>JAZFAU010000203.1:640000-1132500 GCA_037178615.1 Dione vanillae
AAGCCATGTGTTCTTCATCACGCGCCGCGTCGAAATTCTTAATTTATTGTACGACTACGCATTTAATATTGTTAGGTTATTTTTCATTAATTTAATATTTTCTTTTTTTAATAAAAAAATATTATTTTAAAATTCCTTATCCCTTTTATCGACTCATAGTTCGTCCTTTTGCATTATTTACGTTCACAAGTTCATTACATACAATCTATATCATAAATATACCTATCACCTACATATATACAAGCACTTTAGATATATGTATATTTGCATTTACATATTTAAGTACCATTTAGTAACCGTCGTGGCGTAGAGGCGTAAGCGTCTGCCTGTAAACGCGACGGTTTGAGGGTTCGATTCCCACTCGGAGAAGATGGATTTTTCTATTTCCATTTTCTTCGCTCTGGAAATTATTTATTTATTTATTTATTTTATTTTATGGGAAGGACAAGGCAAACGAGCGGTCGGGTCACCTGATGGTAAGTGATCACCGACGCCCACGGCCCTGTGTAACAGCAGAGGTGTTACAAGAGCGTTGCCGGTCTTTAAGGTGGACGTAGACGCGCTTTTTGAAGGCACCCATGTCGTATCGATCAGGAAACACTGCCGCAGGTAGGCTATTCCACATTAGTGTGGTGCGTGGAAAAAAGTTCCTACGGAACCGCACAGTAGAAGAGTTCCACGTGTCCAGATGGTGGGGATGATATCTTAATTTGTGTCGTACTGTGCGGTTGGAGAATTCAGCGGCAGGCACTAGATCAAAAAGTTCTCCAGAACACTCCCCATTGTATAAGCGGTAGAGAACGCACAGCGAGGAAACGTCTCTACGCAGCGCCAAAGTGTCTAGCCTTTCACAGATATTTGGGTCCCCAACGATACGAACGGCTCTACGCTGTATGCGATCAAATGGTTCAAGTTGATACTGGGGTGCCCCAGACCAGAGATGTGAACAATACTCCATGTGTGGCCGAACCTGGGCTCTATACAGAGCCAATCGGTGTGCAGGCGTGAAGTACTGTCTCGCTCTTCCGATGACACCCAGTTTTTTCGAGGCCAACTTGGCCTTGCTATCCAAATGATCGCGATACTGACAGTCATTCGAAACGCTGAGCCCCAATATACTGATAGTAGGCGAGGCTTTAAGAGAAGTGTTCTCAAAAACTGGTGACACGACAAAAGAGTTTTTTTTAGTGGCTAACGCGCAAACTTGAGTCTTCTGGGGGTTGAATTGAACAAGATTCTTTTCACCCCACAATAAGACATTACTGAGGGAGGTCTCAATAGAAGACTTAAGTTTCATTCGGCAATCGTCGACGTTTTCCCGAGAAAGACTTGCACGGCCGGAGTATACGGCGTCCACAGTACTATCATCTGCATAGCAATGAATGTTAGAATCTTCTAACATGTCATTGATATGCAGAAGAAAAAGCGTGGGGGACAGCACACAGCCTTGGGGGACGCCAGCATTTACGGGAAAATAATCAGAGCAAAAACCGTCGACAACGACTTTAATGCTACGCCCGGTAAGAAAGCTAGCGACCCACTTGCACAAATTCTCGGGAAGCCCATACGATGGAAGTTTTGCTAAGAATGCTCTATGCCACACACGATCAAAGGCTTTCGCCATATCCAGACTAACTGTCAGGCCTTCGCCTTTGCTTTCGACAGCTGCAGCCCAACGGTGAGTAAGGTAAACTAGAAGATCACCAGTTGAACGACCATGGCGAAAGCCATATTGACGGTCGTTGATCAACTGGTGATCCTCTAGATAATCCAGTAGCTGGCTGTTTATTATACTCTCCATAACTTTCGAGAGCAGGGAGGTGATAGCGATAGGCCTATAGTTTGCCAGATTCAAACTGTCACCTTTTTTCGGGATCGGATGGATCAGAGCGCTCTTCCACGAGTTCGGGACTACGCCGATTGAATAGGAAAGCCGAAATAGACGCGTTAGTACCGGTGTCAACTCAGGAGCGCAAGAACGGAGCACTAAAGGAGAAATGCCATCAGGTCCACTCGACTTGTGGATGTCCAAAGAGGAGAGGGCTCGCCGAACAGCCTTTTGACTGAACTTAATGTCCAGCATTGAGCTCAGACAACTCGGGATTGTTGGCGGTGTCTTACCTTGGTCATCAAGAGTCGAGTTAGAGGCAAAGAGAGTTCCCAGGAGGTCGGCTTTCTCTTTGGCCGTATGGACGAGGATGTCATTCTCTGTGCGTAACGGCGGAAACGAGGGCCGGCTGAAGTTGCCAAGTGTTGCCTTTGAGAGCGCCCAGAACTGACGTGTTCCAGACGGGCAGCCCACTAGGCAAAGCCTGGCGTTGAGTTCCGGAAAGCAGGGACGGAGAAAGCAGGGACTAAGCAACGGAGTGTCTTAGCACTAGGTTCATATGGTCCCTGCAGTTCCCTCTGCCTACCCTGCCTTGTGCGGGATAAAGCTTGAAGCTAAAAAAAAAGAAGTATAATCTCAATAAGTAGCGGTCAATTTTTTTTGGATAGTCCATTCAGAGGTAGACTATAAGGCTATATTCACTCAACTCTTATTTATTATAACCACTTTCAAAGACTCACTTCCCACTGTTAGCGTATGCCACTGCCCCAATCCACACATTGCTTCTAAGCAGGACAACAGCTCTATCCGTCGTCAGCATGGAGCTTATCCTGGCCGTCCACGCGTTCTGTCCCTCCATCCTGTCATCCTCGGATAGAGAGCTGAAGAGATTCGGGCCAGTTTCCGGTTCCGGACGGGGTATGGCTTCGTCCTCTTCCTCTTCGAGCGCTTCATCCTGATATAGATAGATAGGTAGGTAATTAGGTAGGTAGGTATGTAGATATACAAACTTTTTATTGTATCCATTACATAAAACAAAGATGAGATATCAGAACTAATTTACAAAAAAATTGTATGCAAAGGCGACCTTTTCACTAAAATTGACCTCTAACAGGTAACCTCAAATGTAAACTTACTAAAGCATAAACGTTTTTGGTGCAAAAATAAGACAGAAAGACTGTATGTATTTGGAATTTCATGCCTTTTTATCTATTTTTGTTTTGTATCTTAAAATACTTTATTTTAGTTAGGCGGAAATAGAGAATTTTATTTATAGCTTCACGTTTTAACCAGCAGAGGGAACGAAGGAACCTAGTGTTAGGACACTCCGTTATTAACTTTCCAGCATTTCAAGGTATTGCGTGTCGGGTGGCGGAGCTCAACGCCACGCTTCAACTAGTTGACAGAGCGAAGAAAATGACATCTTCTGTAACTAGGAATCGAACCCATAAGCCTCCGGCCTCTCATTAAGGAAAGAAGAAAAGAGAGAATTAGAGATTGTCCTCTACCATTCCAGCGTAAGGGTTCCACCATATAGTCCTGCCTTGCTTCAGGATGTGTCTGCCGTGGTGCACCCAGTACGTGAGGTTGGGGTCCAGCAGATCCTTAAGCGTGTGACCCTGGTAGAACGGGTTGGGGTTGAACACTAGGTCCCCTGGAAGTAACGTTATGTAAGTATTTATATATTTTTCGAGAACATATATTTCATTGAGTTCAAGATTTATTAAAAATATTGTGTATCTGTTTAATAAATAGATTTTAGATATGATTATCTTCTAAAAGTATAAAATTATTTATTGTACTTTTAAATTATCTCACAAATTTTATATGTCAACCTACTATATACCATTAGGAAATATATTTTTTTGGTATTTGATCCGACCAGATATATACTTAATACATCACAATAAGGTTAAACATATATTACTATAATCTCCATCCATTAAAACCACTGACAAAATTTGAAAAGCCTCTAAAAATTTTAACTTTTAGCAAATAAACATAACACAAAGAAGAATCACCTACAAAAATAATTTACAATCAAACCGACCTCCGCCCTCTTCCAAGTCGATATCCTCCTCCTCTTCCCCCGAACCAAAGGTGTAGAAGCCTTGTGGAGAGACCGACGTCGCGGCCTGGATCCTAGCTATTTGGGCGCGGAGGAAGTTACGCTCTGTGCCCTCGAACGGTGGAAATGTTATCACCTGACAATAGTATTAATAAAATATATAATACTAATATCTTAAAAAATACATATTAAACTGCATTTTATATAAGTTAAAAAAGTTTTTAGGTTCGATTTCCACTCGAAGAAGAAGGCAAAGCTTGGCGTTGAGTTGAGCCACTCAACACGCAATGCCTTAAAATAAAGCCGGAAAGTGAGGAATAGAGTGTCTTAACACTGGTTTCTCACGGTTCCCTCTGAACATCCTGCTATGTGCGGGATGATAAAGCGTGAAGACAAAAAAATTACAAATTAGACAAAAAAAATGTTTTAGATCTGTGAAACTTCGCTATAATAATTAAAGCTTAACAATTCAATACCCATATAATATACCCATAAGAAGTTTTCCATTTACATTTTTTCTCAAAAAAAAAATGTTTACATCCCATAGTTCCCTTTGCCTACCCTGCCATACGAGATAAAGCGTGAAGATATAAAAAAAATATAATATACCCACCTCTGCATCCAAATCACCAGTCATACATCTGACGTAGAGTCGTGCCACTCTGATCTGATCGGGGGTGACGTCCGGTAGACACACCCACGGGTCACCTATCTCATTGCAAACGTAGTACACCTATTGTGGCATGTATTGGCGGAAATCATTATACATTTTACGATTTTATTACTAGAGTATTTTGTATTGAAATTAATGTTCAATTATGGTGATCAGTAAACAGATAACTTGTTATCTTTTGTACTAAATTTCATACGAGAATAAACCAATTAGTGGACGGTCGTGGCGTAGAGGCGTTTGTGGGTTCGATTTCCACTCGGGAAAGATGGATTTTTCTATTTCCATTTTCTTCGCTCTGGAAAGTAGATATAGCGAGTAAGTTCCGCCACTCAACACGCAATGCCTCGAAAAAGGCGGAGGACGGAGAAAGCAGGGACTAAGCAACGGAGTGTCTTAACACTAGGTTCCTATGGTTCCTGCAGTTTCCTCTGCACGTTTATATAAAAGGAACCAAATTATGTTGAGTTAAGTTGAGCTCTTCTGTTGTGATTTGTTATTTTATCACTTAATTGTACTGTAATTTATCGATATTTTATTATAATTTGTATAAAGAAATAAGATATTGTCTTCGAACGTTACTCGTTATTTGTCTATCAATTAATTTTAATATTTGTAATATCCGATGTTATAATAATTTATTAATTGTTATACTTGATTATATATTTTATTATGGAATTGTATTTCAAAAATTAAATTATAATAGTTTAGTTGGCAACATTAAATTGTATCGGGAGTGGTCAACTGTGTGGGGGTATAAATTAACTAGTATAAATATTTGATCGACCATTCTTGGGAGGAACATTCTGAAGAGAACATTAAGCAGTCATGCTGTACCCTTTGATATCTGAATTGTACTCAGTATTAATAAATGTAACTGAAGAAGGAACCTGATTTGTTTCATTACATATCAGAAGTGTAAAGTTCACGCGCCCTGGAGAGGAGAAATTTATGTAAGTAACAGAAATGAAAATATTTTGTTTTGGCTCTTTATTTTCGAAGACTAATTGTCGTATGAAAGAATTATCAACCTGATAATTAAAAAGAAAGAATTAAAAACCTGTGGTTTAACATCGTGAGTTTATTTTTCGTATAGTGAATAAGTACCCTCCATGCAAGTTTTGTTGTATGACGGTAGAAAAATATTTCTGATACGCATGTACGTTACTACTATATGAAACGTTGGAACTATATGAAACAGGAATTTAGTCCTATAATAATAGTTATTTATGATGAATATGCGAGTTCATTTAAGTATTGTGAATTTTGTATATGTAGCTCGAATTATAGATTTATTAATGCGATCTAGTACCATGCAGGTGTATTAAATTATAGATTTATGAATGCGATATACCACCGTGTAGGTGGCTTGAAGTATAGATTTATGAATATGATTTACCACCAGGTAGGTGGTTTGACGTATAGAACTGTTGATCTACTACCAGGCAGGTGGTTTGACTTGAAGAAATATGATCTATTACCAGGAAGGTAGCTTGAATTATAGAATTGTGATGTACCACCGGGAAGGTGACTTGAATTGTAGAATTGTGATCTACCATCAGGAAGGTGGCTTGAATTGTAGAATTGTGATCTACCATCAGGAAGGTGGCTTGAATTGTAGAATTGTGATCTACCACCAGGAAGGTGGCGTGAATTGTAGAATTGTGATCTACCACCAGGAAGGTGGCATGAATTGTAGAATTGTGATCTACCACCAGGAAGGTGGCTTGAATAATAGATGTTTGAAATGATCTACCACCAGGAAGGTGGCTTGAATTGTAGAATTGTGATCTACCACCAGGAAGGTGGCTTGAATAATAGATGTTTGAAATGATCTACCACCATGTAGGTGGCTTGAATTATGTAAATGTGAGTTTGAATGTGACGTAATTGACTTGACTTGAAAAACATGTAGGTGGCTTGAGATTAGTGATGTAACGAATGTAATTTTTTAAACATTCATGAATACGAATGCGAATATATGCTATCGATATTCGCAAATGCTACAATACGAATATTCAGTTTTGTAAATGATTATATAATATTGAAAACCTAAGTAATAACTGATAAGACTTTTTTTTTTGAAGAGAGAATTTGTTTGTTTGTTTATAGTGCAAAATAGAAATGGTTTCATGAGAAATAATGAAGGCTGATAATGTAATTTCGAGGTTAAGTTAATATTTTTTTTGTTTTAAAAAGAAACACAAAAAGTAAATAGATTTCGATTTAATAACATATTATTGTCGTCAAATTTTAATTTTTCTGACAATAACTCGCAGAAACTTTTGAGAATGTGAGAGAATATCAATATGTAAAAATGCGCGAATGGAAATATTGGTTACATCACTACTTGAGATACAGACTTGCGTGAGGAACAGCCATATTGGTAATTGTTGCAACCATGTAGTGTGAGATACAACCATGAAAGTGGTTTGAGATAACAGACATTAGGTTGCGTATTACATAGTCTCTTAGTAAGAATATTGAAGAACGTAGAAGAAATATTGTTGTGCTAGACCTATATGAATGAGCTAAGCTAATAGATTTGTTATGTTGGTTATATAGCTGAACTCTAGTTATCAATTGCAGTAAGATAATTCAGCTATACAGCTGTAACGCAGTTAGTCAAACAGTAACTTTGGAATGACGAATAATTTCATGTTAACTAAGATTTTTCTAAAGCTGTTTTAGTATTTATAATCAATCACGTGCGATTTTTTGAAATGAAACGGTAATAGATGCGTGATACGTTGATGTGAAATAGCTTATGTTAAGCTTAATACTAGTATACGTATGGTTTAAAGACTTGTTTAAAGATATTTATTTCTCAAAAAGACAATATGGTAATTTACATGAGAACATAATCTAGTTTGTTAATAACTATAATTTTACAATCACTCGTTATACTCGCATAATATTTGTTTTTTTACCTACTAGAATAAACAAAAAAAGGAAAATAACATGAATAATACAATAATTCAAAGGTTTGATTTGAAAAAAAGTACAAATTTTTATAAAATAAAAAAAAAAGGCGGGTAGGATAAATATTTTGCCAGTAAAGTTGTAGTCACAATGAGATATTTATTTAAATATTTTAATAGTATTATAAATATTTGGAATAATTTCAAAGAATATGTCTCTTTAATTTTGAATTAAAAGCATTGTACGAGCTTACATTTCTTATATCGGTGGGTAGCTTATTATACTTAGTGGTCCGTCGTATGTTATATTTTTCATAGCAAATTTTGTTCGAACTTACGGTATGACAAGCGAGCTTCCCCGGTGTGTACTTCGTTTGTATATTTGTGAGTTTTGCTAAAAGTAACATTTGTGTGAAAGTATTGTAAGCGTGAAGTTGTTTTATATTCATTATGCCTAGTTTAGTATATATTGTTTTTGTGGAAATAAGGTGGTAATAATTAAATAATAATTTTACTAATTTATTCTGTTTAACTTGTAAGTCACGCAGTTTTGTTTTAGGCACATTTCCTCGAATGTCGATTAGACTAGCGAATTATAGATATTGTATTTTAATTTTTTGAGGATACACTGGGAGATATTACGTAGCGAACAAAATGTATGAAAGTTTGTTATGATGTGTTCAATTTGGTATGTCCACGAGAGATAAGTGTCTGACCTCAGACCCAGGTATTTTTCATTAGACTTTTGTTCGATAATTACATTATTCACTACTAGTGGGTTATGAGATGAAATATTCTTATTTTTTTTTTGTTTAAATATTACATAGCATGTATTTGCGGTGTTAATTGTCAGTAAGTACAGTTAAACCACTCAGTTAAAGTATTTAAATATTTTTGAGCTTCATCTGTATCCTTAATGTTGGCCCCAAAGTAAAAAAAAAAAAAATACAAGACAAGTTTAAAATTTTTAAAGGAATGTGAAGCTTCGTAAAATAGTTTTTCAGGTGACGAGAAAGGTTTCATTCCAGGAAGGCAAAATTGAAAAGAAATAGGTCTTCTACAGTCGTGAAAGAAGTTGAAATACCAACCGATTGGAACAATTGTTGTGTTATGTGACGACAGCTGAACCATGTAAGGACCGATAAAATCCAAGTAAGAGTATAAATATATAATTTTTTTAAATTTGCTGTCAAGATGATAAGCTTATCATACAGACATAGCCATTTCTGTTCTTTGAAGATATTCTTAGTAGATCGTGGATAAGTGAAGAAATTATTTTTATTAAAAGTTTTCATACTCGCAGCAGATGTGAAATAACGTAAATGCCAATAACTCCATACGTAATAAGATACAAGCTCTAAAGTGTAATAAACAATGTGATAAACAAAGATCATTATTAAAAATATTTTAGTGTTATTCCAGATTTTAAAAGACCCGACAGTAGAATGAACCTATAATTTATAACAAATTCTCATTAAACTTTTAACTGAACGTTAAACCTATCTACTTCTAATTATTGTAAAAGACCAATTGTAAAGTTCGTTAAATGGGTAAGATCGTTATCTTGATAATTATTTAAAACTAAAACCCCTTGTATCATGCCATGTACGTACACATATCAAGTAGTTTAACTAACTAAACCGTTCGTTAAGTGTGTGTACGTAATTTGAATTATTTGATACTAGTAATAAATGTTTTAAATTTGAATTCATACACTTTGGCAGCGATTGTAATCTAATGAAGTGTTCTAAAAATATCTGAAGTTAATTATTAAATATCTGTAGAAATTGAAAGTTTTGATCACAATGAGCTAATTTCACTTTTGCTAATCATTTTACTAAAGTACTAAAATTTAACTCCAATTAAAATGGAAGTACTAAATACATTTTTACCGGGTGATAGTTTTGAAAACTACTGAAATATTATGAACCTTACTATTTGTAGTGAGAAAAGCGATTCGTATATTATTAGTTTACACTACTATTATTAATATGAATGTTCTAAAAGTTTATTTTAAAGATTCTTTTTCGCATGAACCCTATAGTAATATTAATAAAAGGTTTATTAACGGCCGGTCTCAAAAACATGTTAAAAGTTGAACTAAAGTATATACCAGAGATTTCTTACAACTTTAATTTTCTGTGACCTCCGTTATAATACAAAAGTTTAGTAACGAAAACTTAGCCAAACACATATGAAATATCTTTGGTTAACATATCCCAGCGAAACGTTCTATTAATGTACCTAACGCTACGGCCATATGATTCATATCATATGTTTTTCTGTGATGATTGTAGTAGAAATTATACTATTCTTTTTTGAAATATATATTTGTAATAATTTGCATAATTATGAAAATTTGGTAAATTAAAATCGTGCTAAAATACGAATTCTGAAGCTGCAACAATGCGTTATGTGCATTGTTATTTGCTATTTGTGTAGCGGCAGATTGCTGTGGCTAGTATATCTATTTAAAATTGATTGTCCTATATTTCGTACGATATATTGCTATTATTTTTTTTTATTGTCGATTAAATATGTTTAATAAATATTGGAACAAAAAGATTTATTCCTCATGTTGTTAAGATTTATTCGTCATTAAGGTTTCTTAACATTGCAATTTATTATAAAATGTTTAATTTTATTTCTCTATTAATTTATTTCAGATTTTGAATGTCAAAATGTTTAATACAGAATTATTAAATATAATCGCCATTACTTTATGCGTCTCAAACACGCCAAAAGAATACAACGATTCAAAATATCTCTTGCAATCCTTTATTCAAGAGATCTAGTGGAGATGTATCAAAAACAAATTATCATGCTGCTAAATGGTTAGGTAATTAAAATCTTGATTTAATTGTTGTTTATATTGCACTAACAGACGTGTAAAAATAGCAGCTGATAGAATTAGACCTTGGACACATGAATATTCTCCTTGCTGTGAAATTTCTCTAGCTTTGTTAGAAGTGATACTGAAAATAATGATAAGGTGAGGTATTTTTATAACATAAGTAATAATTTAGAAGCTTAGTTTATTTATTGTTACTGAATTTGTATGTAAAAACCTCTTTACGTAAATATCGCAAAATCGTTCATTTCAGCATTACATAGTGTATCATCATTATGATATTGTCTTTATTATGCTTATTGTTTTTTTTATTAATATATTAAGAATTTACTGTACTACATTATTAAGTAACTTGTGTTATATCATTGTCATTTCTTTGTGTTATCATTTGTGAAAAAAGTTGATACCTATCGATTGTTGCATGCGATATTCACCTTGAAATGTATTTGTTTATGGAAACTTAGCTAAAAATTTATTATTGTTATGTATTGTAATTGGGAAAAGTATGCTGAGAAACAAAATTTTAGACAATTCAAGGAATTCTGGTATTAGAGACAAAACCATTCGAAATGGGGCTGGACAGGCCACAAGCTGCGTTGCACCAGGAAAAAGCGGAGTAAGCAGGTCACTCTGTGGTATCCAAGGGAACGGACTAGAACTAGGACGTTCAATGAGAAGATGGAAAGACGAAATCTGCCCCGCTGTGGGACCCTGCTGTACTGGACCTCTTGACTAACGTGGCGGATAACCGAAACAATGAAAAGTTCAAGTTGAATAGTGGGGGACATTATGTAATACGAAATAACATACCCTAATAGTGAACTTGGCAGAAAATGGTCATTATTATTATATATTCTAAGTACCACTGGTGAACCTATATAAATAAAATAACTTGTAAATATATGGATATATAATAACAAGTGCAAATGCGTTAAGTATAATTATGTATTATTGTAATTTTTATTTACTTTTGTTTGTTAATAAATTTGTTTTCTTAATAATTTGGAATTGAATTTTAAAAAAATTGTTCTGTATACATAGTAAATATACCTTAACCGAGTGTTGTGATATGTTAGTGCGTGCTCCGGAGAGAGCACGCGGTCGGATGGCCGAGTGTTGTGATTTGTTATTTTATCACTTAATTGTACTGTAATTTATCGATATTTTATTATAATTTGTATAAAGAAATAAGATATTGTCTTCGAACGTTACTCGTTATTTGTCTATCAATTAATTTTAATATTTGTAATATCCGATGTTATAATAATTTATTAATTGTTATACTTGATTATATATTTTATTATGGAATTGTATTTCAAAAATTAAATTATAATAGTTTAGTTGGCAACATTAAATTGTATCGGGAGTGGTCAACTGTGTGGGGGTATAAATTAACTAGTATAAATATTTGATCGACCATTCTTGGGAGGAACATTCTGAAGAGAACATTAAGCAGTCATGCTGTACCCTTTGATATCTGAATTGTACTCGGTATTAATAAATGTAACTGAAGAAGGAACCTGATTTGTTTCATTACACTTCTGTATTAAGTTACTGTACGAGAATAAACTAATTAATATTACTCTGTTATTTTATTATGAAAAATGGACTGAATGTGGACTACAGTGTGCATTGAATATCTAAAAGAAAAAACGTATAATAATACTTAAAGAAATCATATAAAAATTTTAAAGTAACGGGATTTGAACCGACCCCCCCTTTCTAGCCTTGCAAGCATTCTGACCACTAAGCCATGCGTTCTTCATCACATTGCGTCGAAATTCTTACATGCTTAATACAGCTTATTTGTATTTTAAAAGAATATAATACTTTAAATAATTAAACTTAACCTTTTTATTAACCCCTTGTCCAGGTCTCTCTACAGGTATTGGAGGTGGAGGTTGCCACGTGGACTCAGGGACGGGGGGCAGCTTTGGTGGAACTGGCTCTTTAGGCTTCTCTTCAACCGCCTCGCCTTCACCCACTTTGTAGAAGATTATTTTTACATTTATGAATGTAAATTGTACATAATTATATTAAATAGTATTATTTTTGATTTAAAGATAATGAGTGGCTGAAGATGGAACGATGATTAGTTCAAAAAAATCCTAGTGGGTAGCACATTTATCGAGAAAGACTAACGAGTGGAGGTATTTTGAAAATATAGAATGTGTCCTGTGTCGTACTCAACTCGTAAGTTATTTCCACTTGACTTCTATGTTTTTTCACAAGAATTTTCCACAAGTTATTTCTAGTTGACTTTGCGAGTAATACTGCGGGTAAAATCTAGTAATCTAATAAATAATAAGAAGATTTTTTTTTAAACTTCACGCTTTATCCCGCAGATGGCAGGGTAGGTAGAGGGAACTGCAGGAACCATACGAATCTAGTGTTAAGACACTCCGTTACTTAGTGGCGGAACTCAACGCCGCGCTTTGCCTTAGTTGCCAGAGCGAAGAAAATCGAAATAGAAAAATCCATCTCCCCGACTGGGGATTGAACCCAGTAACCGTCGCGTTACAGACAGACGTTGCGCCTCTGCGCCACGACGGTCCTCAAGAAAAATATCTATTGTTCATATTATCAAATTACCAGATGTGTGTTACTTATGCATACACATACATACACATCTTCACGCTCTATCCCTAGCGGGGTGGTCAGAGAGAACGGAGCGTCAAACGCTGCGGTCCCTGCACACCTCTTTCGCCTCGTCCACTGTCATTTACCGCCCCCGCTCTCTGGGTAGTCTTAATGCTTTTTACGTGACCTTCCTTCAGTATCAACGATACTGTGTTTGTTATTTCAGCTTATATATTTTTTGTCAGATCAGGCACTTGCTTTGAAAACTTAATTTCGCCATAGCTTCAAAGTTACTCACATAGTTCTTTATTTTCCTCCAATTCTTGGCCACGACCTTCCTCCAAATCTTCTCCCTCACCAGGCATGTCTTTCAATTCAAATTCCTATATTCAGTGTTGACAAGGACGTGACATGTTTTTTTAAATAACAAACAACTCCATAATTTTAGAAAATTATACTTTGGTAGATATAGAGAGAGGGGTGTTTTAACACTAGGTACTCTCTGCCCACCCAGCTATGTTATATTTTATAATCTTTATAAATTAAACAAATTTTAAATCAATCTTTATATATGTAAATGAATATTTATTGTTTAAATTTCCTTTTTATTTTTGGCTTGCGGCATCAATTAAAAATGTTCTATATGGATAAAATAACTAAAGTAAATTCGACTAATCGCGCCTCAGTCCCATTTACCATGTAAGTCCGAGCAGAGCTGTAGCTAGAGTCGAAGTAGGGCAGCATTGGTTACAGATAGGGCAGAAGTAAAAAAAATATTATAGGTAATTGATCTGCCCTCGAATAACGGGCCCCTAAATCGATCACCTAAAGTGATATACGTATGTACATTCAATAGCTTTGCGTAGACAAAGAATGTATTTTATCTTAGTTTTGATATTTTTAAGGTCGGCCGTAGGCCGTAGCTAAGGAGGGGGAGGGGGGGGGGGTATTCCACCACAATGACTCCCCCCCCCTCCTCCTTAGCTACGGCCCTGAGTCCGAGGTATTGTTGTATGTTATAGGTAGTTGCAGTGTAATGACGAAAAATGTATTTTTTATAAGAGGCTGTGATCGAGAAAGCAAACTAATAACTTACTCTGATACGCCTGTCAAGTTCTTCAATAGTTAGGTCTGTCTCCGCGACATAGTAATTGGCTTTTGTGCCGTATATTTTGCCAAAAAACCTATATATGAAAGCAAAAACCATATAAACATGTTATTTCATTTAACAAGAATTACGATTATGTAGAGTTCAAATTATCGATAACAATTACTTAAATTATTACACTCTCTCGAACTGGTAAGAATTACTGCATAAAATAGACAATGGAGTGCCTGAACACTAGGTTTTCTCCGTCTACCTTGCCACAAGGCAAGGCAAGACTAAGTGTGAAGCAAAACAGATATAAAGTCTGCACCCGATGACTATGAGCTAGATTTTAAACTGTATAAAAGTTATATTTAACCATTTTCAATTCTTTTTTTGAGTGGCAGATCTCAATACCGCTCTAACTTAACAAATGCATAATATAATTGAAAAATGTTTACCTAACAGTAGCAACAGGCTCCTTAATGCCCAGCATATGAAGTGCTATGTAGAGCGCATAGCATTCACTGTCTGGTAAGCCGTATCCTGCCTGGGAACAATACAAATAACTAGACATTATATCTGCCTTTTGCATTATATTAAATAAGATATGCATACATACACATCTTCACCCTCTATCCCTAGTCAGAGAGAACGGAGCGCCAAACACTGCGGTCTCGGCATACCTCTTCCGCCTCGTCCATTGTCATTAACATCTTCATACATGCTCTCCGGCAGGATCTCATGCTCTTCAAGTGACCTTCCAGTTTTTTTTAAATGTTGTGTTTAGAAGGTCACTTTTTACTTTTCTTACCTCCCACTTTTGCTTCCAACATTCTCTCAATGTGCTCAAACCAACCGAGCACATTCTCATTCATCCTCATTGTGACATCGTCTATATGTTTATATGTATATGAAATTACGTGGAAAAATGTCCAGCAACTAACGTTTTAATTATTTAACATTAATTTTGATACAAATTATACCAGTCTACCTAATGAGATACCGTCGTAGCGCAGAGGACTCGAAAAAGGTGGATAGCGGGGACAGAGAAAGCACTACACGGGACTAAGCAACGGAGTGTTTAAACACTAGGTTCCTATGATTCTAGCTGTTCCCCTTTGCCTACCCTGCAATATGCGGGATAAAATGTGAAGACTTAAAAAAAAAACAATATAAAATCGTTACCTCTCGAAAATAATAATTATGATCTACGAGATCAACGACCCTGGACTTCACCATCTCTTCTTCTAGATCGAGTTCTTGTTCTTCTTCTCCCATGTCTTCAAACTTTTGAGCTTTGCTCGCAACCAACTGGAATAAATTTATGAAGATATTTTCCACAGAATTATGTGGAAACTTCAATCAAAAAAACACACAGCGTTTTAATATTAACTAAACCTTAAATTACTTTTCGTATGTTTATTATCATTTATTTATAGTATTATTTTTTTAATTCAGTCCTTACTTACTTGAATTTAGGCGGTTGATAGTATCTTAACTTTACATTCTTTTACATTAACTTTATATTTTTTTAAGTTTGAAGTTTTGAAAGAATTAAACACTAGACAGTGAAAAGAAGTGAAAAACTTTAGCTAAGAAATTATTGAAAACTCATGACGTCTGAGTGGGCATCTAACCCAAAACCACCGCCTTAACCCACTTAACAGTCGATGATGTCGCACTGTGCCTTGACATAAAACAAGAAGTTATAAAGAAAAGGCGACTTCAAATAACTTCTTATATGATATTGGTTGAAGCCTGCTTCTAAAGAATAATTATAGGTATTATTAATATTACGTGAAACAAAAAACAAAATATACAATCCGGATATATTATCTATACCCCTTAGAAGTTGCGTTTGGTTGGAGTAAACTAAGTTCTGCACAGACCTTGTGGAGTACTCAGGTACCCTAGTACCTGAGTACTCCACAAGGTCTGTGACTTCTCCATGCACAAGTTCAATGCAGGAAGATGAGCTCGAATCAGTGCTAAAAACCCGCTAACAGCTAGGTTTAAAATAAGTATTTAGTAAAAAACACTAACCCGAAACATTTCTTCAACCCTCCTAACAAGAACAAGTTGCGGGGGCGATATATAAATATCGTTTAGAAGATCGAAGTTAGGTCGAAACTTCTCTTGCTTCACTTGCCATGAGTACTGCTCAAAATTATCAACCACATCTGGTGGTCTTTGTGATAGTATTTTATGTACAACATCAACGAGATGATCGTATCTGTAAGAAGAAAATAATAAAACGTTTCAGTTATATAATTTGTGTACAGAATAGAAGTAAAAATGTATATTTTTAATCTGGTTGAATTTATATGACGTATATATACATATACTAATTAGTTAATTTAACGTTATATCCCGCATTTAGCAGGATAGACAGAGGGAACCATACTAGTTTTATTCAGACACTCCATTCTTAGATTTCCTTCTTTTGAGAATGCTTCCCATTTCCGCTTTCGCATTGTATTCGTGTTTTGTCTCCTTGAGATTTAAATAATTTACTCATTCGAACCAACAGACAGTCCTATGTATATGTATATACTATATTATATTCCCTAAACGAAGTGTTTTACTTTGTGAGAACTGGAAAATGGAACCATAACCATCTTGTTTACAGTTGGATACTATCTAAGCTACGATGCCATAAATCATATAAAAGTAAATGTAGCTATTTCTATATTCCTTTTATTTGCTGAATACAAAAAGCTAATCTTACAGTGTATCACCGGTAGCAGCACTTTGTTGTTTCAAGAAGTTTTTCGCAAGGACCAAATCAGTATTAAGCTCCGGCATAACATTTTCAGCCGCTGCTATAATGTCCGGTTCTAACATAAAAGTTTGAGACATGTTTGATATTATTTATTATTCTTACAATATTGAATATGCAATAAGAATAAGTGTACTAAATAACTAAAATATTCAAGAGATTTTCAGAAATATTGTCAATAATGACAAATATATGCACTTTTTATTTTATTAAAAATTTACTGATAACGTTTTTTACAAATATACATTACCCTTTAATATAAAAAAATACAAAACAGTTACAAAAAATAAAGATATTTTAGATTGTTTTATTTATTTAATTCAATTAAATGAATGAATTTCCATAATAAACGATTTATACATATTTGTATGTGTTTTTAAACGACAACTAATTGACAATATAATTTCATTGTCAATGTCAACTATCAATTGTCAACAGCAGTGTTTTTGTGCCAAAAATTTAGTAATATTGTAAATATTTTGTTATCTCGTCAATACTAAGTGCTCTCAAATAATTTATAGTATATACTAATAAAATTAATATATGATTTATATAATATGATGTAATTGATCAATAAAATTAAAATTTAAAACAAATATCCTATTCTTAACCTCAAAATAATCACAACAAACATACAAAACAATGGCTGCAAAATTTGACGCAGCTCTTTATAAATTTCGTAATAAATGTCCTTATGTCAGCAAAGATCTTCTCCGCTGGTTTCCTGGTCATATGAATAAAGGCTTGAAGCAAATGCAGAGAAAACTCAAATCTGTGGACTGTGTTATTGAAGTTCATGATGCTAGAATACCATTTACAGGACGAAATCCAATTTTCACTAGTACTATAACAGGAGCTAAGCCCCATATATTAGTTTTTAATAAAAAAGATTTAACTATACAGTCCCTTATACCTAGGATTAAAGATCAACTAGCAGCAGAAGAAAATAAACAAAATGTAGTGTTTACAAATTCAAAAGATCAACATTGTCGAGGGTTAAAAACTTTACGACCTCTTATGATAGATCTTATAAAGAACTCAACAAGGTTTGTCCTATTTGTTACCTTAAAAAGTTTTATAGAATGAGTCATTCTTAAACAGTTTTGATTTTGATATTAAGTCAGACGGAAAGCACTGTTCATTTTACATTTTCCTATTTAGAAATCTTTTATATTGGCTTTGAATATCTAAATTTTAGTTGAGTAGGATTTGAACCTTATTCATTTACCCATCCTTGAATTACATATAATATTTTTAACAGATACAACAGAAGTGAAGAACTAGACTACAACATAATGATAATAGGAGTGCCGAATGTTGGTAAATCATCTCTTATCAACATGTTGAGGAGCAATCACATGAGTATCAGGCATGCCCTGCCAGTTGGTGCTGTAGCTGGAATTACAAGGAGTGTAATGACTAAGATCAGAATTAATAATGACCCAAAAATTTTTATGTTTGATACACCTGGTAAGTTTATATAATATAAACTACAACTAAACATATGGTTTTTTCTTTAAATAGGAATTTTTATAAATTATTTATATTATTTTTTTCCTATCATTCTTTTTTGTCATATCAGAACTGGTACAAGAAACTAAATATTAAAATAGTTATCTTATTTTTACCTTAATTTGAGTTAAGGAAGTTAATTCATTATACATTACAAAGTCTTTTTATTATTTAAAAGTTCACCGAATCATATTTTTTATTATTATTTTACAAATTTATATATTATTTAGGTATCCTAGAACCATCAGTAACAGACATTGAAATGGGTTTAAAGCTGGCACTCTGTGCGTCCCTCCAAGACCACTTAGTAGGCGAAGAGATCATAGCTGACTATTTGCTGTACTGGTTGAATAAACATGGCAAATTCAAGTACGTTGAATACATGGGAATGATGGAGCCGAGTGATGATATCAATAAGGTATTTTAATATTATATTATGCTCCTATTAAAATTTAATTCTATATTTTAAGTTATAATTATTTGTGGAAGCTTTTTAATTGCGGACACTTAGAGAAGGGAGTTTTTTATCTAGAATTTTTCTTTTGGTATCGTTTTAAAGATATTGAAAAGATGTATTGGTTAAAATTTAGTTGATGATGTTTGAAATTGAATAGTTTAATTGATAATTAATTGAACAAATTTTTCAAGTAAGCCAAATGGATTTGCTTGGCATTTGACACATGACTTTAACCAGTTTTTGTCAGTCTCATAAAGTTCTGCCTTAACAAAATATTAATTTCTAACTTTACCATTTCTAAAAAGTGTTAAGTTAATAAAACGAAGCCCGTATGTCCACTAATATATTGAAATTAATTTAACACCAATTACTGAAAAATAGCATTAATATTTATAAAATATTAAAACTAATTTACCTAGATTTATAAGTGGCATACCTTTTTTTATCATTGCTTAGTTTTACACCGCTTATAAAATAACCTTGAAAAATATTCTTAGCTATAAGGAAATATTTGATTTTATATTGTACGGCTTTTTGCTCTTTGTTTTTTTTTTTGTCCTTAAATTTAATTTTATCTTAATTGTTAACATTTGAAGTAGTTAAAATATTTTTTTTCTGTACATGCATACTATGTTTATATATAACATAATGTTATAAATCAGTGTGGTTTCCAATGGTTTTATAATGTTAGAATTAATGCCAAGAGACGTAGGTAGACCATATTGACATTGGTCATATAAAGAAGTATTTAGGACCGTCGTGGCGCAAAGGCGTAAGCTTCTGCCTGTAAACGCGACGGTTTGGGGGTTTGATTCCCACTCGGGGAAGATGGATTTTTCTCTTTCCATTTTCTTTGCTCTGGAAACTAGGCAAAGCGCGGCTTTGAGTTCCGCCACTCAACATGCCTCGAATACGGCGGAAAGCTGGGACGGAGAAAGCAGGGACTAAGCAACGGAGTGTCTTAACACTAGGTTCATATGTATGAAATATTAAAACTAATTTACCTAGATTTATAAGTGGCATACCCTTTTTTATCATTACATGGTTTTATACTGCTTATAAAATAACTTTGACAAATATTCTTAGCTATAAGGAAATATTTGAATTTATATTGTACGATTTATTGCATTTTTTTTGTTTTTTGATTTTAAATTTATCCACATTGTTAACATTTGAAGTAATTAAAATATTTTTTTAATCTATATTCATACTATGTTTATATATAACATAATGTTATAAATCAGTGTGGTTTCCAATGGCTTTATAATATTAGAATGAATGCTAAAAAAGGTAGAAGGACCTCAATTGACCTTGAGGGTTATATAAAGAAGTATATATATGAAAAATTGAGAGGAAAGGAAGGGAAAGAGATATAAAAGACTTTGTGACGGTTACAACTAAGTAATCCTATAGATAAAAAGTGACACTGATAAAATAGAATTAATAATAGGCCTTTTTCATTATCTAATTTCTAATGGTCTTGTAATAAAAAAGTTTACTTAACCTTAAAACAGATAACGCTTATCACACTATCCTATCAAACTAGCCCTAATTCAGTTGGTATGTTTTGTATAGACTGATTAAAATACGGTTATTGTTTCCATGATAACCAATTTTTCTCCCAAAAATTGTTTACCTATGGAGCTGTTGAAAATTCTAAGTTAATTTAATTTAAAATTAGTTAAGATATTTTTTTCTATTATTTAAAAGGGTTTCCAAAAAATTATTTCAATTAAAAGTATCATGAGTTTCTATTATATAATAGTATAATTCTTTATGTGACGCAACGTTTGAATTTTTTGTTGCTTGGTCTAAGATCATTGCTATCTAAAATTCTTAATACTTATTCAAAACATTTTAATGCTGAAGTTAAAGCAACCGCTGTCGCAAATGTGTTGAAATAGAGACGTGGTGTCGACAAATTTTATGTATAAATATCTAATTATATCGAATTTTAATAGGTTTTATTACGTTCGCCAAATTTAAATAAAATTAAAGAAAATAAAATATGTAAAAAGTTATGTAAATATAAAATTTAAAAGTTATTATTTAAATGTGAGGACCGTCGTGGCGCAGAGGCATAAGCGTCTCGTCTGTAAACGCGACGGTCTGTGGGTTCGATCCACACTCGGCGAAATAAAAAAAGACGAAGAAAGCAGGGACTAAGCAACGAAGTGTCTTAACACTAGGTTCCTATGGTTCCTGCAGTTCCCTCTGCCTATGCATAAAATTGTGAAGTAGAGTCAGAATATACATTCTCTATATTCTAATAAGATTCCTCTAACATGCCATTTGCTGGACGGCTTAAATCTTACCAAGTATGTGATAAATAAAAATTAATAGTATTTAATATTTTAATTATTATATGTTTATATTACCGTTAAATATTCACAAAGCATAAATATATGTTATGCGTTTATCAGGATTTTTCTTTTTTTTTCTACCACAAAGTACCACGCATCGCTGACAACTAAATGTTAATTTAGTTAATTAAATTATTAATATATAAATAACCTTACATTATGAGTACGGTACATTATGAATATGAGCTTTTAATTATTTTTTAATGTATAAGAAAATATATAATTAAATTATGATGAAAATTAAATACAAAAAAATACTATTTAATAATTATTAATAGTTTAGGTACAGCATCATTTTTATACTATTAAACGTAGTCAATCTGTCACCTTTCATTCAAAACAATAACCAAAAGAAAAAGAGATATATCTCTGTCTCACAGTCCAGTGTACGCTCGCGTCATACTTGACAAATGGCGTTTTATTTTAGAACAATAATTTAATTATTTATTATGCTTGAAAAAAATATTTTTTTGTTTTTGAAAATTTTACTTCTTTTATAATTTTACCAACTTTATAAAGGCTAGTTAATACTATGCTTGAAAATAAGGTCGTCATTACATCCACATCCTGTATATATATAGAAAAGGTAAGGACACTCTGTTCCCCTTTTCGAGTCATTGCGCGTTGAGTGGCGGAACTCGACTCGAATAATCTGCCCTTCCCTAGTACGAATCGAACCCACAAACCGTTGCTCTTACACGCCACGACAGACCTTTAATAAACTTAATAAAAACATAATAATTAGTTTTTTTAAATATTTCAAGTACATCACGATAACCTTGATGTTTAGAGGTGTTAACTGTAATAAAAAAGTGCACGTGTGTTATATTTTCTGTTCTTTTTTAATTATTTTCTGTTATGTTAAATGGAAAAGTCGCAAAGGTTGTGGGTTCGATGCGTAGCAGTATGTGTTTTCGAAGAAATACCTCTAAAGTTTTTATGAAGATCTCATATAATTTTTATTTTTCAAGAATAATTAAAATATATTTTTTTTGTTATATTTTTAGTGTTAATATAAAATATTTTACCGCAAATCTTTTCACGTTATAATATTATAATAATATGGCTTCTATTTATGCAAATTATAAACGAACATGACGTAAGGTGTGCGTATGAAATAAAACAAGTGGATCATTATACACCACTAGTTTTTGGAGATGGTTAAGCTAGATATTGTAGAATTTTTTTTTTAGCTTCACGCTTTATCCCACACATTGGCAGGGTAAGCAAAGGGAACTGCAGGAACTATATGAACCTAGTGTTAAGACACTCCGTTACTTAGTCTCTGCTTTCTCCGTCCCCACTTTCCGCCGTTTTCGAGGCATTGCGTGTTGAGTGGCGGAACTCAACGCCGCGCTTAACACTAGGTTCGTATGGTTCCTGCCGTTCCCTCTGCCTACCCTGCCATCTGCCAAGTGCGGGGAATGTGTAAAAACGTGAGAATATTCGCGAATGCGAATGCGAATATTCGTTACATCACTGGCAAACCATGTAATGATCGAAGATAGGTTCCAGGCTTGCGAAAATATTACTTTTTAAAAATAAAATTGAACAAAATAAAATTTTGATATAAAAATCGTATATAGAAAACGTATTCAATTATACAAATAATCTACATATTTACTTAATTTATGAAAAAAAAATAAAGAATCCAGAACAACGCAACTTCGAAAATCTAACGACGCACGGTGAAAATCAGTAATAACCAACTGTGAAAAAAAATACAACGCGAAACAACGCAAAGCGAACTATTGGTGCATATATAAACAGAATATCTAAATTTTAATTTTTATTCCAGGTTCTTATATCAGGAGCTATAAAATTTAACCGAGTAAGACGCACCCGGGATTACGACAACCAGATGCGGGAGGTCCCCGACATTACCGAAGTTGCCAGGATGATGATAAAAGCCTTTAGGACCGGCGAGCTCGGGAAAACCTTGTTAGATATAGAGTTTTTAAAAAGTAGGAATAATGAAAAAGAGAAACTAATGGCGTAGTGTTTGTATAGATCTTTATTGCATCAGACATGTTAATAGAATTGTTCGACATTGACGTAAAAGGTGATAAATTTTTGGCATAGCTGAGTTTAAATAAAACCGCAGCAGCAATTTGGATTTTTTTAAATATATTATATAAAAAATAAAAAAAAAATAAAAATATATTTATTGACAAAAACAGTGTATACAATATTGTTATATCTGGTGGTACCCACACTAGGTATTCCTGTACCGTGGGTGCCAGCAATATACTTGGTCTTTTTTAATATGCTACTAAAATTTAGTAGTAAGCTCATCTATTGTAAAACCTTTTTTTTTGGTATCGGGTTGGAAAATCCTCATGGAGTCTATCCTTGGAGAAAGGCGAAGAGGACTCAAACTCTTACTGACTAAAAGCCAACCCGTGTTTCTCAAATACCCATATGCGGAAGGGCGGGTATCTATTGTAAAACCTCCACTGTCATTTTATTAATCTATATTAAACTTTTTGTCTGTAGGAGTAAAGCGTGAAGCAATGTATATATAAATACTAACTTTTAGAGGCTTTTATCAAGTATACATAACCCGATTGCCCAAAATACCGTAAACGTACGTAACGTAGAACGTAAGGCAAAACTTGTATCTTTTTTATTACAGCTTAAAAAGAAATTTAATTGATTTTTTTCTTGATTTGCAGAAAAATAATTCAGGTTAACCGATACTCGGTAATAAACAACTGTATTGTAATAATGTAATTCTTTTGTTTTCATGTAAATTGTAAATGCCACTGTATGTACATGAACTATTGTTCCACATACAATTGTAAATATATACATACTTAAAAGATTTCAAAATGATTTTTTTTTTACATCGTGAATTAGTTTTTTTTTTAATTTCTTTTACTGAATCCTATAAATTTCAAGTTACCAAAATCTAAGGCTCTACCACTTAAATATTATGACTATTTATTCATATCTAAAAATAACATAAAAAGTTAAATTTATGTTTCCTTGTATTTTTTGACAATGTTTTTGGGCAAAGAAAAATATCTTGAATGTATTTGACGAAAAGTATCAGAAAATTAAAAGGAAAAGATGGACTTTAAGTTCCCTTTGAAGTCATTAGGTTAGTGTTAAAGAAAAATCTACTTACATGTCGCATACCTTAATTGGCTCGCCTTTTAGTAGCCTAAGCCTAGCCGTTTTATCGTACATGACTTTAGTGATATTTTTCTATTTCGCTTCACTTGTACTGTAGCTGTAATTAGGGTTATCTAGAGGAAACCTACAGTTCAGACACTCCGTTCTCCTCTTTCCTTTTCCTTACGAGATATGTAGAGCGAAGAAAATGAATTCTCTCCAAGTGGAAGTCGAACCCACAATCTCTACGTTTACAATCATCCTTTTCATTTAATATAGATAAATTTATAGTCTGAACAATTAAAGCCCCTAAGAATAGGCCCTCAGGCATCGAAAAAACCTTCTCGTTCATTATCTACCCGAAGCGACGTAATGGCCTAAAAAACCTTTTTGAAGGCCAATACAACCTCCATAAAAGACAACTCAGACTATATCTGCTATTTGTTTTCCAAATACGTCCAACAATGTCCGTTTGACAAAACAATGACATTCAGTGCGCCGCAAGCCGAAGAAACTATACAAAATTGAAAAAAAAATACAAAAAAATATATATAATGCAATTATAATACATATAAATACTTTAAACATTGTTCATCAAGATGAACCTTTTGGAATATATCGAGATAGTTCTGGAAAATCTTCAAGAGTACAGATGGATTGTCGAAGAGGCGACGGCGCGGTATCCCATCATAACAATGTCGCGGATCCACACAGCCTAGTAGTATGGCACCCTTGCTACTCATAAACGATCATAAACCAACTATCATCGAGACCAACAACAGGCACCCTTTAGTATCCCCCATTACGTCTTACAGCATTCTGTCTTTAGCAGACATTGAAACTTCTGAAGAAAGTTATTCGACCTCATCTGAAGAAACTTCCGGAAGCTTCTTCTCCGATGACACGCTGAGCATGATAAGTACACCGTGGAGCACAGAATCTTGGACTTCGGTGTCACCTTGCACCACTCAAACTGTTCTCACCTCTTTGTCCTTACACCCAAAATCGTCATCTTCCAGTGACATATCAGATATAAGCTCAGACAGCAGAATTATTAAGACAATACTAAACACACATTCCTTTTCTGATAAAAGTTTGAAGATCTTACCACTTATGGATTATGAATCGCTGTCAAGTACCCTTAGTTCCTGGAGCTTGGAGACGTTTACCAGTCCCATAGACTATTCCCATGCCTTGCTGGTAAAAATCAGTTATCCATGGAGTCCATCCAGTTATTTAAGTGAAACCGATAACGACTATCCGAGCTCGGTTTATACTTCTGTTGCAACTAAAGTCTGCCGAAAACAATCTTTGGCCGTCGACAGCTTGTAACTTTGAATTTAGTCAAATATATGTTAATTTTTTTTTAGGAACATTAAATTAAGATATTTGCATAAATTTGTTTTTTTTATGATTACTTTAATTATCGTTACTTCCTGACGGAATTTTTCCAACAATTGCTAGGTTTTTTAACTTTCCGAGTCTTGTTAATTATGAAGAACATTAAATAGAAAGTTATAATTTCTATACTTGGCATATTATTTGGCTAAAATATTATATACCAGTGTCGAGTATGTGTTCTATGTTAATTTCTATTTTTTTTAGCTTTACGCATTATATTATCATATGCGGTAGACAGAGGGAACCGCAGAAACCATAGGTTGAATAGCGGAACTCATAGCTACGCTTTGCCTAACTAGGCTCTGACAACTCTTAGAGCGAAGAAAATGAAAATGGAAAAATCCATCTTCCCCAGGTGGGAACCGAACCAGCAAAACGTCGCGCTTACAGAGCGACACTACGCCTCTTTGCCACGAAGGTCCTCAATTCTACCGTAGCATGCGGTATCCATTTCAAAACTAAGTAACCTTAGAACACAAAAAACCTAATAAATAGTAATAGTAGATTTTTTTCGATTCCGATTTGGGGTTGAATTTGTCCCTGGTAAAAAGAGAGAGCTGAATGTATGTAGCTGCTACTCGCATATAATAGGTGCGGGATATAACGTGAAATCTATGCCCGTTGAATCGTAATAAATTAATTATTATAATTAATAAATAAATCAATATTATTAATATGAAACGCTTTTTATTACTGTACTTTTTATTATTATTTTACTTTCCAGTTGGACTTGAATCCATAAACAACCTTCCAACCTCATATTTATTTATTTTTGTTACACTTATAATAATTTCAAATAATTAAATTCGTTTTAAATATACTACTATTAAATGTAGCTATTTGTAGCTCCGTCCTTCTTAAAAAGCATGAGGACTCCCCGGAGAGCATGTACAAAGAGATTAATGACAGTGGACGAGGCGAAAGAGGTATGCAGGGGCCGCAGCGTTTGGCGCTCCGTTCTCTCCGACTACCCTGCCAGGGATAGAGCGTGAAGATATTTATGTATGTATGTACTATTAAATGTATATTTGTAAATAATCTTTATTTCTATCAATTATAGTTTTCTTAATAAATTACTATAAATTTCATTTTATTTAGAAATTATAAGGCTTTTTTATTATTATACATGTACTACCTTACCATTTAAATATAAAAAGGCATATAGTATAAAGTTACTATAAAGACCTGTTAAAGAGAAACAATAATTTATAAAAAATATACATCAATGTAGGTACAGACTAACCAAGTTTATAAGTTGTGTTGAAATGTGTAAAATATTGTATTGTTAAAACGTGTTTTCTTTAATTTATAATAATACTTCACAATATACATTTATTTATCAATAACGAGTGCTTCGTACACTTGTGAGTTAAGGGTAATAGTGAGTGTAGGGTTGAATGATTTTTCTCTATAATATACCTAATTAATTTAATAATAGTTCTATTTCAAGGAATTTAAGACAGAATCATGAAATTTGTTAAGTCTTATGCAAAGCTTATGATTCGACAGAATCGTTGGAAACGTTCGCAGCGTGGTCAAAATATATATAGGGGATCTTTCCACCTATTTCAAATTCTATATTGTACATTATGGTAGATACGAAATGGCAGTGAAACGTGGGTATTACAGAAGAAGAATGAAAGGAAGATGAATGCTGTGGAGATGCGATCTCTTCGAAGGATATGCGGAGTCAGCTTAGCTGACCGAAGAGATACACAGGACGGTAGGTTCAAGCGAGGATGTCACAGTGAGAATGAAGAAGAACTTTCTCATATGGTTTGGGCACGTCGCGAGAATGAGTGATGAAAGAATGGCAAAAATGATGAAGCGTGAAGATGTGTATGTATGTAGATTCTATATGGTAAGTTTTATATATATATATATATATATATATATATATATATATATATATATATATATATATATATATATATATATATATATATATATATATATATATATATATAGCCTAATTAAAGTTTTTTTTACAATAATTGCAATATTTAGCCTAATTAGAGCTTCTTTTGCCATAAAAAAAAAGATTTACAAACAGACGAAGTGTAGCTACCGTTTTATATCTCTATGTACGGTGCCCTAGAAACGTAGTCTATGGAAAATACCTTGGAAATTTAATTGGCTTAGATCACGTTCACTTTAAGGGCTCTTATGTGTAAATAATACTTTTTAATTACATATACTGAGATTTCGTAGACTGTTTTTTTTCTTACTTAGTGAGGAGGAGTAAAAGTGCACCAACCAACCTTATAATGTGACGTACATTGTAAATAAAAATCTTTCCATTTACACTTATTTATAATTTTTTTGCAAGGCTAAAGCAACCCAGTGTAAGACACTCTGTTTCCTGCTTTCCCCATTTAAGACATTGCGTTTTGAGTGGTGGAACTCAACGCCACCATTTTACCCTGTAACTAGAGCGAAGAAAACGAATGTAATTCATTCGTCCCAAATGGGCATCGAACTCACAAACCATCGCGCTTACAGGCAGTAGTCTCACCTCTGTGACACAACATACCTATTACTAATTAAAAAAAAATAAAACGTAAATGTAATGTAAACTACTTCGAAATAATCATAAAGTCATAATTAACTGTGAGTTTCCGTTAGAAGTAGCTCTACTGCTTGCTGCGTTAGAGGTAAAACAAATTAAAAAAAACAAGGTTAAATAATAAAAGTAATAAATAAATTATTTGACTTTCAAACATTATTAAGCAATGGATCCCATTAGACGCATTTTATATTTAACATATTTCTTTTCTCGGTTCTGAAATGACAGAAGCTTCACGCTTTATCCCGCTCACAGCAGGGTAAATAGAGGGAACTGCAGGAACCATGGAAACCTAGCGTTAACCCACTTTCCGCCATTTCTTTTCAGAAAAGGAAAATTCTATTTTCCTTGAGCAGGAATCGAACCCACAAACTGTCTGTAAAACAGGCACTGCGCCTTTGCGCTACGACAATCCTCACAACCAAGAGATACTTTTTTTAATATTACCAAAAAAAATATTATAATTATTTTAAATTAAAAGGGTACTGGGTGTTCAATAAAAGCAAAATACACATACAACCCTCGTTTAATAAAATACACAGACATTGACAAATTAAAATATTTAAAAAGAATATGCTCTTATATACTCTATTTAATAAGCTAAGTATAAAGGTAAATGATAAATAAATAACATGTTAACGCAAAATTTGGCAGAATCAAAAATAAAACTGCAAGAATTAAAATAAAAAAAAAATTATTATTACATAATTGTAAAAAAAAATGAAAGATTAGCTTTAAAATGTATTTAAACATATACGACTCGAATTAACGTCGCTTTAAGAGAGCTGTAACACAATTAACTGATATAAATTAAAATTATTTATTTGATGTTGCTTTTATAAGTTAAAAAACTATTAAACTTATTTAGTTTAAACTAAAATTATTTAGGTTAAACTGAAATTAGTTTAAACTGAACTAATTTAGTTTAAACTGAACTTATTTAGTTTAATCTGAACTAAATTAGTTTAAATTGAACTTATTTAGTTTAAACTGAACTTATTTAGTTTTAAACTTATTTAGTTGTCACGTTTTGTAATATTACATTTATTTGTGCTATTAAACATTATATCTCACGTTACTGTTGCGGCACGTTGCATACACCGATCACTGCTTGGTAGTACTTTTCCTCGTCGAGGGCATCAACTAGGAATTTACCTAGATTGTGCTTAGAAATGCTTCGGCCTGGCGACTTGTCGGGATTCACTTCAATTGTGACTTCCCGGCTTGGGTCACCTGTTGGAAAAATATTATATATATATATATATCATATTTATTATTACTTATTTTTTAAAATAAACTTCAAATTTTTTTCAAATTTCTAACATAACCTAAACAAAAAGCTCTGCATTGAGTTACTCCATTAAATATTTATATTATGTCTTAAACTTAAACGAGAGAGCGGAAAACAAGGTGTCTTGACACTAGTCTGTATGCTTTACAATTCATATCACATTATGAAGTTAAGAAGTTAGACAGCCTTTGCTACCACAGAAATAAAACCATTGTCGAAATATATTTTAAGTAACTACATATAAGATTTGCCTAATAATATCACATTGTACTTTTATCTAAAGAGCTTTTGATGAACTTGCAGTTTGTTTCGTTGTCAGGGCGAAGAAAGTGGAAATGAAATACTCCATCCTCCCCTCATGGGAATCGAACCCGCAAACACATACAACGCACACAATTTGTGCCACAACGGTCCTCGCACTTTAAAGTAAATTGGTAATATGAAGGTATCGATGACCTAACCAGGAATATATAGGGTCTAGTTTTAAAAGCAGGAGCATGAGGTATGAGCGAAACCTCTCTATTATATTATATTTTGCTTAAAAATACTACTAATTAATTTCTATTCTCGTTTGATCAGTGAAGTTAAGCGTTAATGTGCTTAGCATTACGAAGAGGCCTTTTAAATTTACACTAGAGTTGTCCCATCCGCGCTATAAACTGTGCGACGCTAAGTAGTTTCTTCTCAATTACTTCTTCCGTACAAAAAAAAAACATGGTTACTTGTCAATTAGAACCGTACACAGGATTGGTTTAGATTTAAGTTTCAAATAACATAATAATATAGGTATATGATACAAATATGTTTTTCCTAGTTACAATTTTTGACATACAAAGGTCGAGTATTAATTGCACTACGTACCTATAAAAAAGTAGTCAAGGCTAATGTTAATATCGTTTGATAAATGTAATAAATAAATATATATCGTTTTAGCAGTCTATCCCGCACATGATAAAGTAGGCAGAGGGAACTGCAGGAATCATAGGAACTCAGCGTTAAGACACTCCGTTGCTTAGTCTCTGCTTTCTACGTCACCGTTTTCCGCCTTTTTCGAGGCATTGCGTGTTTAGTGGCGGAACTCAACGCCGCGCTTTGCCTAGTTGCCAGAGCGAAGAAAATGGAAATAGAAAAATCCATCTTCCCCGACTGTGAATCGAACCCAGATACCGTCGCGTTACAGGCAGACGTTGCACATCTGCGCCACGACGGTCCGCCACTCAACACGCACTGCCTTAAAAGGGCGGAAAGCAGGCAACGGAGTGTCTTAACACTAGGATCTGATGGTTCCTGTAGTTTCTTTTGCCTACCCTGCTAGGTGCTGGATAAAGCGTGAAGCTATAAAAAAAATCAGTAGTCATTTACATTCTTAACATAATAAAAGTGTACTAAATATTACAATGTAATATGCAAATTTTATGCTTCGCTTTACGACACATATATAAGTAATAATATTTTATTATATATTTATTATACCAGTATGAGTTATTTATAAGACCTTGAGAATGTTCATAGTTCGTCAATCGTCATCAACACTGCTTAAAAAGAAGCTGCTGCTGCTTCTTTTTTAACTTCTTTAAAAATAATAATAGCTTTCTATAACATAAAAATATCAGTAAGAATGATAATTTATTAGTAAACAAGTAATTTGGTAGTAAATAAGTAATTTGGTAGTATATAAATGGGGACGGAGAAAGCAACGGAGTGTCCTAACACTAGGTTCATATGGTTCCTGCAGCTCTCTCTGCCTACCCTGTAATATGCGGGATAAAGCGTGAAGCTAAAAAAAATAAGTAATTCAAATTTACTAACAGGTAAAGTTAGATGTGTTTCGAACAATTCTTAGAACGATCATAAAAGGCGGCAAGAAGAATTATTTCGAGTTTGTTTAGGTGAAGAATAGATTTTAATTTAAATAAAAAATATCATGCCCTTCCAATGGGAATCGAACCTACAATCACCGCGTATACAGTAAGGAACTATCCAAGTGGGATATTTGACCGTACCGAATATAACATTTAACAATTTGAACGCAGGGGGATTTTAAGCCGCGTCCTAAAGAGGGAGCAGGTTCTAACCCCGCTGTATTCAAATTTTCTACATATTTCTCAATAATGAAACCAATCAACGATGTAGAACGTCGCTGTTTACGATATAACTCAACCCGACGTCCACTCGCAAGTAGTACGTACGACAGGAAAGCAAACATTGCTAAATTGTCGTGTGGATCAATTTACCACTTATCGCATTACATTAGTCACGATACCCTCTATATCTGTAACACTGTATGCATTTTATGTCATTGCTTTTTAGATATTACTTAAACTTCCATAATTCGGGCAATATACTTAGTCTGGCCATAAATACTGTTACTATTCAAAAAAAGAAAATATTACGTTTGAATTTGGAATCTGTCATTTTTATATGATTGCTTGATGTGTTTTCTTATTTTCGCGCCATTATATTGTTAAATATTTTGTTATATTAAAATGGAGTGGGGTGATAAAGAGAACCGAATCGCTGTGATTGCCTTACATAAAGTAGGTATGGAGAAAAGTGCAATTTTTAAAACCCTCCACCCGCTTGGTATTAGTCAAATGTTTGTTTACCGGGCTATTGATAGGTACAATGATACCTCCTCTGTTTGTGACAGAAAAAGATCTGGCCGTCCACGTACCGTTCGTGTGAAAAAGGTGATTAAAGCAGTTAGGGAAAGAATTCGAAGAAATCCTGTCCGTAAGCAAAAGATTTTATCTCGGGAGATGAAGATAGCTCCTAGAACCATGTCGCGTATATTAAAAGATGACTTAGGACTTGCAGCCTATAAGAGACGTACTGGTCACTTCTTAACTGATAATTTAAAGAAGAATAGGGTGGTAAAATCCAAACAACTACTTAAGCGGTACGCAAAGGGAGGTCACAAAAAAATTTTGTTTACGGATGAGAAAATTTTTACAATTGAGCAGTATTTTAATAAACAAAATGACCGTATTTATGCTGGAAGCTCTAAAGAAGCTTCGCAATTAGTAAACAGAGTACAACGTGGGCATTATCCCACTTCAGTGATGGTTTGGTGGGGTGTTAGCTATGAAGGGGTGACTGAGCCATATTTTTGTGAAAAAGGTATTAAAACGTCGGCACAAGTTTATCAAAATACCATTCTTGAGACGGTAGTTAAGTCTTTAACTAACACCATGTTCAATAACAAAGAATGGTGCTTTCAACAAGACTCGGCACCGGGTCATAGAGCTCGATCCACCCAATCTTGGTTGAAAACTAACGTTCCGGACTTTATCAGCACTGAAAACTGGCCGTCGTCAAGTCCTGACCTAAATCCATTGGATTATGATTTATGGTCAGTTTTAGAGAGTAAGGCTTGCTCTAAACGCCATGATAATTTGGAGTCCCTAAAACGATCCATTCGGTTGGCAGTGAAGAATTTTCCTCTAGAAAGAGTTCGTGCTGCTATTGATAACTGGCCTCAACGTTTAAAAGACTGTATTGCAGCCAATGGGGACCACTTCGAATAAACATTGTATATTTTTAATAGTTATATATTGATGTATTAAACTAACTCACTATGAAAGGAATAAATGTTACGTATAAAAAAAAAATCGTGCTTTTCTTTATAACAATATTTATGGCAAGACTAAGTATATATGATATTGATTGTATGTGTTTGCCTCAAGGATTTTGTTTATATCGTAAACCTTATATATATATATATATATATATATATATATATATATATATATATATATATATATATATATATATATATATATATATATAAATATATATATATATATATATATATATATATATATATATATATATATATATATATATATATATATATATATATATATATATATATATATATAATATAACTTTAAGGTTTACGATATAAAGAAAATCCTTGAGGCAAACACATACAATCAATTTCGTTAATTACATAGTTAATTTAATCAATTTTTATGATTCTTAATGATTTAAATTAAGGAAAATCGCATTAAAATAAATAAAGCTGCTTGAAATATTAAGGCATGTATTGATGTAATAAAGAATGGACTTTTCGAGGCATTGCGTGTTGAGTGGCGAAACTCAACGCCGCGCTTTGCCTTAGATGCCAGAGCGAAGCGAAAATCCATCTTCCCTGACTGGGAATCGAACCCAGTAACCGTCGCGTTACAGGCAGACGTTGCGCCTCTGCGCCACGACGGACTGGGCTTTAAAAACTGTGACGTGTCATAACACTACGTTCTACGGTTGTTGCGGTTCCCTCTGCCTACCCTGCTATGTGCAGGATAAAGTGTGAAGCTAAAAAAGTGAAAAAAGAAGACGAGAGAAGAGAGATGTTACAGGCGAGGAAGCAATAACACCAACACACCTATTATGACAGACAAAACTCGAATTTTTGGCGAAAATAAATCACAAAAATATTGAGAAAATTAACCAAAAAAAATAACCAAAGTCAAAAATATAGGAGAACTATAGAAAGAAGTATCAATCTTGCACCAAAAGCAATATCATAAAATAATATAAACATTGAGATATACTACGCTTAGCTAAGCCAACGTAAAAAATACAAATACTGCACGTCATTATGACGTCAATTGTCATATCTTTAGGTATTTACTATTGACGAAGGTGGCTAAAAACGTAAACTAAATACTTTACAAACTCGATTATCCGAACCAATTGAATTAAATGTACCTGCAAGTCGTATTTCTGGCAAGCATTAATGTGAAACTGGCCAAATTTCTAAATAAACATTGATTTTCGTTAGAACGACTTTTGTGAAGTGATCACAATAGGTTTAGAAAAATCTAGATGACTTTGTTGTGGGCTCTTCTCACCAGAACCAAGAACCAGCGCTTGGAACCCTCGTAACTTTAGTTTAAAGTCGTGGATTCTGTAGGTTTCAGAGGGGCTCAATTCGATATTTAATATCAAATTGGGCTCCTCTGACACTCCTCCGTTCGCTCTATCTGACGTACACAAGTGATCATCATTATTGATTCTAAGTAGACAAGTTATAAATAAAAAAATATATGTATTAGTTATTTTTAATAAAAGTATAATATTATATACTTATACATGTAACTTCAAAACTCCATTATTCGATTTTATTCATATGTACTTTCAATTATCCGAATGCCTTACAACAACAATAAATCCGATTAATCGAGTTTCTATGAAAATATTACGGAATTTGCCGTACACAGGCACTTGTTTTTACTAAACATTTCTTTCATCACCACAACCTCTAACAAGCCTCTTATCCTATCCTCTAAGCTTTTACCCTGTCCTTTAAAATTTTAATATTTTGTCTTAGTATACATATTATTCCAAATTTTAAGTAAATTTAAAATTATTTACGTTATTTACACTTAACTTGAGCTGGGATCAATCATGCTTATCGTTTGCGACATTAAACATGTCAATCTTCAAGATTTGGCAGACGAGCTCTTTAGTGTGACTATTTGGTTTATCTTACGCTTAAACGTAAATGTTTTGTACTATACAATTACATCTCTATTTATAGGGATATTATTTTTGATATTGACATTGTTATAATTGAGGGTAGTTTCTATAAAATAAAATAAAATAAAATTGGTATAGATATATATCTACAAAACAATATATATCGAGAAGATAACCATATAAAGTATATATAATACTAAAACTCAAACTACATTTGTATATTTCAATGAAAATAAAAATATATATTCAAATGAAAAGATATTTTCTTTATGTCATAGTAAGTAATAAACTTATATATATACATATATGTGCATATATCAAGAAAATATGTAAGTATAATTACTTGTACATTACAATATCCTCCCACGTGACTCGTTCATTGAATGCTATAAAAACGTGTTTAAATACCTGCGTATATTAGATTAATACAAGTAGCACGGTTGCAGTGGCGATACTAAATAAAGTAGTGATGTTTCACAGTTTTTTAGTGATTACGGCGTACAATATATTTTGTTTAAAGATTTATACTGAAGCAGCGACATATAATTGACCATGTAAAAGACATCACATTGGAAATGATGGAAAATGGGCACTGTTCCTTTACTATATTGTAAATTCATTTGAAAAAACTGCATCAAAATCCGTTGAAAAGTTTTAAATATCGAGAAGCGATTTTGCTCATAATATAGTGATAATATATAGTTATATTAAGAGTTTCTTATCAGAAGTTTCATAATCATATGAAATTTCTATTTACATTTCATTTATGACTTTTTTTTAGCTTCACGCTTCATCCCGCACATGGCAGGGTAGGCAGTGAGAACTGCAGGGACTGTGGGAACCTAGTGTTAAGACACTACGTTGCTTAGTCCCTGCTTTCTCCGTCCCCGCTTTCCGCCTTTTTCGAGGCATCGCGTGTTGAGTGGCGGAATTCAACATATTACAAAATAATTACATCCTAAGGTTATCAGTAAAGTATCGGCAATCGATATTATCGTTTCAATTAAGCTTGATTCAATATACTCGCTGGGGTCATCAACCGATAAGGCGATGCAATTGCATTTTTTTATTTACACTGATAGGTGAATATCACCTGACACAATACCCACGTAAGAACTGCTTAAAGATTTAATTAATTTTAATATGCAATTTTTTTTTTAATAAATTAAAATTATAATTTATTTATCAAATACAATTTTTTATCAGCGAACATTGTTTTAATATAAATAGATTAATAAATTATTATTAAGAAAATGATTTATTCCAATTTAAGCAACAGTTCTCGAGATAAACACGTTCAAACATACAAACACGTCAACTTTTTAATATTAATATATGCTAACTTTATATTAATACTTTTTTTAAGAGAAGTTTTGAGTTAGTTATATGGTTATTAAGTTATTAATAGCTGTATATTACGTTGCATATATAGAAACTCAAGGTCCAGAGAAGAGTTTCAGTGGATTTTGAAATTACATAGCTTTTTGAAGAGTTTTTTAGAAAACTATAAAGAGATTTAGTTCTTCAAACCCTTACCTTAACTGCTTAAAAATTAAATTCAAACAATTTTATTTAATCGTTAAATATTTTACCACAGATTCACTAAAATTAATGCGTCAAACCCTAAAAGTCACCGTGACTTTTTGTTTTTATTTTTTTAATTGAATTAAATTCGATTTATTATTCATTAGTTAATTTACTTTGAAACTTTAAATATTTGTACGTAATAAAATTAATTATTAATAATGTATTGACAGTACAGTTGGAACAAGTATTGGGGGTTCAAATTTCACTCAAGTTGTTTTATGGTTTCTTCTACATACGCTGTATTGAACTTAAGTTTTATTAATAGTGTCTACATAAGTCTCCAATAAGCATTAATATGCAAAAAATACTTAAAGAAAATATATAAAAATAGGAAGGAAGCTAATTTGAACGCGCGCCTCTTAGTTCCGTTCACTTGTTTTATCTTTTTGAGGATTATCTAAGATTACCTTCGTACACGTTGAGGCCTTGATTAAAATTTGATTGATTAAATTTTTTTTTAAACAAATATCGCATTAGAAGATATTATTAATACCTAACTATATCATTAATCAAGGAATTCAAAAGTATAAATATATTATAGTTTATGCAATTCTCTCTGCCTACCCTATCAAGTTTGGGATAAAAAGCGTGAAGACATAAAAAAAACAACTTACCAGATATATGCGGTGGGAACACAGCTACCCAATTCAGACCACTGCCCTTCAACTCTTCAAACATCCTCCTGTGATCTTTCGTGAGGGGTATAAACCTCGGCGGCACCTTATCAGCTTCGTAGAACAGAAAGGCAGAAAGACAAGCAGAAACTTTGTTAACATTCTTCGCTCTCATAGCCTCGAGAATATTCTTTGTGCCTTCGGACAGGTCTGATGTAGGTTCTAGACTTTCCCTAGTACCTAAAGCTATGACCACACCGTCTGTTCCCTCTACGGCATTGGAGACGGAATCTGGTTCTAGAACGTCTCCTTTTATCACTTCGACCTTGGATTTTAGCTCTTCTGGCAACTTGGCTGGGTCACGAAGGAAAGCACGTACTGCTAACCCTAAAGGGAAATAAAATATAAAGTTTAACATCATAATATCACTAATGGTTTGAAGGTTACAGGTTCAATACTAATTGAGAGAATACCTTATAACATCTATCTATACCGAGGACCGTCGTGGCATAGAGGCGTAGTGCCTGCCTGTAAACGCGACGGTTTGCGGGCTCGATTCTCACGTGGAGAAGATCGATTTTTCAATTTCATTTTCTTCGCTCTGGCAACTATGCAAAGCGCGACGTTAAGTTCCGCCACTCAACACACAATGACTCGAAAACAGCGAAAAGCAGAGAACACAGTGTCTTAACACTAAGTTCTCACGTTTCTAGTGGATATCAACACCTATTTCATTTATTATCTATAGCCAAATTTGGCACAAAAATTCCTTATCTGGTTTGCATTCCCATGGGAAATGTCTACTTCTACACAGTTTTCTATATTATTTTTAAAAGCAAAGTTATTTTTAAAACGAACCGATGTAGTTATTTTTACTTCAAGTTTTTGTTAAAAGCCCAACGTGCGTAAAAGGATATCGTAAACGGGTTTTCTTGACGGCATGGCGGCCATTCGCATTTAACTTAAATATACATTAAAGTTATACTTGTGGCGTAATTATGTACGCAATAAACGCTATTCGTGTACAAATCGTGAATTAAATTAATTTTTTGTTATATTTAAATTAATAATGAATTTTAATGATTTCATTTTATTCTAATATTGTTTTTTTTATAATTGCATGACAATTTAAGTACAATTACATGCAATTTTTTTATATGAATATTTTATTGCATGGAATTGTACAAGGAAAATGCTTGAGTGATTAATTGAAGGTTATTTTTATCTAATAATTGGGTTAAATTTATCTAAAATTCTTGGGTTATGTTATAATATTCATGGGTTGTGGGTAAGATTTAGGTAAATTATAGAAATGACAAAAATATTTTACAGAACAAAATATTTCTGTATAATAACTTATAAAAAAGAAATTGTATATAACATTTAAGAACCATTAAAAGCTTCATTTCTTAACATCTTATGCGAATATAACTATTTTTCGTAAATTATAAATTACTGTTTAATAATTTCTATGCACATTAATTTTAATTATGCAAGTATCATTATATTTACTTAAATATACTTAAACATTTTCATAATTAACTAAAGGCAAATTTTCAAATTATTATTTTCTAATTAGAAATCATAATTTCTATCAAAGTCAGAGCTATACTGACTTTCTAACATAATATTAGACTATAATGCCTCTAATATACGAACATTCATTTTTCAATAAATAAAGCATTGCGATAAAAAATTTGCTTTTAATTGATATGAATATTATTAATTTTATGTTGAATAAACAAAACAGATGCGCGTACGCATCTAATGAGAAAAGTAAAGCACTATAACAAGAAATAAATTAACTATTACCTTTTTTAACTGCAGCTTCAACGGCGCAAAGACCGGTATTACCGGTGGAACCGAAAATCACGACCTTCTTCATGTCTGTCTCTGTTAATTTTGAACTGATGTTGTAAATTACACTTAACAGCGCAAGTGGAAATTGAAATAAGATCTAAAACACTTTAAAAAGATTAGATTATTATTATCAGTGCCTATCAAACGCTCAGACCGGCATTCTACGCAAACATTAAATATACACTACCTTAGATTAACTTAAACCCAGTTCGATGAAATTGATATAAATTAAATTGAATTCAAGGTTTATTTGCCGCTCAATCACGCTCGACTCTGAATAAATTATCTCAATAAAACGATTGGAGTTTTATTTGACACATGGCATTATGTAAGGAATTTAAGATGTCCGTATTATGGCAATTAAAGTTGATAAATATGCTTTATCTCTCTTTTTTGTGCAGAATTAAAACGAGATAAAATATGTAATGTCAATGTACTTACAAAGCGAGTGTAATGGTCGCATAGTAATGTGACCATTATAAAAATTATATTTCCTATATTGGATTTCAATTGAAATATTTCAAATTAAAAGAAAACAATTGATAAGATAAAATAATTATATGTAATTTATAATGAAATATAAAATTTTATTAAATAATTTAATTTATTTTTTTTATTTATATAATACTTTACAAACAAGTTTGTCAGTTTGACAGTCTCATATGTGAAAAGAAACGTAATGTAATTTGTAACCTCAAAATCTCATGCTTGTTGTGATGTTTTAATTTCGATCCTCCTTCAAATATTATATTAAGATTTCAACTATAATTTGTAACGAGAATGGCAGATAATGAAGAATACTTTCCGCGAGGAGGTAAAAAACCTACCACAACATATTTTAAACAGAACGGAAATGTAAGTAACTTATAAACACCATAATGTTTGTAATTAATAATATAAAAATAATTTTATATTTTTCTTAGTTTCTAGGCACCGCAGAGAAAGGAGAAAAAAAGAAGAGGAAGTTAAAGAAGAAATCTGAAAATGATGATGGATATTTATCTGATGAAGTACAATCAGAAGTTGATCAATCATATAAAAATTGTTCAATTTGGTTAAACTATAAGGTTAATTTAATTAATTATTTTGTATTTTAAATTATTTGGCTTTTTAATTATAATCATGTAGAGATCTAAGATTTCTTTACTTTATTGATATAAAAAATATATTGTATTTTAGGTTATAAAGGAAGGCCTCCTTTTATTAGGAAGAATAAGACAAATTTTAGAGACTAAGATATACATTGCACTACCATGTAGAATGAGTGGTGTAGTTATGGCTTGTCATATAAGTGAAGCATATAATAAAACACTAGAAGCATATGTTAATGACCAGGTAATGTATTAATTGTGTATTTTTTAATACTCACCATCATATTCACTTATCTTGCATATAGCAGAAAAGGCACAGGGAACTATTAGAACCAAGTTTTAAGATACTCTGCTGGTCACTTTCTGCTTTTTGAGGCATTGCATTTTGTGAAGCAGAACTTAACACAGATCTTGACTAGTTAATAGAGCAAAGAAAAAGAAAATGATTTACTCCATTCCATCTTGAGAATGGATCCCACAAATTGCATTTACAGGTAGACCCTCAACCTCTGTGCAACAATTTTGTTAATTAAATGTGTATTTTAACTTGGGAGCCACAATAGTTCTAATTTATGAATAACATAATATTGGCCTTTACAATATTTAAAATTAAACATATTAATTGTAAATCAGTACACTATTTGAGCTGTCAGTTCTTCTGTTTTTAATAAACCTTCCCAAAGTATTTGAATTTTTATTTATGTATTTTTTATTATATAGGTAGACAAAGTCCGAGAGTTACCACAGATGTTCAAACCAGGACAATATGTTGCAGTCAAAGTGTTAGAAGTAGCAGAAAAGAATTTAATGTTAACTTTGATGCCTCAACATATAAATGGAAGTCGAATGCTTAGTGACTTACATAAAGGTTAGTCCAACAAACACTTTGTAATTGCAATAATTCTTTTTTATTACAATACTTGTTACATTAATTTGTCTTTACATACTAATATAAATTCAAATAATACTTTATAAATATAAAAATTTGTCATTAAATTTGTCAGTTATTCTTCTTCTCTTAATTTATGGTGTTTTAACGTGTGCCATTTGAACACAATTTCGTTTGCCAATGTCATATTGAATAGAGAACACTTAAAGTTATGTTTAGTTAAAAAGAGAATTACACAATTTAAAGAATGCATGTTTTAAAAGAATCCAGTTTAAAGTTAAAGTTATTATACATGGATGTTCATTTATACTTATCTATTTTTGTCTATAGGAGCACTGCTACAAGCAGCAGTGTCTTCGATAGAAGATCATGGCTATGTAATGGATATTGGTATCCCAAATACTAGAGCTTTCTTACCAAAAGAGTCCAGTAATCCTGATATTGAATTAGGTAAGTATCAATTTTTTCAAAAAAATTTAACCAAAATAGAAGAATTTAATTTTAATGTGAGACTTAGTTGATATGAGTTGTTAAATGTGGCTACAACATGCAATTTTGAACCTACCTAGAATTTAATGAAATATAATAAATATATGTATATTTACATATATGGTATATATATAAATAGTTTTGAAACTTACATACTTCTAGATGTTCATGAAATATAAATACTGAAATATTTTCAACATTACTAGCTTAAATTGTGATCCTTAAGAATTTTTTTTTTTTTTAGACAATCTTATTTTCATGCTTTATCTTAGTAGATAAAGAATTCCATAGTCTAGTAACTTTAATAGTATGCCTATCTATTTTAATTAAATTATATATTTATATTATATTTTAATAAATAGAGATTTATATAAAAGTAACTACTAATAAAAGATAAAAATAAAAAATTGCCTGCAAATTAGTGTATCTGAGAAATCTCTTGAATTGCTTCAAAGAGGCACAGGTTCAAATCCTGCAATATTAAAATTGTGATGTTTTTTGTAAATAATTTTGTATTTATAATGAATATCTATGTATATTCCTTTTTTAGATGTTGGCATGCTAACATGGGTAACAGTAAAATCAAATCCTACAATCGACACAAGTGTTATAAAGCTCAGTAATAAATTACCAGATTTACGCAGTGGTATACAAAAACGTAAAACGAACATTCTGTTTCCTGGCACTTCATTGGATTTCACAGTGGACAAGGTAATTTTCAAAATTGATTATATTGAAGAACGTTTTTTATCTTCAAGCTTTATTCCACTCATAGGCAAAGTTGCTTTCCTTGCTTTATCATATGCCTCATTATTACTGGTCATTTAAGATTTAACTATTTTAATATCTTTTGCTAATATCCAATTGAAAATCAAAATATTATGGTTTAGTATAAGTATAATATCTTAATTTTGTATTGTTTTATGAATAACTAAAATTTGCGGCGTTGAGTTCCGCCACTCAACGCGCAATGCCTCGAAAAAGGCGAAAAGCGAGGACGAAGAAAGCAGGGACTAAGCAAAGGAGTGTCTTAATACTAGGTTTCCACGGTCCCTGCCGTTCCCTCTGCCTACCCTGCCTTGTGCGGAATAAAGCGTGAGGCTAAAAAAAAATTTAATAAACTGGCAATACTTTTCCTGTTTTTTTATGATATTTTTTTTGTTTAGCCATTAGACAATGGTATAGAAGGCTACATATTGGACCACTCAACAGCGTACATACAAAGGCACCAAGCTGACACTGTCAAAGGGAAGAAACCAACACTTGGACAAAAAGTAAGTTGTTTTTAAATAAATATAATTTAACAATTCCTTGTATACTTTATCTTAGGTGACATAATAAAAATTTGTTTAATCTTTCTATCATATTTTAATTATTACTTTATAAAAACTATGGAATGAATATTAGTGAAAAATCACATTGAGTTTGGAAATATTAAAAGTTATCTAAAAAGCTTTTTTGATTTTCTTTTTTGAAAGCTTTAAGCTTAACTTCTTTTGCCATTTATTTTTATTTTTAATTTTGTATTCCAGATAAAAGCAAGACTGTTATATGTAGTGCCACCACAGAACACACCATATTTAACTATGAAGGACATCTTCCACTCGACATACCCTGATTTGAGTGTGGAGCAGAAATTTAAAGATGGCGACATTATAGAAGAAGCTAAGGTAAAGAAATGACTTTGTGTATTTTTTTATTTTTTCTATCTCCGTTAAAGCTGGGTAGGCAGAGGAACCAAGTGTTAAATTGCTTTCAATTTTTTGAAACAGCTTATTAAGTCTTGTTACCAAAATATGGAGAATGAAAGCAATTTGTTGTAAAACATCTATATTATGTTATGACTGTAAACGCAAAGGTAGTGGGTTAAAATCCCGAAAGGGGAAATTATTTACTGTCATTTCCTTGATTTGTTTATAAGACAGAGTTGTGAGATGGAGTGTCTAAAATTAGCTCTAAACTGGAGATTGGGGAAATATCTTAACAATAGGTTTCCTTTGCCACTCTTCAGGAATTAAGCTATAAAATATAATTTATAAATTAAAAATTTACTTTTAAAATGTTTAATAATTATTTTTTTAAAATACTTAATTGCAGGTGCTTAAAATAACCGGACGTTCGGTACATTTTAAATTAGGTGAAGGAAGTATTGGAATATTAAGTCTTCGTAGAGTAGCTATACATGAAGAGCTCTCCGATGAACAAGTGTTGGCTAAATCTTATCCATTAGGTGAGTTGCTGAATTCATATATGCATACATATATAAGTTAAATTAGATTTAAATATGTAGGATTTTTATACATAATTTTGTTTTTTTTAAAAACATTTGTTTAGGCAATTTTTTAAGAAATTTTATTTCTTTGATACTGATGTGATGCGGTAGTTCTGGGTTATAATACAAATATTTATTTTGTTTAACTTTTCAAATTGTTTGAGTGTTATATTGTAAAAAAAACCCACTCTGTGAAACAAAAATTAACATATTTTATTATTTTCATATGATTCACAATGGGTTATATTAAAACAAGCAAACTTCATTTACAATATTATTAAATATATCTTAAAATTTTCGTTTTGAACTCGTAATTCCTGAGATAAGTGAGTTTAAAGCAAATAAATAAAAAAAAAATGGTTGCCTGTAAAGTGGGTTTTACGGGCGAAAATTTTACGTGACAACGTCTTTTTCTCGGTAGATATATTTATTGATATGAATAATAATTATAATATAAATTGCACAAATTTTAACTATAGAAAATATATTTTGTTTACTAAAACATTGTACATGTGTCAAGTGATACGCGCGGCGGACCGATCATAGTTCGGTGACAGTTGACACATCGTTACGTTACTTTTTCATAAGTGACTCCGAGCCGCAACCTAATTTAAGACGTTGTCACGTCAAAAAATATAGTCTATAAATATACTATAGTTTATAAACCTATACTACTTTTGGTAATTAACGGCGTTGAGTTCCGCCACTCAACACGCAATTCCTCGAAAACGGCGGAGAGCGGGGACGGAGAAAGCAGGGACTAAGCAAAGGAGTGTCTTAACACTAGGTTCCCACGGTCCTTGCAGTTCCCTCTGCCTACCCTGCCTTGTTCGGGATAAAGTGTGAAGCTTAAAAAAACCAAAATCTATATTTCTATAGAGTAGTACCTATTATAAAACTAAATAATTTGTTAGTTTAAACGCACCTATCTCAGGAACCAAAAGATCAAATTATAAAAATATATATTTATTGAATAATATTCCTAATCAAATTACAATAAAATAACATTTTTTTTAATTTTCATAGGAAGTACCCACAAAGTACGCATACTATGTTACAACTTATGTGACTATGTGTACTCAGTAAGCGATGACCCCGCAACCCTCAGTGAGAAGTACTTCAGTTTAACTGAACTGAGTGTGGGGGATATAGTGGAGGGGACTGTCAGTGTGGTCGCTGATAATTACTTGAGGGTCAATGTTGGCAGGGTCAACGGTGAGTTGGGGTTCAGTTTTTTAATTTTTTTTTTTGGATAGTGGATATACATATATTGAGAATATATTAGTTATATATAGATTGTTGTTGTATTTTAAATTGTTATGTTTAAATTTATTTTATTTTTTTATAATCATGTTTGTTCTAATTTCCTTGTAATGGTAAGACAAAATTAATTGTTAAATTTCTTTTTAGCAGGGGCTAAAACAACGGAGTGTCTTAACACTAGGTTCCCACGGTCCCTGCAGTTCCCTCTGCCTACCCTGCCTTGTGCGGGATAATGCGTGAAGCTAAAAAAAAAAAAAAAAAAAAAATTCTTTTTATGGAATAACTTTTGTGGAAGTCGTATAACGTAGTGTGTTGACACTATGTTCTTAATATATATCTTTCTATATGTCAGATGCAGCGGAGAGCTAAATCTCTCTGGTTTTGTCTATACTCTACAATTACTAGAGTAACTCTGGAGTAACTTAGGTCTATTCTAAAAATGGCAAAGTATTTTATTTTGAAATAGACCCTCACGGTTGAAATTATTGGACTATAAAAACAATGTCTATTTTGATAATGTTGTGAGATATTTGCAGTTAATGTAAGTGACGTGAAATAAAACATCCGCTTGTTCTTTCTCTATCAAAAGATGATGAATGCTTAGTAAATACTAATAATGATTTTGTTTTGTTAGTTAGATTGTGGATTCGATTCCGACTTGGGGAGTATGAATTACTTAATTTTCATATACTTCGCTATGGCAAGTGGACAAAGCATGGCGTTGAGTACCGCCACTCAACAAGTAAAGTCTTGAAAAAGGCGGAAAGTGGAAAACAAAATGTCTTAACACTAGGCTCCTACTGTTCCCGCGGTTCCCTCTGCCTACCCTGCCATCTGCGGGATAAAGCGTGAAGCTATAATAATGACGAGAACGTTTTTTTTTTTCAGGATACGTGCCCCAGTCACATATGACGGATACGGGAATATTCATCGATCCAAAGAAAGCTAGCACTTCTAAATTGCCTAAAAAGAAGTTTAAAGTAAGTTGCTAAATATCTAAGTAAGTTGATTAAAAATAATTTGGGATGTATATTTGAACAATTTTATATCTATATATTAATTTATTACCGTCATGGCACAGAAGCGTAAGCGTCTGCCTGTAAACGCGACGGTTTGTGGGCTCGATTCCCACTCGGGGAAGATGGATTTTTCTATTTCCATTATCTTCGCTTCTGAAAACTAGGCAAAAAGCGCGGCGTTGAGTTCCGCCACTCAACACGCAATGCCTCGAAAAACGAGAAGGCAGAGACTAAGTAACGGAGTATCTTAACACTAGGTTCATATGGTTCCTGCAGTTCCCTCTGCCTACCTTGCAATATGCGGGATAAAGCGTGAAAAACAATATTTAAACATTTAATGAAATTGTAATTTTTTATATATTTCTCTATAATAGAAATATTTTACAAAAGATAAGATAATAGAAGTAATTTTTAAGTCAATATTGCGTTTTTAAAATCCACAACTGAAAAAGTCTTCATTTTTGTTTCTTTCTTTTCTTTTAGGAAGGACAACAAGTTAAATCTCGTGTACTAGCCATAGACCTGGCCAAGCAGCAGCTGACTCTGTCATTAAAGCCGTCCCTCCTGGACGAGAAGTTGGAAGTGCTGAAGAGTTACGAGGAAGCGGAAATTGGGAAAGTCTACACCGGAGTTGTGGCCGTAAGTTTTGTTTTGTTCACACACGCACAATCACACACACACACACACACACACACACACACACACACACATAAAGACACAATTACATAGGCACACACACACATACACAGTCACACACACACACACACACACACACACACAAATATAGAATGAGACAGTGCTTGTATTTTGTTTATTATTTTCACATATATAAATAGTTCAATTTAATTTGATGTACGGGACCCCAAAACAGTGTAACATTATGTAAATATATATATATATATATATATATATATATATATATATATATATATATATATATATATATATATATATATATATATATATATATATATATATATATATATATATATATATATATATATATATATATATATATATATATATATATATATATAATTTTTTCCCCAGCAAATCCGAGACTATCTAATAGTGTCGTTCTTCAACAACGTGACGGCGTTCGTCCCGCGTCGCCTCGTCACCTCCGAGCCTTTAGAGACGCTCACACACGCCTTCCACCAGGGACAGATAGTAAATACCACTCTATTTTTTCTTTTTTGTTTTTTTTTAGCTTCACGCTTTATCCCGCACATGGCAGGGTAGGCAGAGGGAACTGCAGGGACCGTGGGAACCTAATGTTAAGACACTCCGTTGCTTAGTCCCTGCTTTCTCCGTCCCCGCTTTCTGCCTTTTTCGAGGCATTGCGTGTTGAGTGGCGGAACTCAACGCCGCGCTTTGCCTAGTTTGCCAGAGCGAAGAAAATGGAAATAGAAAAATCCATCTTCTTCCTCAGAACCTTGAATCGAACCCAGAAACCGTCGCGTTACAGGACGGTCCACACCACTCTATATATTATTTCTATAATTTTTTAACTGTTAACTGTTAATCCACACAATTAAAATAGACTTACTAACTTATAGAACAACAAAATAAGTTGTATAAAGCCCAGCTATTTAAGAATTTCGACTCAATGTGATGAAGAACGCTTAGTGGTAAGAGCGCTTGCACGATTTCCAAGAGGCTCGGATTCAAATCCCGCTGGGTTCTAATTTTTATATGTTTTCTTTATGTATTTAGTTTTTGATTATATTAAGATATTTGTTAAAACTCTATTTAGAATTAATAATTCTTTTTTTAATTTCTCTAAGAAACCATAAATTTATTTCACAGGTTAAATGCACTATAATGTCGGTAAATGCTGAAACTAAAAAGATGTCCGGCAGTCTCACTACGAAACCTTTTATTCCAAATGTAAGTGTTTTAAACAAAAAGTAAATTTAAACAAATTCATTTCTATTAAAAATGTAATAATATTTATTTCTAAGCATACAATCTTGTAATTAAACACTATTTCAGGACCAAAAGAAACAACCATTAAAAAGGAAAGGTAAAGAAAAAGAATCAGATTCTCCTACAAAGAAGCTAAAACAAGATAAATTAGACAAAAATAAAAAGAAAGTTGTTAAAAGTTCAGAAAATCAAGCTGAAATAGATATAAATAAATCAGAACTAAACAAAGTTAATGAAAAACAAAAGAAAAGCAAAAAGAAAAAATCTGAAAGCGGAGATACTGAAGTAGAAGAAAAGGGCGAAAATCAGAAGCCCAAGAAGAAAAGGAAACATTCTGAAAATCAAAATGCAATGGATGTAGACGAATCTGAGTCTAATATAGATAACAAAAAGCAAAAGAAACAAAAGAAAGATAAAAATGAAATATCTGAAAGCGTAAACACTGAAGTTGTAGAAGAAGATAGTCAGAAGACAAAAAAGAAGAAAAAGAAACAAATAAATGAAAATAAAGAAGATGATTTAAAAGAAAATAAAGATAAAAATAGTAAAATTGAAGAAGAACAACAGATAAAAGAAGTATCAGAAGAAAGTGACGCCATCGAAACTGATATCCATGAAGATAGTGACCAGATACTTACACCTCAAGACTTAAACTTAATCGATTTAAGCGATTGTGTCACAGCAAAAAATTATAAAAAGAGAGTTGTGTCCCTACTTAAAGCAATAAAAGCGAAATCTAACAGAATAAGTAGAGTGGAGAAAAAAATAAAAGCGATAGAACAAAAAGGGTTGGATGCAAAAAATAAAAAATATCACACAGCAATGAATATGGAGAAATTAGTTATTGAAGAGAGAATAAAGAAACTAATGGAGACGCTCACGATTGTTCAAAATAAATTGAAAGAATTTGATATACAATTAAATAAGGACGTTAAAATTAAAAATGATTTAAAATTACCGAAAAATATCAGTGAAATATTAGATCCTAGCACAAAACAAAAGGAAAGTAAAAAATATGATAAAAAAGATGATCGTAGAGAAGAAGCAGAAGATCAAGTGGAGAATGTGAAGAAAGTTAAAGTTGTTGATATTTCTAAACCTGTCATTGAAATACCAAGTGTTAAAGACTTTTGGAGCTTAGATGAAGAAACTGTAGCTAATACTGGAAAGGATGAAGAATCTAGCAGTAGTGAGGAAGAGGTATATATTTTGTTATATTTCTATATAAATATAACGAGAGGTCATGGTGGTCAACTAGGCCATCTATCTGCCTGGATATGCTCGTGGGTTCGATTCCCAGGCGGGGGCAGGAATATGCAGTATGTGTTGTTGTTCCAAACTCTACGACGGAGTGTCTTGACACTATTTTCTCTACTTATGAGTACTTATTTTTGTTACATATTTCTAAATAAGCATTAAAACTAACATTACATATCTTTACCTTATACAGACTGAAGAAAAACCTAAGAAGAAACGAAAAAAGCTGACCGTAGCAGAGAAAGCGGCAAAAGCGAGAGAAGAAGAAGAAAGAATAAGGGCGATGGAGAAGAGGGCGATAGAGAGCGAGAGCGCCCCTCGCTCTTCCGACCAGTTCGAGAGGGCTTTGCTCTCAGAACCCAATTGTAGTGAATTGTGGATTGCATATATGGCTTTTCATTTGCAAGTAAATTGATTTATTTTGATATATATAGTTGTTAAAAAATATTTTTGTCAAACAAAATAAATAGTTAAATTATTGTTTCAAAATAAAACGCCATTTGTCAAGTGTGACGCGAGCATACACTGTACTGTCAGAGCGGGACAGAGATATATCCCTTTCTCATTAGGTTATTTTTTTGAATGAAAGGTGACAGATTTACAACGTTTAATAGTATTTTTGTAGTACGAGGTCTATACGTTATTTGTATTTAATTATGACTACATCACGCGTTACACAGCACATATAAATATCGTGAAATAGGAAAAATGATCCTGTGCCTAAACTATTGATAATTGTGAATTAGGTTTTTTTATATAGCCTTGAAATATTTTCCCCTATAAGTAGTTTTGATAACGGCCGCCGTGTCAGATACACCCTGTATATTTTTTTTCTTATTTTTTTTATTTTTTATACCCTGTATATATTATATAAAATTAGTGTATATACAGTATTGTTTTAGAGATTTTGGTGTCCATCGCATTTTTTTAAATATGCAGCTTATAAGTAGTTTTAGAATATACTGCTTATATTTTATATTTCTAGATATCTATATAATTAAGTATTTTAAACTTTCTGCATAAACTGTTTTTGTTAAAAAGACATTGCATTAGAGACATTAAAAATAATCATAACTAACTTTTTTCTCATTAGGCAACTGAAATAGATAAGGCAAGAGCGGTGGGTCGCAAAGCTCTGAACACAATCAACTTTAGAGAGGAAGCAGAGAAGCTCAATGTGTGGCTCGCTTTACTCAACTTGGAGCACAGATTTGGTACTAAGGTAAGACTGGTTTTGTAATGTTTTTGTATTGGCGGATCTTAACGCCGGACTTTTTCCTAATCAAAGAAAAAAATAATTAATTCATTTATCTATATCTAAGATAGTATAATATTTTTATATATTTTTGAGCTATTAATATATTCTAAGTTTGGCAACACATCCACATCCTCTCATGTTGTAGATGTCTATGCCCCTTCTGCTCGTTTGCTATTCTATAAGAAAATTAAATAAGTTTTGGGTAGAACTTTTTCAAGCAAACTGTACTGATCTTGAAAATATTGTAGGGATCTATTTCCATCGTATATAAAATAATTTTGAATAAAATTGATTTAGTTTAGTTTAGTTTTGTACTTATTTATTAATTAATTTTATGCTTTTTAGGAAAGTCAACAAAAAACCCTAGAGGATGCGCTCCAGATGAACGATACATACCAAATCCATTCGAAACTCCTGGACATTTTGGTGGACACCAGCAAGCACCAGGACTTCTACACGAATTTCTGGGGCTGTCAGACGTCTATTTCGCTTGCTGGTCACCACAATAAATTTATCTTCACTAGAAGTCGTAGCCCTCGGTCTTCCAGAGCGCGGACGATCTTGATTACTGCCGGTTTGCTTGTAGCGCACAATAGTGCGATGAACACAAGTCTTCGATAACTTGAGTTGACTCGCTATCTGACGTTCAGATTTGCCTTCGTCGTGGAGAACAACGATGGCAGCTCGCGTTTCAATACTAATTTCCGAAACTTTTCCCATTTTAGAGCTTTCTTTACTGTAGGAACCCCAAAATCAGACTAACTGTATGGATACTTAAAGAAAACATATAAAAATTTGAACGCAGCGGGACTCGAACCCGCGCCCTCCTGCGAACCGTGCAGGCGCTCTCACCACTGAGCCATGCGTTCTACATCACGCCGCGTTGAAATTCTTATATGCTTTTATACAACTTATATCGTTGTTAGCATCTCTGTAGGGAGATTTTTACAAATTTCCGCTACCCAAAGACCATTACAAAGAACAATCGTTTGGCGAGAGAGAATGCTATTTTTATTAAATATTTTTGATGATTTTTAAAGTGTTAATCCACACTGAGGATAGAAAAAATGCTTAAAGAAAACATATAAAAATTTGAACGCAGCGGGACTCGAACCCGCGATACAAGTTGTATAAAAGCATATAAGAATTTCAACGCGGCGTGATGTAGAACGCATGGCTCAGTGGTGAGAGCGCCTGCACGGTTCGCAAGAGGGCGCGGGTTCGAGTCCCGCTGCGTTCAAATTTTTATATGTTTTCTTTAAGTATTTTTTCTATCCTCAGTGTGGATTAACACTTTAAAAATCATCAAAAATAACTGTATGGATATTCGAAATAACCAGACAAATGCAAGGTTAAAATAATATTTAACATATTTTGAGAATTATGAACAATTGTATTGTAAGTTGATGTAAAAAAATTAGAAACGCCAGCTGCGATAATGAGGTAATAAATTTTTAACAATTGATCTGTCGGCTTACCGCTTCGGCGGCAACATTGATGTTTGGATACAATGCCTGTTTATTGCCCTTTCCTTGACTTTTATATAAAAAAATAAGGTTTTAGGCAATCTTTATGAACAATAGAATATGCAGGTGTGCAGATTACTATTTATCACTAATATTTTCTAAAATATTTACTGATAACAAACATTTTTATTAGTGGTAGTGTATATATACGATACGATATATATACTCGTATATATATATGTATATACTATATTTTTTTTAGCGATTTTGGTCTCCATCGCGTTTTTTTAAATATGCAGCTTATTAGTAGTTTTAGAACATACTGCTTATATTTTATATTTCTAGATATCTATATAATTATATAGATATCTAGACAGAAACAGTTTATGCAGAAAGTTAAAAATATTTAATTAAATATTTTAAACTTTCTGCATAAACTGTTTCTGTTGAAAAGACATTGCATTAGAGATACTAAAAGTAATTATATCTGTTTTTCTCATTAGGCAACTGAAATAGATAAGGCAAGAGCGGTGGGTCGCAAAGCTCTGAACACAATCAACTTTAGAGAGGAAGCAGAGAAGCTCAATGTGTGGCTCGCTTTACTCAACTTGGAACATAGATTTGGTACTAAGGTAAGACTAGTTTTGTAATATTTTTGTATTGGCGGAACTTAACGCCGGACTTTTTCCTAATCAAAGAAAAAAATAATTAATTCATTTATCTATATCTAAGTCCCAAGATAGTATCATATTTTTATATATTTTTGTGCTATTAATATATTCTAAGTTTGGCAACACATCCACATCCTCTCATGTTGTAGTCGTCTATGGCCCTTCTGCTCGTTTGCCATTCTATGATAAAAATAAATTAATAAAAATAAATATGTTTTGGGTAGAACTTTTTCAAGCAAACTGTACTGATCTTGAAAATATTGTAGGGGTCTATTTCCATCGTATATAAAAGAATGCCTAATAATATTAAATAAAATTAATGTAGTTTAGTTTAGTTTTGTACTTATTTATTCATTAATTTTATGCTTTTTAGGAAAGTCAACAAAAAACTCTAGAGGACGCACTCCAGATGAACGATACATACCAAATCCATTCCAAACTCCTGGATATTTTGGTGGACACCAGCAAGCACCAGGAGTTGGTGACTCTCGTAGAGCTCATGATGAGGAAATACAGGAGGCAGCTAGAGGTACATACTGATACATTTTTTTTTTAGCTTCACGCTTTATCCCGCACATGGCAGGGTAGGCAGAGGGAACTGCAGGAACCATAGGAATATAGTGTTAAGACACTCCGTTCACTGCTTCGTCGCGTTTACAGTTAGACTGTCCTTTTATATTTATATATACTGTTAGGAAAAAATAATTTGAGTATAAAGTTAATTTAAAATGGAAAACACTAAAACACATACAGATCACAAGTTCGACTATATTCGGACTCGTAGATTCCACGTAATAACATTAAATGACATAGATCACTCAATAAGTATATTTGGTGCAACTGTCATGACTGACATAAATTTAACGCTTTTATAGTCTAACCTAGTGTTAAGACACTCCGTTGCTTAGTTCCTGCTTTCTACGTCCCCGCTTTCCGCCGTTTTCGAAAATGGAAATAGAAAAATCCGTCTTCCCCGACTGGGAATCGAACCCAGAAACCGTCGCGTTACAGGCAGACGTTGCGCCTCTGCGCCACGACGGTCCTCGGTTTTATAGTCTTTGTCATCTAAAACTGCCCCCTTTTTTAAAATTGTTTGGAATAATGACGACATGAGGTAGGGAGTAAGCTAACAATACATATATTGACATTATTTTCATATTTTATATACCTGATGCCTATTTATTTTGTAATATGTGTGCAGATGTACGTCAGGTGTGGAGAAATGTGCTACAAGGCAGGTTTGGTGGAGAAGGCGAGGTACGTGATGCAGAAGGGCATCGGGGCGTTGGAGAAGAAGGAACGTGAGTATTATTCTTTATTTTATATATTTTTAATTTTAACGATATTAACTGCGGATGGAGGAAATCAACTAAGTTAATATTTTTGTATTAAAGAAACTTGTTAAATGTGAAGTATTTTTAAGTTACGTTAACTTGTATCTACTAAAGCTACATAAGAAAATTCTTAAGCTCTATGCTTTATCTCGTACATGGCAGGGAATGCAGAAGGAACCGCAGGAATTACAGAAACCTAGTATTTGAGGCTTTTTTGAGACATAGCATATTGAGTGGCGGAACTAAACGTCACACTTTACCTACTAGTCAGAACGAAGTAAATGTAAATTGGAAAATTCATCTTCTCCGCACGGGAATCGAAGCTACAAACCGTTGCGTTTACTTAAATATTTAACATTTTCCAAATAAAATATGTTTTGGATTTAATTTCCTATATATTTATTTATGTATCTAATGTTAATTTCCCAGATGTGACCCTGCTAGTGCGCTTCGCCCAGCTGGAAAAGTCCCACGGAGAGAGAGAACGGGCTGAGGCCTTGTTCGAACAAGTCATAGCAGTGTACCCGCAACGAGTTGACGTTTGTGCCGCATATGTCGACATGCTGTTGGCCAACGAGGATGGAGACTCTGGCAGGGTTAGGTGGGTACAACCCCCTAACCAGGGTTGGTAGGGGGAGAATGTATTAATAATAGTTTTGTAGTATAAAAAACTTTGAACGCAGAATTTGAACCCGCACCTTTTTGTGAATCGAGCAAGCCCTCTGACCACTGAACCGTTGGTTCTTTTCTATTTCTTCAAGATATTGTTTTTTGCATTATGCGACTTATTTCGTTGGTAGTGAGTAGTTAGGATAATGTAATGTAGGGAGATTTTTACAAATTTTTGCTACACAAAGATTAGATGAAAAACAACTTGGCGAGAGAGAATGTTATTTTTAAAGCTCACAGCTATTTTTTATATATTATTTATGTTTTAGGAAAATTGAAATTTTTGTGTCACTTTAATATAATAAAAAACAAATATATGTTCAGTTTGGATTGAAATAGGATATAGAATTGTATTTTTGAATATAATTTAATTTTATCATCTTTGTACAAGTACGTTATTAAAAGGAAGTAATTGTGTACAGTGTAACCAATAAATATACAATAAAGTTACAATAAAGAGAAAGATGAAAAAATAATATACATCAACTTTTTTAATTTTATTTTCAGACAAGTAATGGAGCGTATGACGTCACAGAAGCTGCCAGCGAGGAAGATGAAAGTTTTGTACAAGAAGTGGATTGAAGCAGAAGAGAAGATCGGCGACCAGCAACAAGCGGACGTGGTGCGACAACGTGCACTCGAATTTATAGATAAAGCAAAGTTTTAAGTGGAAAATAAATTATTATTTGACGTATTATGATGGTGGTTTCTTTTTATCCAAATTTATGATTTCTTTTTCATATTGTTTTAAGTTAAAAATATACAACTTTTGTTCTTTATTTATTTTAAGTATTTAAACATATATGTTTTACTAGTTTTAATTGTAGTGTTCTGCGTAGTCTGTGGTTTTGGCATCGGTGGTGGGGGTGGTGGTGGAGTTGCGGCATTATTTACAGTAATATTCTTTTTTATTTCACGATTATTAGAAACCATTGTACTGTCACTAACAACACTACTGCCATATATAGACACGGGTGCACATAATTCGTACCCCAACTTAGCATAAAAATTCTCTTGTCCCTTCGTCGATAAATGCACCATATCTAACTTTAACACATCCTTGCAGTATTTTTCAACTTCTTTCATCAAATAAGTACCTAATTTCTTTCCTCTCATAGATTTTAATATAACAACAGCTTCGATAAAACAGCTGTTTGGAATACTTGGTATGGCGGTAAGCTTTACATGACCCAAGAGTAGTTTTTGCTCGTTGATTAATATCAAACTCGTAGGTAATTTATCACAAGAAGCTTGAAGCGACATCATTCGTGCGGTCTCACTTCGAGGCCATTCATCGTTAAGTAGTTCGCAGCATGGTCTCAAATACTTTTTGTGCTCATGTAGCTTTAATACTTTTAAATTTTTTTGTTCCATTTAGATCTGAAATTATAAAATATATATTATAGTTGCATTTGAGGTTTTAAATATTTAGGAATTTTTAAATATTTATTACTTGGCTAACGATATACGTATTTGTTATTTTTGTAATGGTTGAAAAAGTATAGCCTAGAGCTTACAGTAAATAGTACTTTAAAAAATTATTATGTCAATGTCAAGTTGACGGCTGATATTTAACTGTCATTAAATCTTTTTCTATAGCTTTAGGATTATTATTTACTTTTAAGATTTCACGTCATATGTTATAAAAATTAAAACAAATTATTTTATATTCTTACCTTTTATGTGTTGAGACAACTCAGGTACGATAATAGGTGTCAGGAAATTTGTAATAGCATTTATTTCTTAACGCAAGGTGCGGCGTATCACTTTCATGCTCGCTAAAAGAAAACTAACCTATTTTCAATTTTCATTTAACTGTCACATTCTCTAGTCCCAAATTGGAAAAACGTTTGAAGTACAATATTTTATTTCTATCTATTTTATTGTTCTGCTAAAGACTAAATTATTTTAGTAATTAACGTAGAATACAATGGGTTAAAATTTATTTTTATAGTACTGTTCAAATGGAAGAAGACGACGATGTTCCAACACTGTCAGCAGAAACATTTGCAGCATTGCAAGAGTTTTATTCAGAGCAGCAGAAAAGACAAGAAATTTTAGAAAAATTAGAATCAAAACAACAGTTAAATGAAAATATAATATTTGAAGAGAACTGGGTAAATTTCACTTGTTGTACTTAATGTAAATTATTAAGTAAAATATTTATAATTTTAGTATTAAATAATATTACAGCAATTAAGCCAGTTTTGGTACAATGAAGCAACAGTGCAAGCTCTAGTTAAGGTGATTGATAAATGCTTACCAGACAACGGAAAAGTGGCACTTATATCCTGTCCTACTCTTTTTGTACCATTGAAAAGACAAGTCAGCCATAGAGCTAATGGTATGCATCAGAATTTTCATACTTAAAATCTTTTTCATAATGTTTTTGTAAATTCTTTAATTGTTATTAATAACTATTTAAAATATTCCTATTACAGTGACCCTTTTAGAATATGACAGGCGCTTTGAAGTACATGGAACAGATTTTGTTTTCTATGATTATAATATGCCAAAAAAACTCCCAGCTGATCTGACACAGTCATGTGACATTGTTGTAGCTGATCCTCCTTTTCTTTCTGAAGAGTGTATCACAAAAACATCTCAAACAATACAATTGTTAAGTAAAGATAAAATAATAGTTTGCACGGGAGCCATTATGAAGGAGCATGTAGAAAAATTATTAAGTGTCAATTTATGTGACTTCCAGCCTCAGCATCGGAACAATCTAGCCAATGAGTTTTCTTGTTATGCCAATTTTAATTTTGATGAAGTTTTGAGATGATATTAGGCAAAAATAACATAAATGCCATTCCGTACAGCTAATTTATTTTTGAGTGAGAACCAATTTATCTTTATATGTTATGCATTTAAGTAAGACTTTACTAAGATAAAATGAAACAGAACATATTGTATTTATATATAATAATATAATACATATTATAATATTACACAAAGTAAATAAGATAAAGAAAATGAAATAAAAGCCATTTTGTAAAAACATTATGCATTTTATTCTTAACAAAATTATTCCTTTGTCATTCATTAATCATGCAGGTTAACATTTTAAATACAAATAATCAAACTTTAAAACTTCTGCAGCAACAACTCTAGATAATCAAACTTACTTCCAATAATAGAGAAATATTGTTGTAAACACATTTCATTCCGAAAGGCCTCATACTATACATATATAGTTTTTTAGGGTTGCGCTAGCGGCATTTCATATCTGTTTTTTCTATTAAAATTGATTATATTCCACACATTTTAAATAATGTAAAGTACTTTTTTTTTCCATAAGCTTGTTTATTTTAAATGTATTGAATTTAATGAATACAGATAATTTATGCACCCCATCCCTAGTAATGATACTACAAATATAGTTTATAATAAAAATATATTTTAGTAACAGTGGAAATAACAGTATTTACAAACACCATTTGCTCTAATTGAATATCTTAACAGTATTATATGTAGATATTAAAATAGTGTAGCCGAAGCTAGGGATTTCCCCTTTTTACATTGGGAATAAGAAAAAATTTAATGGAGAATAATTCCACATATGATATTCTGATACAAACCACACATTTAATCGATTATTTAAATGCCTTTAACCGCTAGAGTTACCAACATTGAAAAAATATTCAGTTTATTTTGCTAATATACTTACAATAAAATCTTATACTATAATTTTACTATACTTAGAACACATAATAAGTAGAAAATACTTTTATAATATAAAGGCCATATAATTACTGGACATCTCATAAATTACACTAAATTATAGATAAATAAAAATAAATAATGCTATTTAATTAATTAATTAATATTATTTATATCAGTGTGAGATATCTTTAGCTTGAAGTTACAAATTAACAGAGCTTTTTTCTGCTAATTATTGTTTAAAAAGTAAACTATCAAATAAATGTTATTAAAATGAATATACTAATACCACAGATAACATAAATTTTACAATAAAAATTAAAGACAATATTGTTGTTTTATAAATCCTGGTATTTTAAATAATATATAGAGTATATATCAAACCGCTATGGATTACAGCTTAAATAATAAATTGAGAATGTGCGATATTTGTACTAAAATAATCTATCACGTTTTGTCTTCTTATAAATATTAATTATCTACATACCTCGAGTCTATTGTCAGAAATTAGTAAAAATTAGTGATAAATTGCAATAATTATTGCACATTTTTTTTCAAAACATTACGATAATGGCAACACTCAACGCGCCAGATATGCAGAACGCACCTTCTTACATTTATTAAATTCGTTCAATTAAAAGTATAGGCCAAATAAAGTCATAATTACAATATATGACTATTATTTAAAGTTTAATTTTTTTAATAACTTTCGAAATAACAGATTAATTATTGTATTTAGCTTTTAGACGCGTACGTTTAAATAAAATTACAGTTATTCTTTAAAATTTAGACCGTTTGCTACTATTTTTATTAATTAAAAAAAAGAATTTAAATATGTATTTTCTTTTTACTTTTTGACTGAATCAATTGATAATATTAGTCTCCTAAAAATATATATTTACAACGAATGTATTGTCAGTTTTAAATCGACGCCGAATTTGGCTAACACAATTAGTATGACCGTTAAACATACCAAGTATTAAGGAATGTTTTTTTTATGTCTACTTTAAAAAATAACTTGAATTTTTAGTCTAGATTTGCTACAATTTCTTAAGAAAATAGTTTTTTTTATTTATAAGACTTCCAATATACATATTACACAAAATTACAAAACAAATCAACAAAAACGAAGTCATTTTTCAAAATTATCAATGAATTTTAATTTTAAAATTCATATTTACATTAAAATTAACTTTAGTTTTTTACCTTGTAAATAGTTAGATACGTTTCGAGTATATTTTTACCGATTTTCAATCGACCAATGATCGATATGGAATCGATTATTTTTTTATATAAAATATATTATCTATATGTGTGTTAAGGGGACATATCTAATGTTTTGTTAGTTATTATAATACATTTAAATGTACCTCTTGAAAGAGGGAATTTTGGGAGCTAGTGACGCGTACGTGCTGCTTTAGGAATAAACCATTCGAGAAAAAAAAATAATTACATTTATACAGACTCCATGCATGGAGTGTCCTCAATTGATTGAATTACAGATAAAAAAATTGTAATATAAGTAAAATATATATTAACTTTGAAAGGGCAGGAAAAAAATATATTATAAAAATCTTAGAATAAATGTCTTTTTATTAATTTCTAAGTAAGGAGTTGCAATTTAATTTTTTTTTTGAAAATAAAATAATATGCCAATTTAGTTTTTAAGTTTAAAAATATCCAGGCTGTAGTTATGACGTCATAATTGTGATAAATGCTGCCATTTGTCAAAAAGTTTCGAATATTTTCAACAAAAAGTACTAATTATTGTCCAATAATAGTATTTTACTTACATAAATACATATATGTAAGTAAAAACGATATTATGAAACATAAGTAAATCAGTACATCTTTTAGAATTGTCAAAATCTAAATCTGAGGACATCCGGTGGTCATTTACTTGTCAAATTTCACAGATTATAAATTAAACTAATTTGAATTATTTTAAAATAAAGAAATCAATGTTTTATAATTTTTTATCTGTATTTTGACAAGTAAAACGTCTTTTAACAAAAAAAAAGTATTAAAGATTTTACTCAGGCTGCCGCTACACCTACATAACTTGTTAATATATAATAAAATACTTTTATAAATCGATTTTTTTTTCTACGAAAATATCTATGGGAATGTAGGTTAATTGAATTCAAAGGCACAGGGGAATAATAAGATAATTCGTTTTTTTTTTTTTCACAAGAATATCGATTTCTACAAGGTATAATATAAATACACTCTGTGGTTTGTAAATATATCTTTTGTTTTGTTTTTATTGTTTCGTAATCGTTTCTAATAGTTTTAAGTTATTGTGGAAAAAATGTTAAAAAATAAAAAAAATACTTTTGGTGACTACTATTTGTTGAAGGAATTCACTTTCATTTAGTTGAAGTTGTGTTTTTGTGGCAAATATTGCCTGTTTTTTAACTGTATGTGGCTTATTATTTTTATTGTGCTTTGAGAATATCGAATTCTACAACGTAACATGTATTTTAAAAAAAGAATAATATAACATATCTATATATATTTTTATACTCATATTCTTTTGTACCATTGTATTATTACAAAACACGGTCGTAATGAAAGGTATCTCTTTCACCTTGTGCTATGTATAAACTATTAAGAAGTATGTTTATAGATGATTTGCCGAGTATAATACTGTAATATATAACTATATATCCTTTTCGGTACAATTCACTCAATTCGCAATAAGTCATTACAAGTACTTTACCGAAACGACGCAAATCACAATCCAGTTCAATTCAAATTACCGGTAAAACTATTACTTGCATATACAATAAAGTAATTTTTAACAAAAAAGAACCGACTTCAAAAAGTAAAAAAGTTCTAGTCTAAAGTAAAAAAGTTAACTAAAAAGCAAAAAATAAATTTCGGCACAAAGTTATACGTTCGTATTTTTTCTTTGTTAAATTAAATTACTGATTACTTAAGTAAATAAAAAATATTTTATAATTTTGAAGTCGGCGCCAAGTAAACCTTCTGTATTCTTACCGTATTAAAAATATTTTGATAGTTAGTAGCTACCGATTCATATATATATTGTAATACTGTTACTGCTTGATATATTTAATAATATTGTGTGTTTGAAATTTGAATTTGTGTACTTAGTAATTTGATATTGTAGTAGGGTTGTTGTAGCATTTACTTAGCGCCGACTTCAAAATTATAAAATATTTTTTATTTACTTAAGTAATCAGTAATTTAATTTAACAAAGAAAAAATACGAACGTATAACTTTGTGCCGAAATTTATTTTTTGCTTTTTAGTTAACTTTTTTACTTTAGACTAGAACTTTTTTACTTTTTGAAGTCGGTTCTTTTTTGTTAAAAATTACTTTATTTAACGATTTTGAGTGATGGGTAGACCGAGCAAAGATGCCTCTCAAATGAGGAAACGACCGTACGACCGTAGTCGGTGTTGTTAAAAACGACACAGCTATCCGCGAATAGACATAATAAATGTTTGTATTGATATTTGTTTTTGTTAATTATCTCCAAAATTGCTGAACCAATTTCGATAAAATTTTAATGGAACAACGTCTGATGTAAGACCTACGAAATACAATAATAATCATCCAAATCAGTTCATAAACAACACAGTCATTCGCGAACAGAAATAGTAAATGTTTGTGTCGATATTTGTTTTTGTTGGTTATCTCCAAAAGGACTCAATCAATTTTGATAAAATTTTAATGGGACCACTTCTGGTATAAGACCTACCAAATACAGAAAGAATCATCAAAATCGGTTCATAAACGACACAGTTATTCGCGGACAGAAATAGTAAATGTTTGTGTCGATATTTGTTTTTGTTGATTATTTTCAAAAGGACTCAATCAATTTTGATAAAATTTTAATGGGACCACCTCTGGTATAAGACCTACCAAATACAAGAAGAATCATCAAAATCGGTTCATAAACGACACAGTTATTCGCGGACAGAAATAGTAAATGTTTGTGTCGATATTTGTTTTTGTTGATTATTTTCAAAAGGACTCAATCAATTTTGATAAAATTTTAATGGGACCACCTTCGGTATAAGACCTACCAAATACAAAAAGAATCATCAAAATCGGTTCATAAACGACACAGTTATTCGCGGACAGAAATAGTAAATGTTTGTGTCGATATTTGTTTTTGTTGATTATTTTCAAAAGGACTCAATCAATTTTGATAAAATTTTAATGGGACCACCTCTGGTATAAGACCTACCAAATACAAGAAGAATCATCAAAATCGGTTCATAAACGACACAGTTATTCGCGGACAGAAATAGTAAATGTTTGTGTCGATATTTGTTTTTGTTGATTATTTTCAAAAGGACTCAATCAATTTTGATAAAATTTTAATGGGACCACCTCTGGTATAAGACCTACCAAATACAAGAAGAATCATCAAAATCGGTTCATAAACGACACAGTTATTCGCGGACAGAAATAGTAAATGTTTGTGTCGATATTTGTTTTTGTTGATTATTTTCAAAAGGACTCAATCAATTTTGATAAAATTTTAATGGGACCACCTCTGGTATAAGACCTACCAAATACAAGAAGAATCATCAAAATCGGTTCATAAACGACACAGTTATTCGCGGACAGAAATAGTAAATGTTTGTGTCGATATTTGTTTTTGTTGATTATCTCCAAAAGGACTCAATCAATTTTGATAAAATTTTAATGGGACCACCTTCGGTATAAGACCTACCAAATACAAAAAGAATCATCAAAATCGGTTCATAAACGACACAGTTATTCGCGGACAGAAATAGTAAATGTTTGTGTCGATATTTGTTTTTGTTGATTATTTTCAAAAGGACTCAATCAATTTGATAAAATTTTAATGGGACCACCTCTGGTATAAGACCTACCAAATACAAGAAGAATCATCAAAATCGGTTCATAAACGACACAGTTATTCGCGGACAGAAATAGTAAATGTTTGTGTCGATATTTGTTTTTGTTGATTATCTCCAAAAGGACTCAATCAATTTTGATAAAATTTTAATGGGACCACCTTCGGTATAAGACCTACCAAATACAAAAAGAATCATCAAAATCGGTTCATAAACGACAAAGTTATCCGCGAACAAACATAAAAAAAAAAAAAGCATATATACAGGTCGAATTGAGAACCTCCTCCTTTTTTGGAAGTCGGTTAAAAAAAAAGAAAATAAAAAAAAAACCAAAATCAATATTAAAAATTGTAAGCTAGTTACCGAGTTAAAACGTACGTAAAAACATAACCAAGCCACATATTCCTGACGCATGTACACACGCACACATAGAGAGTGAGGTAGCAGCAGCAGCAGCAGCAGCAGCAGCAGCAGCAGCAGCACGCTATCGCCTCCGGCCGCGCTTGAGCAGCAGCAGCACGAGCAGCAGCAGCAGCAGCGCGGCGAGGCGCAGCAGCAGCGCGGCGGCGCGGGCGAGCGCGCGCGCCAGTCTCCGCGCGTCCCGGCGGAGCGCGGCCGCCACTAGCTCCGCGCGCCATCATCCCGTGCCGCACTTGCCGCTCTCGAACACGCCCTGCACGCCCGGCACACACACATATGGTCGAATTTTTTATTAGACGAAGCCAGCTGACAGTAACTAATGTCACTTTCTAATATAATGTTGTCATATTTAAAGTAATAGTGACGCTTTGAGTTGTCGTTCAATCAGATGAATGAAGAATGAGTGTAAATATTTAATCATTTCAAACTATAATATAGGTGCTTTGATATAAGTTGTTTACTAGTAGTATGTAACTACAGTCTGTTTTAGATAGCTTATTACAAAGCGCGGCACGGCGCTGCCTACAATGCTGTTGCTGCGTACAATGTCTTGGACTAAAGCTAGAATACAAGAATTGCTAACAAGTAAAAGTGTTTCATTTGAAGTAACAATGGTTAAAGCAAATCTTACAGACATTGTACGGCAGCACAAACGAGAACATTCCGACAAGTATGTTGAGGACGAGATGGCAATGCAGCATGGGATAATTGTTTTATGTCTGCCCCCATACCACTGTGAGCTCAATCTCATTGAATTAGTATGGGCGCAGGCTAAAGGATATGTTGCAAAAAATAATAAAACTTTCAAAATGGCAGAAGTAAAAAAACTTTTTGAAGAAGGACTTCAACATATCACGCTGAAAAATGGAGCATTGCTCATATAATTAAAGAAGAGGATAAAATGTATGGTCTCGACAACATGATAGACAATGTTTCAGACAGATTTATAATTAATGTCACCGAAAGTGATAGTGATGATTTCTCATCTGATAAAATGAATAAATACGAATTATGTATTCAGCGTTGTTTATTATTTTCATTTTCTATCATGTATTGTTATATTTTATGCATCTATAGTTTCAATTACATTATGTATTGAAAACAATATCGGCAGATTTGAACACTAACTAACTACTAAGCAATCCAAGCAATTTTATTCATTTAAGAGTTTTTCAATCATTCACTTTGTCGCTACACTATTTTTTTTTTTCATTAAAAAGTGACAACACAGGAAACGTCAGTTGACTTCGTCTAATTAAAAATACGACTATACATGTATATTATATATACATATTTATAATACGTTTTTTTTTAATCACTAAATAAAGGTGCAGTACTGACTGAAATAATTTACAATGTAAATTATAACAAGGTCTTTTAAACATTTTGTTTTACCAATAAAGAAGTTTACGTAATATTTCGTTAATTAAGTTAGTAAGGTTACGGTTTCTGGGTTTAATTCCCACTCGAGAAAGATGAATTTTTCTACTTCCATTTGCTTTACTCTGGCAACTAGGCAAAGCGCGGCGTAGTGTTCCGCTACTCTACACACAATCAAACAGAACGCAGAGACCAAGCACCGTTGTCTTAACACTAGGTACCTATAGCTATAGTTCCCTCTACCTACCCTCGCCTAAAGCTTCAAGATACACATACAAAAACTAACAAAAAAAACGTTTACTAAAACAAACCTCCCTAAAGAACGACCAGAACGCTACCACCGAGTCCCTATCGAAAAAGGCGTAAAACGAGGACGGAAAAATTAAGCACCATTCCCTTAACACTAAGCACCTGCAGTTCCCGCAGTTCCCTCTTCCTACCCAGACATAAATAAAAATACAAAAAAAAAAGAATCAGTCGAGTACAACAGACCTTCCTGAAGAAGGGCGAGAATGCGACGAGCGAGTCCCTGGTGAGCGGCGCGGCGTGCAGCGGGCAGCGCGCGTCCGGCCGCGCAGGCCGCCAGCAGGCGCCGCAGGAAGGCCTCCAGCTGCGGCCGCCGCGCGCGCGCCAGCGCCTCCGACGACCACAGCGCGCGCGCCGGGAACGGGATCGACGCCACCTGCCGAGCCACGCATGTATTATAAGCTTTTTTATCTACAGATACATTTGCATATATTAGATGTTGATCATTTTTTAGGAAATTTTTACTTTTGATAAATTTGAAAAGGTAAGAATGATAATAAATAATGAGTTAATTATACACAGAAATTACAGATTACTTTAGAAAGAATACTATATGTAAGAGCAATCTCTTACATGCTACCATCTCATTAATTATGCATCTATAACAGGAACGCAAGAAATTGTTTTTACTATACATATAGCATACCTTATCCCCATAAAGCGCCCTAGCCGCCAGGTAGAGGTCCCTGAAGCGGCGGTACCTGCGCAGCAGCGCCCAGGCGGCGCCGGGCAGGCGCACGCGCACCTCGTACTCGTGGTGCGTGCGCGCGCCCGCCCCGCGCGTCACCCAGCCCGGCACGCTCACCACTTGCGCTGCCGACCGTACGCGCACGTCATTAGGCTGATCGAGTGCGAGGGAGACAGCGACATGTATTATATGTATCGCTGTCTCGCTCCCTCGTTAGCTCAAAGAATGGAACTCGACGCCTCTAAATTTAGCGAGGTGTTTGTAGATACGTTTAAGGAAAAGACGTGATTGTGATAGGACAGCGTCTCAATAACAAAAGTTTTTTTTTGTTTTTATGTATGTCTTCACGCTTTATCCCGCACATGGTAGGCTGAGGGAACCGCAGGAATCGTAGGAACCTAGTGTTAAGACATTTGCGTATTGAGTGGCGAAAATCAACGCCGCGCTTTGCCTAGTTGCTAGAGCGAAGAAAATGGAAATAGAAAAATCCATCTTCTCCGAGTAGGAATCGAACCCACAAATTGTCGCGTTTACAGGCAGATGCTACGCCCCTGCGTCAAGACGGTTCTCAATCATATTTGTTATAGTTTCAAATGAGTGATTGCAAGAGAATAAGCAGAAAAACATATCTTAGATGAGAATGAGAGAGCAACGTGTCGTGTCTAATATCGTAGAGAGGAAGGGAGACAGAACGATACTAGTATTACTTAAGAGTGAAAGAGACAGAATCCGTTTCACTTTTTCTTTTCATACTAAGCAGCATAAAAGGAAGACAAAACTTTTCAATTAGAAGAACAGAGGGAAGAATATTATTATACGATTTTTCTTTTTTCCAAACGATAATTTATTATTTTTCATACATAATTAAACATCGGCGCCGTCGTGGCGCAGAGGCGTAAGTGTCTGCCTGTAAACGCGACGGTTATTGAGTTCGATTCAATGAGGGCAAGATGGATTTTTCTATTTCCATTTTCTTCGCTCTGGAAACTAAGCAAAGCGCGGCGTTGAGTTCCGCCACTCAACACGCAATGCCTCGAAAAAGGCGGAAAGCGGGGACGAAGAAAGCAGGGACTAAGCAACGGAGTGTCTTGACACTAGGTTCATATGGTTCCTGCAGTTCCCTCTGCCTACTCTGCAATATGCGGGATAAAGCGTGAAGCTAAAATAAATAATTAAACAATAATTTGACTTACAAAAGTCCACAGGATGCATTAGTCCTTCCACGCCATAGTCCTGAAAAATGATTTTAGTAATTTATTAAATTTTATTATCTTTATCTGGCAGGTACAGACAAAGAGACACTTCTTATTCATTTTTACTAGCCATCGCACTGTTTAAATTTAGTAAACGAAATTGAATATGTGCTTAAATTAATTAAGAATTTCGTTTTATAAGATTTGAGTTAATTTTAAAGATCGATTCGATTCACACTGTAATCTTCATTTACTTGTAATTGCTGTATGCTATAGACAGAGAGCTTAGTGTTAAAATATTCCATTTCCTTCTTTGTGTCCAATGTTCAACATACGACGTGTTGAGTTATGGAACTCAACCTCGCGTTTTATCTATCCACTAGAGCGAAAAAAAATAGCTTGTCTACTGGAAATTGAACCCAGAACTTTTGCACTGGTAATTCAACCCTGTTCCATAATGGTTTCAATAATTTTATAATTAATATACATATTTGTAATTATCAACCCATTGAAGTGTACTCAACGCCGCGCTTTGTCTTGTTACCCCAGCGGAAAATAGACTATACACCAATTCGGCTTCTGGAAATCGAACTCACACCCACAATCTATCAATAATTTTATAACAATTAGTTTCTTACTCACCGATATAGCTAAAGCCGATGGGTGCACGGCGTGTATGCGCGAGGGGTCATGGTCAGTGCGGGCGGGGTTCATGGGGTGCATGGGGTCCTGCAGGGGGTCACGCAGAGGGTCCCTTAAGGGGTCCCGCCACGATTGCTCCGTAGGTAACTCGTCGTTAGACGTGGACACGTTGTCTGACGCTTCTACTTCTGTTTCTTTTAATCTATTTCGGAATAAGTAAATTGTTATTTAATGTAATAATTAATATAAATAAATAAACTAAATTTTCATTCACATGTTATAGATGATTACTTTCACAAATATACATACATTTTTTATAGCTTAACGTTGTAATCCGCACATAAGAGGGCAGACCTTAGTTCTGCTTACGTTGAGACACTTCGTTCCTCACTTCTCGCCTTATGAGGTATTACTTACCGAGTAGCGGAACTCAACGCCGCGTTTTGCTTTTTTTACAAGAGCGAAAAAAAATAAAATATAATCCACTCTCTTTGACTGGAAATCAAACTGACAAATCGTCAAGTTGGCGTACTGGCGTAGTGCTTACAAAGTCTATGTTTGACGACGGTGCTAACCATAACCATACAATATCTTTATGGTTTTTAAAATGTCCACACTGAAGATAGAAAAATTCTTAAAGAAAACATATAAATATTTTTAACACAGCGGGATTTGAACCAACGCCCTCTTGCGAATCGTACAAGCGCTTTGACCACTGAGCCATGCGTTCTTCATCATGCTGTGTCGAAATTATTATACGCTTTATACAACTATAATCTCCCTACAGAGATGATAACAACGAAATAAGTTCCTATTTTTTCATATGTTTTCTTTAAATACATAACTTTTTAACCAATATACCTGCTGATAAGGGGATCTTCAAAGGAGCCGTTCTCGCGGGTAGCGGGTTCCGTGGACACTTGCATGTCGCTCTCACTGAGCGTGAGGGACGGCGTCTCCTGGATGGGCGTCACCATGATGGTGCGCTTGTGCTGCTGGTTGTCGAAGAACGAGTACTGAAGCGCCATCTCCAGGCGGACGTATTTCTTTTGGAGTTCCTGTAGCACCTGTGTAGATGGAAATAGATTATAATATATATTATATTTTATTATTGTTTATGGTTGGTAAAGCGTTAGTTAAAAAATAGTGATGCGTCGTGTCTATAGAAAATGTATTAAACGCAAAATTTAATAATTCAAATAAGAAGTTATTACCAGTTCACTAAAACTAATGCATCGGACCCGGACTTTCTCTATATTTTTTTTTCTTTCTTTATTATTTTTTATTTATTCACAAGATCCTAAGAAATTTATTGATTTTTTTTATTTTTTTTACTTTCACGCTTTATGCGGGATATTGCAGGGTAGGCAGAGGGAACTGCGGGAACCATATGAACCTAGTGTTAAGACACTCCGTTGCTTAGTCCCTGCTTCCCCGTCCCCGCTTTTCGCCTTTTTCGAGGCATTGAGTGTTGAGTGGCGGAACACAACGCCGCGCTTCGCCTAGTTTCCAGAGCGAAGTAAATGGAAATAGAAAAATCCATCTTCCTCGAGTGGGAATCGAACCCTCAAACCGTCGCGTTTACAGGCAGACGCTAACGCCTCTGCGCCATGACATACCATTGAATTCAATAAATAATAATTTTATACTGACTGCAATCTGCCGATTGAGTTCCTCCTTCGAGCAGTCGTTCTCCAAGGAGGATATGACCAGCATCTTCTGCGAGGCGATCCTGGAGCAGAGCCTCTGCATCGCGCGCAGCGCCTCCGCCTCCGTCACCTGGCGGCGGGACTTGGCGTCGGCTGTACAGCGAGAGGTTCAAGGTTCAATTATATATGTTATTTATTTTAGAAAAAATCCTACAAAAGTGAATTATTAATTAAAGATTTTTAATTCAACGTTTTCTTTTTTGTTTTTTGTACGCGTATATTATAACATATATGAGCGTTTCAATAAAATAGTGTGTTGATACAAAAAAGTAAGTCTCTGTAAGAAACTAAGTCCTTTAAAAATATAATATAAATATAATCAAAATCCTTCCTTAACACATATTTATAGTAACACAAATAATTACGTTATTAAAAAACGTGTATCAAATTCAAATAATTTTTACTGGTTAATGCTACAGACTAGAGAAGAACCAACGGAAGAAACTTAGCGAGACATTATTTTTTTAAATGGTCATAGAACTTCACTACATACAATGTTACGATTCACACAACTAGTTTCCATATAAAAAACATATACCTCCTCGTATTTAAACGATTTAGTTCAACAAAATTAAATAGCAGTAACTAAGAAACAACATCCACTCACTAATGCGTCGCCTGTACTTAGTGCGCGGGTGTCTCTCCTCCGGCGACCTCTCCACGGAACTGGACGACTGCCCTTCCACTATCCGCGGCTGGCGGTCATCATATGATACGTATTATACGTATTATATATTATATCTTATAATATGAAAATGTATGTATATTTATAAAAGTAACATATATTGGGCATTATAGTAAAATCTCCCTATAAAGATACTAATAACGCAATAACTTGTATAAAGCATATAAGAATTTTGACTCAGCGTGATAAAGAACGCATAGTTTAGCGTTCAGAGCGCTTGGACGGTTTGCAGTAGGCGCAGCTTCAAATCGTTTAAATTTGTATACGTTTTATCTAAGTATTTTTTCTTTCCTTATTGTGGATTAATACTTTAAAAATCTAAAATATTTAAGAAGGAACCTTGTTTGGCCGAAAAAAGTTTAAAGTTTTAGACCAAATGTTTAATTTATTTATATTTATCCTTATTATATAAATCCTTACTCAGGATATAACGCTTTCATTGTAAGTTAGTATGCGGTGAGTTACCTCGAACACATGGTCATATTACATATGATATATCATAAACAATTCTTAGGTAGCTATACTTTACTTTGTTAAGACACGCGTGGGAAGCTTTGTAGGAGTTAATTTATTTTATTTATGTGATGGATAATGACATCAACCGAAGGAATCGTGGGAATCTAGTGTTAAGACACTCCGTTCCTCGCTTACCGTCATTTCGAAGCATTGTGTGTTGACTGCTAAAACGAAGAAAGTGGAAATGTAAACATCCATCTTCCCCTCATGGGAATCGAACCCACAAACCGTCGCGTTTACAGACAAACACTACACCACTACAGTCTTTAATTTAATTACTTCAAATAGAAGATGGAGAAAAAATAAGAAACTTTCGATTGACTTCCCATTCCTTTTTATAACGAATATTCTTAATCATATATTTATTCACAATTTCCTAACCAAAACTCACCTTATGATAATCCTCAGTGCTCGACATGTCATCGCTGTCGTACGCTGTTGGTCCCAGCTTGAACTTTGGCAGAGGAGGTTCCTCGCTTACGAGCCCAGATACGTCCGTTGAAGAGGGGGTAGCGGGGGTAGTGGGGGTGGGGGGCTCCGGGGGGGAGGAAGTCGCTGTGTGGAACGTGTCCGGGGAGTTGAGGGTAGAGGGGAGCGGGTCCAAGCTCAGGCTCAGGCTGTGGATGTGTTTATTATATTAATAGACTAGCTAAGTTGGTGTAATTATTGGAGTTTAATTTAAAATGTCATATTTTTATAAGTTAATCCACTAAACCACTAATCCACTAAAAAGTTTTCACTTAAAACGTGTAGTTTTAATTGAAAACTTTTCAGTGGATTAGTCGCATGCTTTAATAGTAACCCTTTTTTGCAATACTAACTTTATTAACGAAAATATATCTGATACAATCCATGGTTCTGACGTTAAAGAGTTACTTTCCAACCGAATTACAATGGTTTACGGGACGAGGAGGAACTCAACGCCGCGGTCTTCCCCTTAACAGGGATTAAACTCGGCTTCAGTACAAATTATAATACTTTAGAACTGTTGTAAGTATAGGTTATTATAAATAGGTAGTGTAAGCATGTTAAAATTGAGCATGATCATTAGACTACACTTTTTGATAAGACCTTTAATTATGTAAACTATACTATATATTGTTAATTGCTTTTAAAGACTATTTATAATTTATTTTACGGTATATAATGTAAAAGTTATAAATTTAAAGGCTGTAAGCTTAGGGATTTTTAGAACTAGCAAATTATTTACAGAAAACAAAATATCGTGTCGGTTTACGGGTTCAATTCCCACTCAGGGAAGATGGACATTGATTTTCTTTCGCTCTGGAACTCAACACGCAATGCCTTGAAAAGGCGGTAAGCTGGAAAGGAGTGTTTTAACACTAGGTTCCCGCGGTTCTCTCTGCCTACCCTGCTAAGCGCGGTATAAAGTATGAAGCTAAAAAAATACTAAAAATAATACCTTAGCCGTTTATTTCTGAAGTGTTCTCTTTCATCTGCCGACAATGGCTCGGGGAATTCCCTTCGGGCGCGTAACACTAACTCCGACTTGCTGCGTTTAACGCCTTCTAGGGGAGACATGTCGTTTTCTGCTTCTAATGGGAAATAGTAAACAAATTAAGCTTAACTATATAGTTATATAGAAGTTATCTTAAGTCAGGTTTCGCTTTTTTTGTGGAATAGACAAAAGCGAAATACCATCAACAATTTTCGTTTAGTTCAAATCTTACACATTCATTGTTTTGAACAACAGCGAGAGCTTTACAGACAAGACACCGTTCAACAATACTAATAGTTGTGGGTTCAATATACGACGATATAAATAACTTCATTTCCTCGCTCTGCACAAAAAAAAACGGAGAACGGAGAATTTCATAACTTGACAGACAGACTGAATACTGTAACGCAACATGTTCCCTCTGCCTACCCTGCTATGTGCGGGATAAAGCGTGAAAATATAAATAAAAAAAAACGGACCCCCATCGGCGAGTGCCCTGGTGAGCCCCCTCTCGCGGGCGGCGAGGAGTGCGAGTTCCTTTTGCAGCTTCTCTATCTTGACGCGGTGCGCGGCCACGCTCGCCACGCGCCCTTGCAACTCTTGCTCTAGGTTCTCTAGTTCTTTTTTCTATAATAGATTTGTTTTAGTCATTTATTACAACCGAAGACATCTCGTTACTTTATATGCATTGAAGCATTAATAAGAAATTATGTTGCTAGAGAATGTTAAGTTATGCTAATATATTTTTTCTGTAGTAAAGTGGGTAATCCCTTTATTTATTTATTTTTTATTTTAATATTAACTTATTTATTATTAAGTAGACTTACACTATTTAAATTATTTAACACTACCATGCAACGGTTTAATTAAACCGTTAAACAGATAAAAAAATTGTATTATAATAAGATAATCATTGAATAATCGAACTGTCGTGGCGCAGTGGCGTCTACCTGTAAAGGTGACGGTTTGTGGGTTCGATTCCAACTTGGAGAAGACGGATTTTTCCATTTTAATTTTTTTCGCTCTTGTGCAACACGTAAAGCCTCGAAAATTGAGGAAAGCAGAGAACGATGTGTCTTAACACTAGGTTTCCATGGTTCCTGCGGTTCCCTTTGCCTACCCTGCCTTGTGCGGGATAAAAGCGTGAAGCTTTAATTATCATTGGAGATAATTCTAAATTTTGAACCCACGTCAATCGCGTAAAGTTAAATAAAACTCAATCAGGCTGTAAAAAGGAGAGCTCTCCTTTCATCCTTCATTTATCTATATACTTATTTAACTACAAATTTTATATAAATATATATATCTGAAACATTAAGATTATTATATAATAATAAGCAAGAATCTCACATGTCGTTCCACAGTCTCCTTAATGCTCTTAGCGGTGGTGGGCTCGCATTGCTGCAGGAGATGCATCAAGCTCTCTGTAGACGTTTCAGAAGGCGGACTGTCCGGACTCGGTGTTATACTCTGTGGACAAACCACAATAATTACTAATTAATATGAAAATAAATTTTATATGGCATACTTTCTATTTCCATTTTCTTCGCTCTGGCAAACTAGGCAAAGCGCGGCGTTGAGTTCCGCCACTCGACACGCAATGCCTCGAAAACGGCGGAAAGTGGGGACGGAGAAAGCAGGGGCCAAGCAACGGAGTGTCTTAACACTAGGTTCCCACGGTCCCTGCAGTTCCCTCTGCCTACCCTGCCTTGTGCGGGATAAAGCGTGAAGCTATAAAAAAAAAAACCAAATGTATACAGATATATAATAAGTGTAACCATAGATTTCGAATTCTAGATAGATTCGTGACATAAAATATTCCTCGGTTCGCACAGTTGTAGTGAGAGTTAATTTCACATATCAATACGCAGCCACGAAATAGGCGTTAGATAGAGTACCTAGTTAATACCTAGATAGAACTTATTTTTGTGTTTTTATAGTGTTAATCCACACTAAGTATAGAAAGTACACTTAAAGATAACATAAAAAAACAACACATTTTTTTTCACATAGCAGGATTTGAACCTGCGCCTAACCTTGTCAACCTAGCTAGCATCTAATTTAATACAAAAGAACTTATTCTTCCTGTAGAAGAGATATTCGTAACACATTACTATGAATAAATTATGATGATATGTTCTCTGTGATATTCTTCTCTAAAAAAAACCTAATACTTGTATAAAAAATACTAAAATATGTATGTTTGTATGTAAAAAATACTAATATACATATGTAATATACAAAAGTGTTTGAGGTGTAAACGACCTCACTATTTTAATCTTTAATGTATTACTTTGTTCATTCAACTTCCTTCCTCAAATCGTTATCTTTATATGGCTGCTTCCTCAGCAATTTTGATATTCAATTTAGATTATCTTCAAAGAATCTTTTATGAAACGCAACAAATAACTTTGGTGAAACACAAGAGCGCGTTAGTCCGGCATTGAGATGTAGAGAAGGGCGTTACTATATATTGTTTTAAAATAATAAGTTTCTTAACGGTTTATATTACAATGTGTAAATTATCAAACATGCTGCTATATAGTTGAGATATGGGTATAGTCGTACAATTGTACGCGACGATTGTGGGTTCAATTTCCACTTGAGGATGTTTTTTCCAGCTTTTGTCCTTACTTTTCGTTTAGAAGAACGAGTGGAAAACCTAAGATTAACACGCTTTTCACCCAAATTTAGAAATAAATATCTTCGAGTGGAAATCAAACCCTCAGCATACCGTGTCTCGATATCTATCAATAATAAAAGTATTTTTGTTTTAAGCTTCACAATTTATTCCGTTTATGGCAGTGGAACCGCAGGGACCATGGGAACCCAGTGCCGATACACTCCGTTCCCCGCATTTCGTTCGAGACATTGCGTTTTGAGTGGACGGAACTCAACGAAATAATGCGGTGACGGTTCCCATTTATTCATTTTGTTATAAATTTTTTTAGTCAGACAAATTAGCGTAAGACGTACATATCGTTATCATATCGTTACAACAAGCCATATCTCATTTAGGCAACAAGTAGAGAAATTGTATTTTTTATTAAACTATTTTGGCATGAGTTTAATAGTAAAGATAGTCGTAACAACTAAGTAATATAAATAAAAAGTTACTTATATGACATACCGTTGTAACTAAATTAGAAAAAAAACACAATGGTCTTGGATTTACAAACCAAAACATAAACATGTAATTACATGAAAAAATGCCTGACAATCAAAACTAGAACTAGAACTTTTTCACGATACCGATTTGTTTCGTTATTTGAAAATCGTAAATATAAAAGAAATACCCAAAAAATGGATGTACAAGTCTACTTATATAGTAATATTTAAAACTACTTGATAAACTACCTGTAAACATGAAAAAACAAAAAAGAAATTTGCGTGACATTACGTAAAAACCACTCACCTCATCGAGTTTACAGCCGTTCGCTAACAACTCCTGAACCTGGTACCTCACGAACTCCCTCAACTCCTCCTTCTTCCCTCCCAAACGACGCTGAACGTCCGCTATCTCCACTTCTTCCTTCTCAATCTACATGGCATGGGAGTAGCAAAATAAATGGTAAAACTGGAGTTTCTCACTTCAAGTCGTTTTATCTACTTTATTGTTGTAAGTAGATTTTTAATTTTTTTATTATTTTTTAATCACAAATAACACTTTTTACAGCATTTTAATAATATAGCAAAGGCAACAAAAACTATTATTTACACAACATATTACCCAACGCTCTTCCAATTAAACCTTGGCGTGTAATCTATACGAATACGGATTATTCGACCGGCACAGATTATAATTTATTAAAAATCAATTTAAATATATATAAAGACTCGAAATGAAAACCTCCATAAAACAAAAAATAAAAAAAATAAACTAGCATTTACGGAGACAGCAAGTGTTCGTTCAGTAACTAGGACGGCACATTCGATTATGAGAAAATAAAAACGAGTATTGTTTGTATAAAAGTGAATGTGCAACAGCGGTGCTATTAGTGTTACTCGATCGGAATGCAAATACAGCGAGTTACGCGTAAAGCCTTTACAGTGCTATTTCAGACGTATGGAGCGTTCATACAACTCGTTTAAAATAAAAAGAAATTAATATTAGATTTCAAATATTAAGACATTATCATAGACATTTTTGTAAAAATTATTCAAAATTGTATTATTTTATTTAAGAATGACTCAAACTTATATAAAATTATTAATCTCTACTTTTCAGGACATATTAATAAAATTATACTATTAAAATAATTTAATTTATAAAGTAATTCTGTAGAAAAATTAAAAAAAATGTTACAATAAAAAAATCATCGAGTAACACTAGTAGCATAGGTGTGTGGGACATCGACACGAATGATTAAAAGGCAACGTGACGTAATGTTTGTTTATACAGCGCAAGCTTATCTAACTTAATTGCTATTATAAAATTACAATAAAAGCACAAAATGGCGGATGAATGAAGTAAAAAACTTACACAAAATTAATATTTAATGAAACATTTAGCAAGAAAATAATATTAAAGTGTAAAATTAAAATGAACGCATTCCTAGGGTATCGATAAACAGATTAATAAATTCATAATTATATAATGACACGCTCGTTAACTTGATTTTCTGCTTTCTATTAGATTAATGCAGCCTACTTTTCCTTTAACATGTCACTGTATATTATATTTTAATTGTAAATTAAAATTCTTGCAGTTTTTTTTTCAGTTATATTTTCACGCTTTATCCGACATATAGCAATATAGAAAGAAGCAATGCATGTTAAGATGTTAAAATCAAATTCAAATTGAAATAAGGATATAGAATTCATTTTGAACGTCAAAAACATTATCGTGTTACTAAAGTTAATGCCTCAGACCTGAGAAGAACCGATTCAAGAAACACAGCGGGTCATTTTTTTTCAATGGTCATAGAATTTTCCACTAATTTTTTATTATGACACGTTTGAAACAGACTGGAGGGAGCGCTTCATTCTCAAGGTGTGTTTTCATTTAAAAAATCATTAATTAGGTAATAACTAATAGTAATAATTACAATGCTTTTCTATAAATAGATCAACAGTCATACATTAACAGTTTGACACTCAAAATCTCAAAAAAGACAAAATCATACTAGATTTCGCTTTTATATTTTGACTACGAGGGTCGTAGATTCAAATATCACTTGGGGAATTTATCTATATAATGATTGTTATATCCCCAGCCTGCCTCGAAATAATTTAGTTTCTTAATTTAATTTACTTTTAAGTATTTGCTATAAATAAACACTTTTTTTTTATATATATTATGTTATTACTTAATAATATGATATTATTGAATTACGAAAGGCATTTTAAGACATGAAATTCACGTAATAAAACCGCTGAATGACCTAAAAAGTCGACATTGCAGTACAATACTACAATTTAACTACGCATTGTTGAGCGAATAGTATTGAATAAGTAACAAGAAATAGCAACGACACTAAATTATTACACATAATAACTAAAGAATTTCGATACATAATATATAATTTATATATAGGTACCCAGTCAGTATCGAAATAACCATCTAGTTAACCTAATTGTGTTTTCTAAACCAAATTTTATATAGTTGAGTGGCGAAACTCAACGCCGTAAATGACCATTTAAAAAATGTGACAAGGCGTTAATATGTTCAAGGTTTCTACTTAAAAAATGATTTTTTTTAATGACAACACACCTTGGGAATTAAATTAGTGAAATTCTCGCACCAGTCTGTTCCAAACGGATCGTTATCAACAATAAGTATTTGTAAAATTATAATGAACGTATAAAAAGATAAATCCCACATAGTTTCTTGCAACGGTTTTTCTCAAGTCTAAGGCACTAAATTTAGTAAGCCGATGGTAATGTTTATAACATTCAAAAATTAAATCGTGTAGTTTTATTTTGAATAAAAATTACTTCAATTTTATTTTGTTTTATAAGGGCAGAGAAATGTTAATAATTTATTCCCCCGAGTGGGCATTGAACTCTGTACAATGGTACATTGTAACTAGTGTGCCTTACAATATAAACCATGCATATACAGCAATAAAGAAAACCGGGGAATATGATCGTTATTGACAGTCCATCCACTTTAAAGTCACGTGATGGATAGTAAAAACGAATATAGCACTACGGTAGTATTTCTCATAATAACATTTTCTTTTTTAATTAATATCTATTTAGTTTATCTTTCTTTTGTGATAAGACACCCCGTTCCCGCTTTACGCCTTTTAGGTATTGCGTGTTGAGTGCTGGAACCATAGAAACCTTTTTCGAAGCATTGCATGTTATGTGGCGGAACTTAACGCCGCGATTTGCCTAGTTAACAGAGCGATGAAAATGGGAGTAAAAACATCCATTTTCCACAAGTGGGAATTGGACTCGCAAAACAGCACGTTCACAGGCAGACGCTGCGCCCCTGAGCTACGACGGTCCATAAATTATTCTATCAATTGATGTATTCTAAGTGAAAATCAAACCAACAATCATATAATGTAATCGTCTTAACAATGTCATGGGAGATGGTTTTTGTTCTTTATGTTAATAACTGTAAGAGGTTTTGTATTTTCCCTTATACTTCTATTACCTATTTTTATATGATACAGTTAAGTGGGGACGGAGTAAGCAGGGACTAAGTAACGGAGTGTCTTAACACTAGGTTCTTATGGTTCCTGCAGTTCCCTCTGCGTACCCTGCCATGTGCGGGATAAAGCGTGAAGCTATAAAAAAAAATAATTGTAGAGTTCCTTTGAAAGCGTTTATCTCTGAAACTTTTATTTAAACATCCTTTTTGTATATGATAGCCTCAATTATGAAGAAGGCTATTGGCTAGGCTATATATACTTATAGCCTTATAATCCTTGGTTCATCTTATATATCTATATAATTTGTTTAGTGTCATAATATACAGCAACGAAGTACAGGTTGATGACTAAATATTTCACAATTTAGAACGATTGAATATACACAATGAGGCCGGATATGTATTTCCTGATTTCTTCAGTTCTATACACGAACGAAATTTCTTAAAGATCTAAACAGTTATAAGAACAATTCAAAAATATTTTTTTATAAATGGTATCTAAAAATAGCATCTACAATTTTGATTTTTAATATAAATTTCTCCTATTGTTGTGGATGTATGACAAAAAAAGTAGATTTATAAAGTACGTCGTTTAACGCTCATGATTATAATTTGTATTAAAATTATTTCTGGTGGAAATATCGCTCTGCTATAAATAAAACCCCTATTAGCCTTTAATATAGCTTAAATGCTCCTTTAAGATTGAGCGGAAAGTGAGAAGCGTTTCCTTGTTTCACTTAGTACTCTAAAAGACGTAAACATATTTTAGTGAATGACTTATTAAATCTGTCAACCATCACTATGAATAATATCTATACCGTATCGAATACGTTAAAAAATATTAAATGAAAATCGATTTTCACTAAAACACAACCGAGTCATAATAGCAATATTCGTTTACTATATACCTAATTCACTTTCACACAGCATCTTACTTCCTATGTCGCAATAAAAACGGTCGCGACATGTTAATTGAGATGAAAAATACATATTTACAACTTAGTTCTTTCGCCATTTTTTAGATATGGTGTGTGAAATACTTGGTCGTGATTTTTTTTTATATTTTATTATTTACTTCAGATTAAATTGATTATGTGCGGGTTTAAACTAAAGTAAAGAGTAACATATTATTATTAAACATATTTGTATGTTACATAAATAGAATAATAAAAAAAATATATTACTTATATATGTATATTATCTGCATTAATAAGAAAATTTTAAACTAATATTAAATTTTCTTCTTGCTTTTGAACTGAGTAACGCTTATAATGATTAGGTACTTAGAAGATGAGTATGCAATTTATTTTAATATTTTAACTAGTTCGAATGTAAAATCTAAATTAAAAATTGACCTAAGAATAAAATACCTTTTACGAATCAAACTAAAATCCTAAGTTTAAGAACCTTCACCAATGTATATGATGACCACTTCTAAGTTCATAAAAATTGAACGCCTAAAGTTTATAACACAGCTTTAAACAACAGCTTAGATACCGAAAAAAAAACAAACTTCTAAACATAAAGTCTCACCAACAGCACCTCCACTCTAAACGTTATACAGTCATTACACGAACTCACCGCGCTGGCCGCGTCCCCGACGGCGAGCACGTGCGCCCGCGCGCGCGCACTGAGCTCGCGCTGGCGGCCCCGCAGCGCGCGCCGCCGCAGCGTCCAGCCGCGCTCCAGCGCGCGCCAGTCGCCCGACAGACGCCGGCACGCCGCCGCGTATTCTTTCTCCATTGCTGAACGCTCCTGTGTACCCCACACGGGTGAAGTTTTATATATAATAAAGTTTAAGTATATTACTGTGTTCTATTTTACAAAGCGAAAGTTGATAGAGTGGGATAGACTTAGTAATAGAAACTTACGATGTTTCTGAATTTGATTCATAAAATCTAGAAATTTTTCGAATATGCAGTTGTAAATATTGCATTTATGATATATCAAAGTCAATCTTTATTTAATAATAGATAGAGATTTATTACGTATAAAATATTTAAAATAATAAAACACTAAATATTAATAAAATATCACATACACAACACAACTAATGAAGTAATTTGTACTTTTAGTTACTGATACTTAGAACACAAGACCTCCCCACCTCATCCAGCTGCCGCTGCGCCACCTGCAGCTGCTCGCGCTCCTGGTGCCAGCGGCGCTGTCTCTCCTCCTGCTGCAGCTCGAACTGCTGCCGCTCGCGCTCCAGCTCCGCGCGCTGCGCCTCTATGCGCTCGCATTTGATCTCACTCTCTAAGTCCCTGAGTGGAGAACCAAATGGATTTTATATAAGGACAACACAGTCACAAACTTTAAATCTCTAGAGATATTGCTGGAAGTGGAACCTTGAGATGTCTCATTAGTGTTAGCATGATAAATATCATTCTTTAATAATACTATTTTAAACGTTAAGTTCTTTCCAGGATTCTAACACACTGTCATTAGAAGACAAAAATTGGAACGTTCCGTGTCGAATGCTATAACCTAAATGTCTTACTAACGTGATTATTCAACTCACAAGAATCGCGTCTACATGTGCCACAATTACCATTTACAATATCTATTAATAAAAATATAATAACAATAAAAATTAAATCCGTCCCCGGGGACGGATAATAACAGGGACTAAACAACGGAGTGTCTTAACACTAGGTTCGTATGGTTCCTGCAGTTCCCTCTGCCTACCCTGCCATGTGCGGCATACAGCGTGAAGCTAAAAAAAAAAATCGGTCTGATAAAAATCGATGCAATATCCCTATAAAATTGGAAAATAGAAAATGGAGTCTTAAAAAATATATTGCCAGAATATAAACCTTTGTAAACTATTTTTATAGTCTTTAATCTACATTAATAGAAAAAATATTTAACTTAAACATATAATAAAATTGAACCCCTCCCAGCGTTGAACCAGCGCCCTCTTGCGCCTTTTATAAAGTGTTGTAAGTTGTTATTTCCATACAACACAACAAGGCAATGCAAATCTAAGTTTGTCAGGTTTTTACAACCCGTCATTCCCGTCATTTACTATAATAAATTTTTCCCAAGAATCGGTAACAAATTACAATACATACGAGAGAGTGTTATTCAGATTCTCGGTACTGGCGGCGAGGTCGGTGGTGGACCAGGAGAGCAGCGACAGGCGGGACAGGTTCATCGCGGACGCGCCCTCCTGCCGCAGCTTGGCCGCCTCCGCCGGGTCGTTGTAGCGGAACATGTTCGTGCGGCCCAGCAGGAGGATGCAGCCTGCACGGTATAGAGTAGAACGTAGTGTGTTATAAAACACAGCTTCACTTCATCTCGCTCTTGGCAGGGTAGGCTGAGGGAACTGCAGGAACCTTTGAAACCAAGTGTTGACCTTTTCGTCTATTTAGGGCATTGCGAGTTGAGCGGAACTCAGTGCTGTGCTTTTGCCTAGTTTCCGGAGTGAAGAAAATGGAAATTAAAAACAGGGATTAAGCAACGGAGTGTATTAACACTAGTTGTCTCTGCCTACCCTACCGTGTGCGGGATAAAGCGAGATGACATAAAAATAAAATAAGACCACAGAACTAAATTGCATAAAAAGTAATATCTCACTTTATATGCTTCAGCTACATCCCACACATATCACGATACGTCTCTGCCTACCCTGCTACCCTTAGAACCTGGGCTTAAAGGTACGATCAATGAAGCGAGGTATGGAACCTCACTCTCCACCTTTGAATATTCAAAAAAAAAAAACAATAAAAAAACGGACAAACGAATATGAATCAGCTACACACCCTGGCTGAGCTTGGCGGGGCGGTCGAGCAGCACGGTGTTGAGCCAGCACTGCGCGGCCGGCTCCGGCGCGATGGTGGCCACGCCCTCGCGCAGCGCCACGCGGCAGTGCAGCGGCAGCACGCCCGCGCCCGCCAGCACGATGTCCGGCGTCGGGGAGTACTCCTCCGTGCCGATCAGGGTCTCGCCCTCCTGCCCGGGAGCGATCACGTTAGCTTTTATACTACCCGGTACTACCCGGTAACTACCCGGTAACGTCATAACATTAGTTTGTATAACTAAGAAAAGATACACTAGTCAAGATGGACTTCCACAAAGTAAAGCCTGATTCTATTAGTTCATTAGGTTCTATAGTAACGACCGCCCGGTAGCGCCATAACTTTGGCTTCTATACTAATTTCTACCCGGTAGCGATAATATTAGCTTCTATTTAATATTCAATATTAATATTGAAGTGTTGTATGCTTACTTAGAGGGCGCGAGTTTTAATTTTTATAGGTTTTCTTTATGTATTTTTCTATCCTCAGTTTTTAAAGTGTTAATACACTTTAAAAAATCATAAACATATTGTGTTTGTTTGTTTTTTTACTGTATAAAATCATTTTCAAAAAAGTCAAAAACTACTGGACTGGATTTCGCCGAAATTTAAAATGCAGAGAATTTAAGTCATATGAAGTATATATTCTAAAATTACTTAAAAATTTATATCCACCTGTACAAAACAGGGACGGTCTGCGAGAAAAAAATATATTTTAACATTAAAAGCTATCTTTAACTAACCTTAAGATGATACAACGTTACACCAGTCGACAGTAAATTATCATCGATTCCCACTAAATGCGGCATATCAGAATCCAGAACTACGCCAAGACCACTTTTACGGAGTCCCAAGGCCTTCTGCTCTTGAAGTATTTGCTGGGTCTCTCTCCATTTCTCCGTCCACTTCTCCGTAAGTACTTTCTCCTGGGCTTCTTTGCGTTGGAGAGTTGCTAGGACGGCTGGTTCTGTGTCAATTGTATCCTAGAAAGAAACATTTTTAGTTATAAATATTTATTTGACTGTCGTGGCGCAGAGGCGCAACGTCTGCCTGTAACGCGACGGTTACTGGGTTCGATCCCCAGTCGGGGAAGATGGATTTTTCTATTTCCATTTTCTTCGCTCTGGCATCTAAGGCAAAGCGCGGCGCTGAGTTCCGCCACTCAACACGTAATGCCTCGAAAACGGCAGAAAGTGGGGACGGAGTAAGCAGGGACTAAGTAACGGAGTGTCTTAACACTAGGTTCGTATGGTTCCTGCAGTTCCCTCTGCCTACCCTGCCATGTGCGGGATAAAGCGTGAAGCTAAAAAAAAAAAAAATATTTATTTCAAGATGGTTTACACGAACAAACTAAATAACTTAATCACTCAAATGTAAATATAAACAATTTCAATGAGTGTAATAAATTTAGTAAAATAACGTTTAAAGTAATTAAATTACTTCTTAGGTAGCATTATCTGTTAAGAACTTGAAATAAAAATATCCCAAGAATATTTTTTGACACTGTACAAGAAAGACAAAATAAAAAAAAAAGCAAAAAAATAACAACCGTATTATAAGATATCTGTTTCCTGAGCTTCTCGATCTCCTCCCTGAGTTCCCTGATGAGCTTGACGTTGGGGTCCTCATTGATGGTCGGTTTGTTTATGATATTCTTGGCTCGGTTCGCGTACCGGAGAGTGGAGAGAGTCTCGCCGTAGTTGCAGTCAGCTGGTGATATCTAGAACAGGAATTAATCGTTGTCTATTTAATTTCTTTACTTATATATATTTTTTTATTGTTTCACGCTTTATCCCGCACATGGTAGGGAAGTCAGAAGGAACTGTGGAAACCATATTAACCTAGTGTTAAGACACTCCGTTGCTTAGTCCCTGCTATCTGCTTTTTCCGAGGCATTGCGTGTTGTGTGGCGGTACTCAACGCTGCGCCACTGCGCTACAACCGTCTTCAATAATATAAACACTTGTCTGCTTGTTATATATAGATAAAGAGAAGTTAGTGTACATTACAGTAACTATACGATATAATTCAACCTTTCCACACGCACTTTAAAAAATACTTGACTTGCTGAAATATACTTTTACTTAACTTACTAAAAAAAAGAGAAAACTAATTTAAACTCTTATTCATTCCAATTATATATACCAGCTAATCACTGTAATCAAAACACATTTGTTAGAAAATAATGTAAAATTGTAAATCATAAATAAAAAAATATATTTACCGCAGCAATCATAATAGTTTTGGAGTTCCCTCCCAGAGAGTCTTTGAGCAGCCACGTCAGTACCGAGTCCCGGTATGGAATGAACACCTTCTTGTTCTTTGCTGTTTTGCCTGTTTATTATAATAGGGCAAAAATAATTACAAATGAATTTATAGTTTTAAAGTACCGGGATTCGAACCGGAACCTCTTGGTCCGTTTAAACGGTTTTCAAGTAACATAGGTTCGAATTCCGTTACCTTCAACGTTTGTGATTGTTTTTAAATATTTTACATGTGTGTTTATGGAAATGTCAAAAAAGAATAAAGCATTAAGCATTAACTTCCGCTTAAATTCGAGATGATGCTTTTGCTTATAATATTTTGAAAATGCTGTGTTGTCTTAGCAAATAGGGGTAAAAAAACTGCCTAACACAAAACAAGACCGAATCCGCTACCATCATCCAATGCACTACCTTAACATTTAACATAATTATGACAACATAAAATAATACTAAATTTACCTTGTGGAGTTCCTGTAGCAGTAAAAACGTAGTATTGTTGTTAATATAAAAATTATTTTACTTAAAATATTTTATTTATTCTTATATATTTATATGTAATGTTTACTTTTATGTCTTTTCATTGGTTCTCAACACTCCGTTCCCCGGTTTCCGACCATTTTAGGGTTATTAGGTGTTAATTGACGGAACTCAACGAATAGTGCAATACGTTAGGTATATTTATTTTATATTTGTGTCGAAATTCTTATATGCTATATACAACTTATTTCTTAGGATAGCATCTCTGTAGAGAATAGAGTGAGCAAATTACTAAAAATATTATTACAAAGGACAATGGGTTTGCGCGAGAGAATTCTATTTTACTATATGTATATAAAAAATTCATAATACAAATTCATTTGTATCGATGAAGACGACAGAGCGATGAAGAACGGATGGCTTAATGTTTAAAGCGCTTGCACGATCCGCGAGAGATTGCGGGTTCAAATCCCGCTGTATACAAATATTTATGCCTTCTTTAATTATCAGAAAAACTTGTTAAATAACCACAAAATAGTAGAAATACGTGATCCACTCACTATCAACAGGTTGGTTTGTGGCTTCCGCCAACGCCGATATGACGGAACCTAGAGTAACTAGGGACTTGTTTATATGTGCTCCTTCCACCAGCCGCTGCCCGGTAGCGCCTGTCGCGTCTGCACGCTCACTGTTACAGGGAAAAAGAAAATCTTGAATAATTTATATTATAATGAAATAGTCAATTTCAAAAAGTGTTGTTTTAGTTTATTTAAATTTAATTAAATTTGATATATCTTATTTTTTTATGCCTTCACGCTTTATCCTGCACATGGCAGGGTAGGCAGAGGGAAAGGGTAGGAACCTTTCCGCCTTTTCCAGGCATTGCGTGTTAAGTGGCGTAACTAAACGCCGCGCTTTGCTTATTTTGTCTAGTGCCAGAGCTAAAAAATGTAAATAAAATAACTCATCTTCCACGAGCGGGAATCGAACCCACCAATCGTCGAGCTTACAGGCTTAGGTATCTCAAATGAATATCGCTAAAAATCAATTAATTTTCAAAATATGAAGCAAAAGTAACGTTACTTACTATACTATAATTCTTCTATTATTTTAACAACAACAATTTTTCTCTTAACAATTAGGTTAAATATAAGAAGATATACAAAACATATTAAAGTACATACAACTAGATCTTACCTTCCGGCCAAATCCACCAGATGCACCTTCGAGACAGTCTCACTAGGCATGTTATTGTGACGTAAGTAGCTAGCTTGGACGAAGGTTATCGTGAAGATGGCGTGAGACCGGGAAGATACGTCGTTCATCTGTGTAGACGCTGTGGTACGATGGAGATTACCGCGATGCATACATTCCTGTGGAAAAGGTTGTTTTTATGTAAAATAAGTATAAAAATAATGTTTTCTTTTTTTGTAATATATAGGTTATTTTTATGTTAAATATTTAATTACTTATTGATTTTTAGTTGGTTTGTTTTGAAGACTTTGACGCATGGTTAGTAAAAGCCGAGTCTTTAATATATTTTATGTATATTTTTTTACGATTATATCTTTCAGATTAACGAAGATTAATTGGGATTCCAAATTAGTTAAAATATTTAGTTTTTTTGAGGACCGTCGTGGCGCAGGGGCGCAACGTCTGCCTGTAACCTGACGGTTTCTGGGTCCGATCCCCAGTCGGGGAAGATGGATTTTTCTATTTCCATTTTCTTCGCTCTGGCAAACTAGGCAAAGCGTGGCGTTGAGTTCCGCCACTCAACAAGCAATGCCTCGAAAACGGCGGAAAGCGGGGACGTAGTAAGCAGGGACTAAGTAACGGAGTGTCTTAACACTAGGTTCATATGGTTCCTGCAGTTCCCTCTGCCTACCCTGCCATGTGCGGGATAAAGCGTGAAGCTAAAAAAAATAGTTTCTTAGTACAATGGCTAAAAATCACGTACAAAGGAACTTCCCTATTTCACTCTCTTACATCCAGTTACTCGGGGACGAAAAAAGGCTGTTAATTGTAGTTACATTATAGATAAGACAGCGAAAATATCATATTTTTAGTAATAAAATAATCGTCCAAAGTACGAACTATCATGATGTAATCACTTCTACCTGTTGCATGAAGCCGGTGCAATACTTGTTCCATACATATTTATAATTATTAACACTAAGAGGCCATGATTCGGACGTAGCGTCAATAAATAAAAAGAACTATAATGATAGAGTTTTTACGAGAGATATCTCTTGATAAGCTTATCTATTTCTTTGCTTATACCAAACTCAAGGATTTAAGGTGTATTCCAGGTGTCAGCCATATTGGAAACCAAGAAGTGGAAAACGTTTCGTTTTCGATAAAATATAATTGATTTAATATAAATTATTCATTGGAGTAACAGGTGAAACTAAATAAAAGTTTATATAGGTTTTAAAACTTCGAACACACATAAACACACACACGCATACATATGTATATAAAAAGTTATAATACAAAAAATAAGTAAACCGCTTAAAACTTACCTGAATATCATCATAATCTGACACTAAATGTTTCGACAGATCTTGGACATAAGGTCCCAACTTCGGATGTTCCCGCACTCTAAGAGAATGTCCAGCATCAGTAGCAAGAAGGTCTTTCACTCTCTCATTGTAAATCTCAAGATAGCTCACTTCCGTGCGGTAAGAGGCGCCCGACTCCTTACCGGCCGCCACTCGGGAAAATAATTGACGACATATTCGAGGTATTAGGCCTTGAGATTCCTGTAAAAATTAAAAGATATAATTAATAATAAATTAAAGGCAAAGCGCGGCGCTGAGTTCCGCCACTCAACACGCAATGCCTCTAAAAGGCGGAAAGCAGGGACTAAGCAATGGGGTGTCTTAACACTAGGTTGCTATGGTTCCTGCAGTTCCCTCTGCTTACCCTGCCATGTGCGGGATAAGACGTGAAGACAAAAAAATAATAATAAATGCCCCAAGCATTTAAATAAAATGCATAAGAGGAATGTGAAAACGAAAAAGGGTAGCATCTCCCTGTAAACGCGACAGTTTGTGAGTTCAATTTTCCACTCACTATCGCTCTGGCAACTAGGCAAAGTGCAGCATAGAGTTCCGCCACTCATCACGCAATGCATTGAAAAAGGTGGAAAGCAAGGGACAAAAGTCTTAACAGATTCATATGGTTCCTGGGGTTCCTTCTGCCTACCCTCCCATGAGCGGGGTGAAACCGTGACGCTTATAAAAATGTAAATAAATTAGGGCATTAAACTAGAATGCATAATAAGTAATATATCATGTTTGTTTATCTTTATGTATATCCCAAATATATCAAGATACGTGTCTGCCTACTTTTCTATGTGCTATGTATTCTTATGTGCTATGTACTATTGGCGGAGCACAACGCCGCGCGACGTCTTATTGCCAGAGCAAAAAAAAAACAAAATAATCCATTGCCCCGAATAACATTCAAACTTACAAACTGTAGACACTAGGCCTTAATAGGTAGTTTGTAGATCTAAATTTAAAATTGATCAGTTGTAAATAACATACTGCATTTTAAATCGAATTTAATTACTTTTTGAATAAATACATTTAATCTCTTATCACTAAAATCTTATCATTTATCTTTTATTACAAATTTAAGTAAAAACGGTATTAGTAGCATTGGGTTTTGCTACACCAAAGTTGTTTAACTGATAATATATAATTAAAAGTATAAATATTAACCCAAAATAAATACTTAAGCAACGTGTCACATATACTGGTGCTTCGGACTGGGAATCGAACCTTGAATTCCGTCATAGGAGACGTGTGTATAGGTAATCTAGAATACAATTAAGTAGTTTAATCAGCGGCATTTGAGAATGCACGTATATATAATTTATCTTTTAACTTATCACATCTGATATAGAACCTGTTTTTTGATACCTATAATTGTAATATGTAATCATGTAGGCTGTTAGAACATTCTGGCGTTGGATAATTTTTAACGTCATATAATATTATATCACATTTTGTTGTGGTAGAGCCAAGCAATACCAACACCAAAAGCTTAAAAGGCCCAGGCTTGAACCGGGTAATTATCACACTCTCACAGAAACTTCGTGAAACAGAAGCATATTAATTCTGCTGTGTTTTATCTAATGAGTGAGAGTTCCGAAAAACCATAATGGGGGTGTCTGGGTATTTGGTTGGCCACGCATTCGCATCCTCTCATATAATGGACTGGGGTGTCTACTAAAAAAAAAGCATAAATTGAAGCAGGAGAAGCTGAAGAGTTTGTATATTTAAACGTGCTAATTCTGTAGTGTGTTTCACTTATTATCAAATTTTCTCAATTTTGAGACATTGCATGTTGAACGGCGGAACTCAACGCTGCGCTTTGTGTTGCGCAGGAATAGAATCTACAAACGCCAGTTTCTAGCCACGCGCTGTTCCACTGTACTACGACGGCAAGCAATAGTACGTACTTAATATTTTAATAAAAATAATTATAGACACTAATTTACGAGAACATATCAATAATCGCATGAAATAATAATAGGACACTGATTTTTTTTATTTTATTTTTTAGCGGAAACTGTACCAATAAAAAGTACATGTACACTTCTGTTTTACTTATAAATATTAACTTATATTTACAAGAGAACATATAAATATGTTTCTATAAAAAAATATATTATATAATAATAAATTAACATACAGATTACCGATATTAGTCGAGCTTGGTAACAGAATTATTGAAAAAGGAATATACGGTCATAATAATATACTTAGTCTTGCCATAAATATTGTTATAAAGAAAAGCACGATTTTTTTTTATACGTAACATTTATTCCTTTCATAGTGAGTTAGTTTAATACATCAATATATAACTATTAAAAATATACAATGTTTATTCGAAGTGGTCCCCATTGGCTGCAATACAGTCTTTTAAACGTTGAGGCCAGTTATCAATAGCAGCACGAACTCTTTCTAGAGGAAAATTCTTCACTGCCAACCGAATGGATCGTTTTAGGGACTCCAAATTATCATGGCGTTTAGAGCAAGCCTTACTCTCTAAAACTGACCATAAATCATAATCCAATGGATTTAGGTCAGGACTTGACGACGGCCAGTTTTCAGTGCTGATAAAGTCCGGAACGTTAGTTTTCAACCAAGATTGGGTGGATCGAGCTCTATGACCCGGTGCCGAGTCTTGTTGAAAGCACCATTCTTTGTTATTGAACATGGTGTTAGTTAAAGACTTAACTACCGTCTCAAGAATGGTATTTTGATAAACTTCTGCCGACGTTTTAATACCTTTTTCACAAAAATATGGCTCAGTCACCCCTTCATAGCTAACACCCCACCAAACCATCACTGAAGTGGGATAATGCCCACGTTGTACTCTGTTTACTAATTGCGAAGCTTCTTTAGAGCTTCCAGCATAAATACGGTCATTTTGTTTATTAAAATACTGCTCAATTGTAAAAATTTTCTCATCCGTAAACAAAATTTTTTTGTGACCTCCCTTTGCGTACCGTTAAAGTAGTTGTTTGGATTTTACCACCCTATTCTTCTTTAAATTATCAGTTAAGAAGTGACCAGTACGTCTCTTATAGGCTGCAAGTCCTAAGTCATCTTTTAATATACGCGACATGGTTCTAGGAGCTATCTTCATCTCCCGAGATAAAATCTTTTGCTTACGGACAGGATTTCTTCGAATTCTTTCCCTAACTGCTTTAATCACCTTTTTCACACGAACGGTACGTGGACAGCCAGATCTTTTTCTGTCACAAACAGAGGAGGTATCATTGTACCTATCAATAGCCCGGTAAACAAACATTTGACTAATACCAAGCGGGTGGAGGGTTTTAAAAATTGCACTTTTCTTTATACCTACTTTTTGTAAGGCAATCACAGCGATTCGGTTCTCTTTATCACCCCACTCCATTTTAATATAACAAAATATTTAACAATATAATGGCGCGAAAATAATAAAACACATCAAGCAATCATATAAAAATGACAGATTCCAAATTCAAACGTAATATTTTCTTTTTTTGAATAGTAACAGTATTTATGGCCAGACTAAGTATAAAGATTACTACGAATTACTAATAATAAGCTAAATTTATAAATGACTCAGGTCCTCCCACAGTCTGTGAGAAAATTCATATAATAATTTAGTATTCTTAGATATGAACAAGAATACTACCTACAAATATATTTTTTAATATTGCCTTAAAAGTATAGTAGTGTGTTCATTTGCATGATGGTTTAAAATTCAAAAAAAAACACGTTTAAAGTTATCGTTAGTCATTTTGTTTATATGTCATATGTGTATTTTAATTTTATTATAAACAGGAATAGAAGATCGCACTCAGATCAGTCTATATGTTATGTTTGTTTAGTTCACACTTTATCCTTCTATCCATAGTTGGCCAGAGAGAAGAAAATGGAAATGAAAAATCCATCTTCTAATTGGGAATCAAACCTACGAAACGCTCGCGTTTTCAAGCGAGGGTGCAGACGGTGTACCTTTGCACCATGACGGCCCATATTAAGCCTGAGATTCTCGAACCAACAGATAACATATCAATCAATTAATGGTGATAGGCTCATATAAATACTGATCTCAACATTAGTGTTGACCAAATGTAATGTATTCAAAGGTGAAGAAAGAACTAGTATGCAATGAGATGCTAGAAATCTTATATAAATAAAGCATTATGCATTTAAAATGTGAATTATATCGTAAGCAACGTTGATAATTCTAATTTAAAGAAAAAAAGCAGTTCTACATTTTTAATATTTTTAAAGTGTTAATTCACACTAAGGATCGATAAAATACTTAAAGAAAACATAAAAATTTTAACGCAGCGGGCATTGAACCTGCGTCTCTTACAAACCGTGCAAACGCCACTAAGCCATCAGAGCGCTTGCGTTCAAATTTTCATATGTTTTGTTTAAATATTTTCATTTCTATTTTAAATATAACCAATCTTTATTTTCACAACTGTCACAACGATAGAATATCGTGAGTCACCTATTAATATTTATTACCTTTCAAGATGCTATTTTATGATTAGTATTGCATCAGTACTCACTTACGAACAGCGATGTGGCTCGTTTATTGGTACCAACATTATCATAGAAATTGATTAGGATACGCTAACTTTTACATCTATTTAAATTTAAAGATTCTATATGTTACTATTGAAAACCTGTATAAAAATGAAAAAGAGCCAGTCTAGGAAATAGAAACGGCCTTATTAGATATTACAAAGCAAAATAAAAGTAACTTCAAAACTTCAACCAAATGTACAACTTGAAAAAGAACACAAAATGATATTATAATTTCTATATACAGTAAAAATTTAAAGAATAAACAACTTAAGGTACCACGAACTTCCCTTTTTGAAAGGCAACATTCATTCAAATTGATGACCTCGCCCTTTGACCTTATTACCTTGAAAATTGGATGGAAATAAAAAAAAATAAGTTTTGATACTTACAGCTGATCCCATCATCGTAAACGTCTTGCCGCTGCCGGTCTGTCCGTACGCGAACACGCACGCATTGTAGCCCTCGAAAGCGCTGTCTATCACATCTAGACCCAAGTCCGAGAATACCTGCAACCAATATGATAGTTAATCAATAAACCATCTTTTTAATTATAAAATTAAAAAATAGAGGAAAATTGTCCATCCTATCCATCTCATTTTTAATAAGGAAAAGAAAAGATGCCAAAATGGCGATATGTCTATATCGCCATCTTGGCATAGTTGCTTTTTTATAATCAAATATCAAGTTTGAATTGAATAATATTCAATCATAAGCAGACACCATAAACCACGGCTTGAGTGTTGTATTAAAGATTAATTTACTATTGTGCATATATATAAATAAAAAATAATAAAAATGTGTGTTAAAAATTGTTTAATATGAGTTTAACTAAATGTCAACGTACATGGGTTAAATCTAGCAATTTTTTGAGCTCGACATTATATTCAATATGTAGCAGGGTAGGCAGAGGGAACTGTTGGTAGAAGTTCCCCGCTGTCTGCCTTTCGAGGTATTGCGTGTTGAGTGAACTCAACACCACGATTTTCCCTTATAACCAGAGCGAAGAATATATAAATAACACATTCTCCCCCAGGGGGAATCGAACCCACAAACTGTCTACGCCACGACTGTCCTAAATTACCTTTGCATAAAAACAAGGACGGCCTCTGCGCCACGACGGTCCTCACGGACCGTCGTGGCGCAGAGGCGCAACGTCTGCCTGTAACGCGACGGTTTCTGAATTCGATCCCCAGTCGGGGAAGATGGATTTTTCTATTTCCATTTTCTTCGCTCTGGCAACTAAGGCAAAGCGCGGCGTTGAGGTCCGCCACTCAACAGGCAATGCCTCGAAAACAGCAGAAAGCGGGGACGGAGTACCAGGGACTAAGTAACGGAGTGACTTAACACTAGGTTCGTATGGTTCCTGCAGTTCCCTCTGCCTACCCTGCCAAGTGCGGGATAAAGCGTGAAGCTATAAAAAAAACAAGAGAATATGAGCATTATACAATTATGTCGTAATAATAAATTAGAACTTTAGTTTCACGCTTGTATAAGTTTCGCGATGAGACAAACGTTGCGTTTACATCTGACGCAACAGCGTAACTGTCGGTGACAGACCAGTTACTAAATATCTGTTGCTTTATGCATAGATTATCTAAACTATAATTTAAATGTAAAGTGGTTTTAATGAACGGTGACATGTTAATCTGTAAGCTAAGCTAAAGTAAATTGAAATGTATATGTTTCGAAATATATATATTTAAATATGTGTGTCCAAGAGGTCTTGGATGCGAGTCATATTAATATTTTAGTGTGAAATAATATAAAAAAGCCATTTTTTTTCTAGAAATACACAGAAAATATGTATGCAGAAGTGAACGCTGCAGAATTTGAAGACGCGGCTATAGAATATCTGTCCCAGCGCTCTAGCCAATTAAACTATACGGTCTAAGAGTCACGTAGACGTTCTTATAGCTTTGTTACCATTTTTGTCGTTTAGCATCAACGTAGAAAGAATTTAACAAAGACTAGTTTCACATAGCTTATTATAATCCATATCCACTGCCATTGGTAAGCAGGAGATACATAGATAGATACATATATACATATACATATTCATGTATGTTATATATATATATATATATATATATATATATATATATATATATATATATATATATATATATATATATATATATACTTAGTCTTGCCATAAATATTGTTATAAAGAAAAGCACGACTTTTTTTTATACGTAACATTTATTCCTTTCATAGTGAGTTAGTTTAATACATCAATATATAACTATTAAAAATATACAATGTTTATTCGAAGTGGTCCCCATTGGCTGCAATACAGTCTTTTAAACGTTGAGGCCAGTTATCAATAGCAGCACGAACTCTTTCTAGAGGAAAATTCTTCACTGCCAACCGAATGGATCGTTTTAGGGACTCCAAATTATCATGGCGTTTAGAGCAAGCCTTACTCTCTAAAACTGACTATAAATCATAATCCAATGGATTTAGGTCAGGACTTGACGACGGCCAGTTTTCAGTGCTGATAAAGTCCGGAACGTTAGTTTTCAACCAAGATTGGGTGGATCGAGCTCTATGACCCGGTGCCGAGTCTTGTTGAAAGCACCATTCTTTGTTATTGAACATGGTGTTAGTTAAAGACTTAACTACCGTCTCAAGAATGGTATTTTGATAAACTTGTGCCGACGTTTTAATACCTTTTTCACAAAAATATGGCTCAGTCACCCCTTCATAGCTAACCCCACCAAACCATCACTGAAGTGGGATAATGCCCACGTTGTACTCTGTTTACTAATTGCGAAGCTTCTTTAGAGCTTCCAGCATAAATACGGTCATTTTGTTTATTAAAATACTGCTCAATTGTAAAAATTTTCTCATCCGTAAACAAAATTTTTTTGTGACCTCCCTTTGCGTACCGCTTAAGTAGTTGTTTGGATTTTACCACCCTATTCTTCTTTAAATTATCAGTTAAGAAGTGACCAGTACGTCTCTTATAGGCTGCAAGTCCTAAGTCATCTTTTAATATACGCGACATGGTTCTAGGAGCTATCTTCATCTCCCGAGATAAAATCTTTTGCTTACGGACAGGATTTCTTCGAATTCTTTCCCTAACTGCTTTAATCACCTTTTTCACACGAACGGTACGTGGACGGCCAGATCTTTTTCTGTCACAAACAGAGGAGGTATCATTGTACCTATCAATAGCCCGGTAAACAAACATTTGACTAATACCAAACGGGTGGAGGGTTTTAAAAATTGCACTTTTCTCCATACCTACTTTATGTAAGGCAATCACAGCGATTCGGTTCTCTTTATCACCCCACTCCATTTTAATATAACAAAATATTTAACAATATAATGGCGCGAAAATAAGAAAACACATCAAGCAATCATATAAAAATGACAGATTCCAAATTCAAACGTAATATTTTCTTTTTTTGAATAGTAACAGTATTTATGGCCAGACTAAGTATATATTACATTATAGATTACTGACATTGCATTGCATCGTTCAAGAAGCTATGATATGTGTTTTGTATTGTTAGGGATTTTAATAAATAAAGTGAGTAAGTCACAATATTCATTATGTCATAACTACAAGCTATTGTTTCCATGTTATTTATTAGCCTTACTTGCAAAAAATTAACATATACGTTTTTATTATTCAATCCACACTAAAGGTAGAAAAGAAATACTTAAAGAATAAAAATTTTGAACGCAGCGGGAGTCGAACCGTGCACCGTGCCCCGTTTAAATCCCGCCGTTTTCAATTTTTTTATTTTATTATGTTTTCTTTAAGTAAAATATACATTTTAAATGTCAAACAAATGAGAATGAAATAAAATACATATTAACATGAGTAATCATTTAAAAAAGTTTTAGAGTAAGATCATTGATTTCCACGATTTTTAAACAAAAAATGTCAATATACGCGATTAATCCTTTTAAATTCTCTTATTTAAAAAGTTGTAGAAGTCTCCAGTAAAGTACTCAGAAAGGTTACGGGTAAACTATGAGTAATAAAATGATTAAACATTGTTATTGTGATTTCGCTTTTGCATTTTCGCTTTTTAAAGTAAATGTTAAAAAAATAATAATAAATAATTTAAATAAATCAATAAAAGTTAAGTATATATAATTGCATTATTGATTTTGAATACAAGATTCTATATAGAGTATTATTTTTTCAGGTAAGCAGAGTGAACCAAGTGTTAAGACACTACGTTGCTTTCCGCCTTTTTCGAGACATTGCGTATTGAGTGGCGGAACTAAACGCCGAGCTTTGCCTAGTTGCCAGAGCGAAGAAAATGGAAATAGAAAAATCCATCTGTTCCCGTTCCCTCTGCCTGTCCTGTCATTTTGCGGGATAAAAGCGTGAAGCTAACAAAAAAAATTATGACATTAGACCAAAACAATTGTATAAATCCCGATACTCTGATACCATCTACCAAATGCAGAGCCGTCCACAACTTAATTTAAATTAAAAATCTATGTATTTTTCACTTTTCCTAGCAATAAAAAATGAACGTAACCACCGTCATTAAATAATTGTTAAAAAGCAATAACCAAACCGCAAAACCTAAACGTCAACTTAAATGGCATCGCGCCACAAGTCATCAGGAAAAAGTGGCTTTCTCTCGGCATTTTTGTAAGTGACAAAAACTGTCGTACACAATGAGGCAGATTTGGTAAAGAAATGGAAATTGTAACTTAGATTTTATTTATAAATAATGCTGTGTCCAAGTCTTTGTAATTTCTTTAGTAGTTTAATTTCAGAATGTTCCATAGCTCCAAAACTCATATTCTGTACTTTATTTTTTATCAAGTGGCGGAACTCAACGCCGCATTTATCTTACCAGAGGCCTTAGCCAAAAACCAAACGCTCCGTATCTATTCCATAAAGCGCTTCAGCGATAAAAATTATAGATATCGCTAACTTGGTAGCCAACAACACATGTCAACATCAAACGCTTGATCTACAGTGTCAATAGAAGACATCGATCATATTGTCTGTGATTGGCGTTTTTTGAAACGTCAAGTGAAGACTGTAACGTCACATATTTCAATGTTGCATGTGTAAGAATTTAATGTTAAACTAATTTGATTAAAACAGATTAAAAATATACACTTCTCAAGCAAATATTAATAGAAATAAAAAATATAAATTTAAGTATATGTTACAAAACGTAAATAATAGTAAAGTAAGATAATTAAAATTATTAACCCATGTATTCAAAATTATTAATGTTGAAAAATAAAACGAAAATAATAAAATTTCGTAATATAATCGTAAAATTTATTACGTAATTATTAATTAATAATCGATTCACTTAATAACTTCCTAATTAACTTATAAATTTGTAATTATTAAGGTGAAAAATTATTTTTCCATAAATTTTTATCGTTTTCTGCAGGGTTTCGTACTTCGATAGGTGAGCGTTGACAATTAACACTGCGATTGTCAAAATGTGCAACATGGCTGTCAATTATCGATTGACACTGACGAAACGATAAAATTTCTCGTTTTACGCCAACGCTTCGTTGACGTTATATTTTTGGCTACGATCTTTCTATTCGTTGTCTTAGATCACGTGACTTATCGTTAAGTCCATACATATTGTCAGCGTAAACGATTGTCAAGTGGCGTCTTGGCTAAGGCCTCAGATCGGTCAAAACTAAATTAAATTAATTAAATGCGTTTATAATAAGATACTTTACTTAAATCTAAAATATAATTCATTCACCATTGTGCATAGATTACATCTTATTTCACATATTTTTTTATTATTTAAATATATTGTTAAGAAAATAGATTAGGAACACCGCAAAAAAATAAAAAATATGTAGAAAATATGCAGGACCTTGTGGATAGAGCATCAGCCTTTAAGTAACATAAAAAAGCTTAGATTTACAAGAATTTACTATAAATATTATACACACACATATTCTTAATAAGCGCAAAATGTAACATAATATAATAATTATGAAGTATTGTATAAAGCGGGGACGGAGAAAGCAGCGACTAAGCAACGGAGTGTCTTAACTAGGTTCCACGGTTCCTGCAGTTCCCTCTGCTTACAATGCCTTGTGCGGGATAAAGCGTGAAGCTAAAAAAAGTACTGTATACTGCTAAGATCTGATATCAAATATATAGATTGTAGTATTACAAAAAAATCTTATCGATAAATACATTAATTACTAGCATAATAAATGTCGCATTACAAACATATGTCTCTATTAAATGAAAAATAGGCTCGTTTTAAAAAAAATAATAGTGTCATTGCCACGCTAAAGGGCAATGACATATAAATATGTATGTAACTTATACTCAAAAATATATACATATAAATATATTCCATATAAACAACATGCAAAACAGGTAAATTCAATGGTCGTCGTATCATATTTGCACGATGTTTGAATGTTTCGACGGCTGTAGCTTCGATTCACATTTAGATAGACTAAATATTTTATAAGCACAAAACGCGGCGTTGAGTTCCGCTACTCTGAATGAATTTGTTTAAAATGTAAAGCAAGTATAATTGTCGACGAAAATTTATCATTCTTTCATGTATTTATTTTATTATTAAAGTACGAGAATAAAATGAGTTTTTAATATTAATTCCAAAAACATTATATTCAACTGAAGGATCTATTTTTTATAAAATGCTTAATCAACATTTCTCTATATACTCATTTTTAATGTCGCTATCAAATGAAGTGCAAAAAAGAAATCTCTTTAACAATATAGTAAAACTATCTGCGAGAGAATTGATATTATCTTTGATAAATTAATGGACCGAGTGGGAAAGTACCCACAACGATTGTATGTAGTATGACACATGGTCAGTTATATGTCAGTTCAAATATGTCACTCTGACATATACTGACACTATCATCATCATCATCATATTAACCAGGTCCTCTGTCCATTTCGTGGGACGCCTGATCATATTACGTTTCCCAGTTCGACTCTATCACAATAACATAACAGTTTAAATCAAAAAATCTTGCATGGCGTCCTTTAGTCCGTCTATATAGTTCAAATGGTCCATGTGGTAGAGCCAAGCTCCACTAACACTAGTAGCTGAAAAGGGCCAGGCTCTAACAGGGTGATTACCATGCTCTCACAGAATACTGTTGTGAAATGGGAGTGTATTAATGCTGCTGTGTTTCGTTAGGTGAGTGAGAGTTCCGAAAGCCCATAAAGAAGGATTGGTCTGAGTATTTGGTTGGTGACGCATCCACTTCCTCTCAAATTGTTGATGTATCTTAACTTAACTGCCTTCTTATAATATAAAAAATATACATATTTATCTAACATGTACAAAATAGTACAATTTATTTGGTGTGTGGACTACGAACACAACTTGAGGCCAGAATGGGATATACAGTAGTAATTTAGTATGATTAGTGTCGGTATAATTTAACTTACATCATGGCAACTTAGCCTTATGCCATTTATCTCTGACCGATGCCGGCGGCAGGCGGATTACACGCCTGTAAATGCATTTCTTCTAACAGACTCCTAATGTGATATTATAAATGAGCTTCACGTGAAAGTGACTACTATAAAAATGCCAATTACAAAAGTCTAAAGCTATTAACATATATACATACAAGAAAGCTTTGGACATATAATCTAACATAGTAAGTAGTACCAATATATACCTGATTTAAATAAAAAAAAATATTAGATTTTTTTTTAGTTTGTCGACATATTATATTCAAATATATCTTTGCTATAACGATAACGACATATAAACTCGATTTAGCTGCATTGGGGGCGTTTCTAACCTTATAAGTAAATTGCAGAACGACTGTGGGTAATTTCTCCATATAGAAAACAATTGTATTAAAACAGGGTTTGGTCAAGTTATAGTTATAAGCCACAAGCTACGAAAAGAAACCGAGAAAAGAAGGAGAAGTTTTCTATTTTATCCAATATCTTATAATTTTTTTATCTAAATAAGTTATATCCAACGCATATGCAGCGTGTGTATGCATTCTAAACTGCAGTAGAGCGACAATGCACTGCATCACACATTATACAACGAGTACCTAATAATGCCACTTTAACAGTTCGTTTATTAGGACACAAAACACGTTTGTATTACTTTAAGACACTAAACGACACGACACGAAACATGAAACTTGGTGACATCATATGGATATGGAAGTTATGAGAAAATTTTACGTCAATATGAAATGTTATACACTTATTATTTAAACTCTACTAAAGAAAAATGGAGAATTAAAATGTCAAAGGACCGTCGTGGCGCAGAGGCGCAACGTCTGCCTGTAACGCGACGGTTTCTGGGTTTGATCCCCAGTCGGAGAAGATGGATTTTTCTATTTCCATTTTCTTCGCTCAAAAAAAAAAATTAAAAATGTCAAAATGTGCGCGAGGAAACGTCTGCCTGTAAGTATGACGGTTTGTGGGTTCGATTTTCATGCGGGAAAGATGAATTTTTCCATTTCCATGTTTTCGCTCTGGCAACTAGGCAAAGCGCGGCGTTAAGTTTCGTTACTCAACGAGCAATACCTCGTAAACGCGGAACGTTAACGATATTTTAACATTAGGTTCTCACGGTTCCTGTGGTTCCCTCTGACTCTGTCACGAATTCGGACGAAAATCAGATTTTTATCACCAACCTTGCTCTATATAGAATATAGTGTGTAACTAAATATAGATATCAAAAGACGATAAAATAGATATCTAAAGAAGAAAAGATATCTCAATTTATCTCCAGAAATATAGAAAACGTGTACAAATAAAGAAAAACAATCGTTTTCTCATTTCACTTTAAATATTTAAAATATTTTTTCATATATTTTTATAACAGATAAATACAAAATAAATTCTAAATGCTTAAATATTATAAATGTATATATATTATATCATAATCGTATCGAATTGAGTTCTTCCTATGGACGTGTAATATCTAACCGGAAGTTATAATATACTGTCAAATACTACTTAACATTAATCATAGAACAATGGGGGTTTCTTTATAATTTATAAATGACAACGTACTGGAAGGGCGCCCTAAGCCACACAAAAATGATATACAGTAACTACAGTTATATAAAGTTGTGTAAATAAATAATTTAAAAAAAAACAAGTAATCTCAAAAAATTAAGATAAATTTTACCAAAGGCAGAAACGACGTATATCTGTGGTGTGTTTTATATATAAAAAAAAGAAAAATATTAGTTTCAAAGATGCTTTAAATAATTCTAGTACTAAATACCCACTAAATTATGGACTAAACTAAGTTATCAACATGTTTACAAACACTTGACCGCTGTTGACCTCAAAATATAGGCTAACAGTCTATAGACTATAGCCTAGCGGTCTGATTAATAGAAATTTATATAACACTTAGATATTGGCTCTCTCTCGTTATTTTATCTAAGCGATTAGATAAATAACAGATAACGTCTTGTTTTGGGAGTGTCAATTTTAGGTAAACTTCGCAAATTGCCCCACTTATTGAAGATGTTGTTGATATGATAAGGCAAGAAGTGTTATTATTAAAACTAAGCAACGCAACGGAGTGTCTTAACACTAGGTTCCTATGGTTCACGCAGTTCCCTCTGCCTACCCTGGCATGTGCGGGATAAAGCGTGAAGCTAAAAAAAAATGTACACCAATCGTAGATTTAAAAATGCATACTAAATAAATATATTAAGTTATCTTTAAAAATTGGTATAAGCTTTAAATTTTTTTCTTAATTAAACTGGATTAAACTGGCACGCGTGCAGGAGTCTGGAGGAGACCTATGTGGCAGGACAGCGTGACCTGGTGTCTGATACTAGTTAAGGATTCGGAGAAAAATATATAGTTATAATACAAATAGTTATATAAATGTATATAGCTTATATTAATATTTAAAAATTATCATTAAAATAATATTTTTTAGCTATAAATATGTAAGCGGTCAGAAAAACATAAAGCTTTTTATATTTTTTTTGTATTTTTATATTTTTTTTAAAAGTTGTCATTGTAATATAGTTGTTATCCTTTTATAACAAAAATACATAAAGGTTATATAAGTAATAAAGTTATTGTATTTTGTCCTCAACCGATAAATACTTTTACTTAATCTTTTTTTTGAAATAATGCACAAGGTCTGTGTTGAAGATTTGACAGTATTCATTCTGGTTTATTTAAAGTGTATTTAAAGTATTTATCTAAAGTGTATTTTATACACTTGTAGTTTAGTCACTTTTACAATTTTTCGGTTCTGTTTACTCTACTGGAGGATACTGTATTTGAGAAGTAGCAAAAAGTATCGTGTCTCCTTATGAGGAACTCTTGGCAGCAAGAGCGTTTCCTAAGGGATTCAAACCTGGGATTACAGCAGAGTAGCAGGCAGGGGAATGTTCTAAACAAACCAGCCACGAAAAACTTCGATTAAGTAATAATAGGCGAAATTATGTCACAGTGCCTCAAACTCTTTTCTGACGTCATCAATACAGTAAATTCTGTACAAACTACAATTCAATCAAAATATATGTATTCAAAACCACCGGAACTACTTCCGTCGCAAATCACACGGCACCGAGTTACGTACATATCTATACACAATGGTAATTTTGTTCGTGACCTTCCGCCAAGGCCAGCTGAAAAGGAGCTATCGGTATTCGTTCTCACGCCGCGCCGTGAGATAATTATATCATGTTTAAATGACTTCAATAATGGAGGAGGTTTTATAATATTTTTTATAGCTTCACGCTTTATCTTGCAAATGGCAGGGTAGGCAGAGGGAACCGCAGGAACCGTGGGTACGTAGTGTTAAAACACTCCATTCCTCGCTTTCCACCTTTAGCTTTATATTTGATGTTTATATGTATTTTTTATATACAATTTATTTGTCGCTTTTGAATTGATTTTGAAAATTATGTTTAAAAGAGTATATTTCAGAGTTCCTTTCGTGGTTCCAGTGTCAATAAAAACAAAATAAACCTAATAATTATAATAACGATTATATACACCGAATAAAAGCAAATAAAATTAATTTAAAAAGTATTTATCAATTTGTAACAATTTATTATTTTTTTTCGTCATTTTTTGGTTTTGTGGTTGATGATGAATGATGTTAGACCTATTAGCCTTAACCGGTTAAGAACATAATAGGGTTTGTTTCTCAGAAATAGTAAGCACTACGTGGATGTCTGAGATTATTCGCCAGGGGCAAGGGCGACCTGGGCTGGTCTAGGGCGTCTAGGACCTCCGCTTGCGGCCGTCGAGAGGCCTGGGGAAGGTTTTAAATAGATAATTGTAATAAGTAAGCATATACTTTGGTTATTAAATTTCGTTTGCTATAAAATAATTCTAAATATTTTTTTCGCATATTTAATTTTTCTTTCAGTTTTATATAGTATGATATTTATATCGGTATATTTTTACAATTTTTAAGTGTTATTTTACACTAAGGATAGAAAAAGTACTTAAAGAAAACATATAAGTTTATTTCTATAATTTTTTAACTGTTTTTCCTAAATAATATTAATGAAATAGTAATATTCATTACAAAATAAATACGTAAGAAAGTATAAGTATAATTATTAAATATTTTTTTAGCAAGTGCAAAATGCAAATTTGCAGGCAGTACTTTGTTGCACACTCTACAGCGCGTGTATGTATTAGAGCCAACTAACGAAGATACTATCTAATAGGTAGACTTATATATACTACATTTAACTTACTAAGGGCCGGTTTCACCACTCAGCGATTAAACTTCTAGATAGGAAATTAGTTACTTTTCTGGTAGATAACAAACAAATTTTATTTTACAGGTCGCAGATATTAATATCCATCAGATAAAGACCTGTTTAAAATATCAATTTTTATCAACTAGACAAGCCTAGCTTACTATATGGAACTTTACTCCATTATGGGTGAAATTTCCCCTAAATATTGTCACAGTACGACTAGGTAACCACAAATTCTAGGTAGAATTATATGAAGATACTAAATAGAAAGTATTACTTAGTTCGCATTGCAAAAGCTTTGGCAGCAAGAAACATAACCATTTACATAGTAAATTAATTTAATTCTATATGAATTTCATTTTGAAATCCACATTAAAACAACAATAAACATATATAAATATATAATTTTGCGGTGAAAGTTTAACTTTCGTTTTCGATAAACAATAAATCTATTCGCAATAGCGAGTAAAGCCATTGTTAAAGTCCCACCTACACCAAACTCTAAAATATACAAATAGATTTTCTATAGTTCTTTAGTATGACAAAAGAAAACTATATAAATAAAGGCAAAGTATAACATCGTGTCGTTTTCTTCAGTCGTGAGCTGTCAATTTTTTTATAGCTTCACGCTTTATCCCGCATTTTGCAGGGTAGGCAGAGGGAACTGCAGGAACCATTTGAACCTAGTTTTAAGACACTGCGTTGCTTGGTTCCTGCTTTCTCCGTCCCCAATTTCAAATTTCTTTAAATGTAATACGATTGTGAAGTAAAAAGTAAACATTTTAATTTGGATCGATCACGTAACGCCGCTACCGTTATACCTAAGTGTACTGTATTAACGGTGATCTCCGGTTTGATGATGAAACGCAGCTTCCACTCGTGCTATGAGCCCGAGATTATCTTAATTACAACGCCTTTAGCGTTTAAGTAATATATACGGACTTTAGAAACACTGAACTTTAGAAATATTGAAATTTTCAGGGTCTGTAAAGCTGTTTAAGGTCGATGTTTATTTTTAGTTCGAAACATCGCTTCCGTTTTGCTGTACTTATAAGATCTAGGTTATATATACATTTATATACCTTAAATGGTACAGGATTGATCGCATATTTAAGTGTCCCCCTTTTTTTGCTTCATCCCGCTTACAGCAGGATAGGCAAAGGGAACCGCAGAAGCCGTGGGAACCTAGTGTTAAGACACTCTGTTTCCCGCTTTCGACTATCGTAGAAATTGGAATTGAATAAATCCATCTTCCCCAGAATCGAACCCACTAACCGTCGCGTTAACAGGCAGACACTGCGCCTCTGCACTACGATTTAAGTATTTTTTTAAACCCTGATTTTTCATATAATTTTCAGTATCTAGCCTATGGTCAAGAGAGATTCTACCAGTTTTACACAATCCACATTATTTTGCGAAACTGTGAAACTAGCATAACCTAAAAAATGTATTTTCTATTTTCAAATATATTTTCTAAACAATAAAAATAATAAATCATATTTTTTTTGGGATAATGTTTAATATTACCGTAGGACCAAAGCTTTCACACCCCATAGCCCCTTAGGCTGAGGAGGATCACCGTAGAGTCTTTCACCATGAGATGTGCACGGCTTACATCTGACAATCCATCAGTTCCACATATCACTTTAGCACACATGGTTTCATCCGAAAAATCAGAATAGATGATAACAAACAATTCTACACTTTAGATTTGACATATTAAAAATTAAAATATACCTACTGCTAAAAACAATAGTCGTATATAAATAAAACAAAGTACTTGTATTTTAAAACGAACATCGACCGTGACGGTCACGCAACCCCAAATAACCATTTATTTCGAACCTAATATGTTTGAGCCTGCGAAGGAACACCGACTATTATGTTACTCCACTAGCAACATGCTGCGGCTTCGCACGCGTTCAATGCATAATCTAAATATACTACAGATTAATAGCTTTATACGAGGGTCAAACTGAAAGTTCTTAGAAAATCAAGAACTAAGCATTCTAGCAAGTTATTAGTTTTATTATAACTTTTCAAAATAGCGTCCATTTACATCAATACATCGCTGCATTCGATGGAACCATTGAGAAAAGCACCTTGCCCACTCGGCCTTAGGGGTCTCTTCAACGACGTTTTGAAACGCAGCCACTGCTTCTTCGGTGTCCATAATATGTTTTCCTCGAAGTTTTTCTTTTATTTTCGGGAATAAATAAAAATCGCAGGGTGCGAGGTCGGGGCTATACGGCGGGTGACCCAGTAATTCCACGTCTAAGGTCGCCAAATAATCGATCGTTTGCCTGGCGGTGTGCGACGAGGCATTGTCGTGATGAAGGAGGATCCTGCTGCGAGGTCGTTTCTCTCGAACTTTTTCCAAGACAAGTGGCAAACAGTTGTTAGTGTACCACTCTGCATTAACGGTTTTCTGATCCTCTAAGACAACTGTCGCGTAATGACCTGTCTTTCCGAAGAACGAGGCCACTATCTTTTTTCCAACACTTCGACCTCTCTTCACTTTAGTTGGCAACTCTTCGGAAGGAAACACACACTGAGCAGACTGTCTTTTGGTTTCCGGATCATAACAGTAAATCCAGCTTTCGTCACCCTTATACTATGTCGAACACAGCATTTGAGTCACCTCCGTTAAATTTTTGGATCATTTCTCGGCACCAATCAACACGGCGGAGTTTTTGAGCCTCGGTTAAATTATGCGGTATCCAGCGGGCACAAAGCTTCCTGACCGCTCAATGTTCATGGAGGATTTTGTGCACCTGACTCATACCTATGCCTAGACTTGTCCGAATCTGCTGATAGGTCACTCTTTTGTCAGTCTCTATCATACGCCGCACAACACTGATATTATCTTCAGTCATCGCTGTAGAAGGCCGTCCCTCACGCAAATCAACGGTGAGATTAGTTCGACCATGTTTGAATTCATTAAACCAGTTGTAAGCTGTGGCACGAGATGGGGCTTCATCGTGAAAAGCCAATCGAAGTCTATCATAACTTTCTTGTTGACTTATATGACATCGAAAGTCATAAAAAATCATTGCACGAAAATTTTCTCGGCTTAAATTCATTCTGACGTGCACAGACAATTTTCAATTTGCCGCCAAATCGTAAAACAAATGACAAATGAATGAAATGTATACTCAATGTTATTAGTAAAGAGTTCAAAATTTAAACTTATTTTTTAATATAATGCTTTTAAGTTGCCAGTTCTAAAAACTTTTAGTTTGGCCCTCGTATTCAAAGTTCACAGCTATTTCTATTATTACATATTTTCTTTATTTTATCGTCGAAAGAGTAACTTAATATTATTAGAAATATGAAGGCATCACATTAGAAAACTTTAAAATGAGCAGTGTTCCTCTACTTTATTGTACATTTGTCATAAATACAAACTCTCCTCTCAAGTTAATGGATATATATAGAAAGAAGAACTACTTGGCGTTCCATGGATCCACCATGCGGGTTCCGGGCCCATCGTGTTGTAGGAAGAGGAGCTCCGAGCAGCGCTTGGGACTTGCGACTCAAGTGTAGATTAAAAGGGGCCCCTTTGAAATGCATTAACGCTAACCTTCACCGTCCGAGCTCCTCCTACTACCTAACCAAATTTTAAATGATTCTACCAAAGCCGCCTTCAAAGTGCGTTCTAGAAATGAATTTGTTGTTGTTCTAGACAGGCCGAGATCTTTTAGTAAACTATAGAGAGATTTCGCTGTTATACCTCTCGCTCCTATTCCAACCGCATATAAGCTATTACTGGTCAGTTCGTTTGTAAGATCGAAATACTTATTAAGTTTAAGATGGTGATTTTTCGAAATATTTGTTTCCCACGGAATTGTGAGTTCCACCAAAGAAAAATCGCATCAAAATCCGTGGCGAATAATTAACCTAAGAATTTAACGACTTTAAAAAGACGTTATTTTATAAATGTAGCTATGGTTCACTAAAGTAAAGTGCATCAAGTTCAGAGGTCACAAAAACAGGTAGGCAACAATATAGGCAACAGGTAGGTATAAGGTTCAAAAAAACATATATACACATATTAAGTATATATATGTGCATATGTATTTTATATATATTTATCATAATATGTTAATAGATTCCACTCACACCGTCCCAATATCTGTATTTTATTCAACTGGTTTCAAGGCTAACTTCTTAATCTCTTTTTAAGCTAACTTATGCAAATTACAAATGTTGGTATTACTTTTTTATAAATAAGAAATACATATTAAATATTTAAATAAGTTATGCGACACCGAGATCAGTGTTTATTTTTAGTAATGATAATCTCTATCACGAGGCGCCATCAAAGATAGTAGGGCATCATGTGGCTGTTCCGCGATAGCTGTTGGATTTGCTTAATCTGGATAAGTTCCGGAGAATTTGGAAAATGACGGAGAACGGAGTGTTGAAACTCTCCCTTCCTACTCTTATATATACAGATCACAGTGCAGAGTAAAAGGAACGAAAAGGCCGGAACTGTAGCATTTTAAAGACCCTAATAGTCCTTAAGTCTTTACCATGTGCGTTCTTAATCTGATGTGATACATCTATGTAGAAACTTACACAAAATATAGTTTATTTATATCTCCTTAAACCTTTCTCAATATTAGATCCAGCTCCTGATTGGACTCTTTTGATGGACACGTATTAGAAACAGTATAGAATCCCCGAGGACATTTGTGTTTCGTCATCCAGACCGGATATTTTTCTTTATTCTCGAAACCTAAAACGCGTAGTACTGGTAGAACTTACAGTTCCGTGGGAGACAAATATCCCTAAAAGTCATAACTTTAAACTTAATAAATATTTCGAGCTTACTAACGAACTGACCAGGAATAGGTTTAGAGTAAATTCATATGCGGTGGAAGTAGGAGCGAGAGGTATAACAGCGAAATCTCTCTATAGTTTACTAAAAGATCTCGGCCTGTCTAGAACTATTACTAATACATTTCTAGAACGTACTTCAAAGGCGGCATTAGCAGAATCATTTCGAATTTGGTTAGGTAGTGGGAGGAGCTCGGACAGTGAAGGTGAGCGTTAATGCATTTTAAAGGGGCCCCTTTAAACCTACACTTGGGTCGCAAGTCCCAAGCGCTGATCGGAGCTCCTCTTCCTACAACACGATGGGCCCTGCACCCGCTCGGTGAATCCATGGAATGCTAAGCAGTTTCTTCTCTCCACCAAATCTTAGACCAAAAATTGTCGTAAATTATGGAGATAAATTTTAAGGGAGATTATAAATTTACGATTCCCTTACCTGCTCCTGAGACGCGTAGTGTTTGTCATTGCCGTCATACGACCAGTAGGAGTGGTCAAATGTGAAGTCCTTGTATTTCTCCCGGCTCCCATCGTTTTGTTCTTTGCTATTCTGTGAACAATATGTATACATTACTCTAGATTCGAAGGTTAAACTAACTGTATGGCGGTAAAGCGTGTGGGTGAACTTTATTGATATTAGTAAACGAGCAGAAGGGCCACCCGATGTTAAGTGGACACCTTCGCCCATCTACAAGCCCCCTTTATGGTTTTTCGGAACTCTCACTCACCTGACGAACCACAGCAGCATTAATATGCTGCTGTTTTACGTATTCTATGAACTTGGTCAGTTTATAAGTGAAATAGATACAATGGATTTGAGTTTCTTTGGATTCATTTGCATTAAGAAATAAGTTTCTATGCAAAATAAATGCATTAGATTAGGTCAGATTGCAAATTCTGAATAAAGTCAATGAAAAATTGAGATCAATGACCGTAAGGTGGTAAGATAAAATGTAAGATAATAAAAGTTGTTATGATAAAAGATCAGATCATATTTTATTTTATAATCATAAGCGAGTCGTATGTAGGTACCAACATAAGTAATGATTACACATAGCTAATCATTAATCATCGCAGCTGTAAAGTGTCAGACTGTATATAACGGTAGTTAGTTCAAATGTCATTAAAGAATGTTACAAGTAACCTCTATATATGTATGTATATAAATTTTTCCGTAACTAAATAACAGGCAGATAATGCACATTCGATATTAATCGATTCGATATAAACTTGTAATTTAAAAAACATATGGTCTGGAAGTTTTCATGAAAATATAGTTTAATATATATATTTATATGTTTGTTCCTACATGGAATGTAGAACTAAATAACTAAATATAAATGTATTAAACATATTAAATAAATATTAGAATATTAAAAACTTGAAGACCGTCGTAGCGCAGAGGACGTCTGCATATTAACGTAAAGGTTTGTGGGTTCGATCCCGCTTTCGAGGAAGACTTCAATTCCATTTTCTTGGCTCTGGCAACTAGGCAAACTCGAAGTTGAGTTCCGCGACTTCCTGGCTAACACGTAATGCCTTGAAAGGCGAAAAGCGGGGACTGGAGTGTCTTAACATTGGATTACCACGGTCCCATAAAAGTAAAAATTTAAGTGTATTTCATTTCTAGATATTTTTTAGTTCAGTTCAGTTTTCGGTTTTCCGTAGCAAGGACAAAATGTAATAATTTAACAAAACGCTAAAAATACTAAACGTATCATGATATACGACACGCGTCGTAAACACTTCGTTGTTCCTCAGCTGAGTTGCCTCCATAATTAGCGATTTATACCTAAAGGCCTTCATAAGTCGACCAGTTCTCTGCGTCCAAACCATTTTATAGCGTTTTAACGATGTAATTGTTTCATAGGACCTTAATTATATACGTATATATAGTATACAATAGTGTATGTTCATAAATAAAACAGTATGGATAAGTAGAGAGCGGAGGGTTGTATCACTAGCGTGCAGCTCATTTACTATGTATAAGAAGGAAATACGAAGGCAGAAATAACCATAAATATGAAATCGTAAGCTTATATAACTAAATTTAAAAAAAAAGGCCGTTATTACATAGAGTAAGTGAAAATATACGTGTTTAACTACCACGCCATAGGCCCCTTAGCGGTACGTGAATATTTAAAACGCAAAAGGCTTTTAGTACGTCCGCGTCCTCAACTAGTCAGCTTTACGTTGTCATGTCATTGCGCGTATAGCAGATTAAGCGGAAAAACCTAGTGTCTAGACACTCCAGAACCTTCTTCCGCTTTCTACTTGAATCTCAGATATAACGTGTTAAGTGGCTTAACTCAACTCTACACTTTTCTTTACCAGAGCAAAGAGAAGAAAACTATTAATTTCTAGTAAAAATTAACTCAACAAAAGAAAACTCAGAACCGACTACACTGCGCCACGAGGTCATAGAGGTTTTATTTCATTTCCCATTGTTTAAAGGAAAATTAAACAAAAGGCCTTTATCCATCGTCATTGAAACATAAGAAAATTTAATCGAATATCTACATCCATTTTCACTACAAAGTCTATGACAACCTAAATTTAATTTTATATACAATAGAGTATGTTATGGTAGAAATGTGTGAAAGCAGGATGTTAATCATAATGATGTTTATGACTAACAAGCCGTTGCTAACGTCGAAGTCATCTTGCAAAGTCAGCGGAAGGTCACTAGGTCAGTTCATACTGCGAGCTTTTGGTTTGAACGGTCAATTTTTTGATTGATTTTCTCATCTCAATTAAGTATGGTTGACCAATCTTAATTGTTTATATAATCCAATTTTTCCCATATAGAATTGTAGATTTTAAACTGTTCTGTATTTTTTTTATTTTTGATTATTCTGTATTTTATTATTATATGTGACGTTATTTACGCCATTGATTGCAAATATTTTTCTCCAAAGATCAATAACATTGAGTAAATACAAAACCACTTTAATTTTAATAAAGATGTCGTTTGGAAACTTTCCATCAGAAGGCAAGATAAGTTAGCACTTTCGACAGGAATCTAGAGCGAAACATCGTAGAAATCGTTGACAATAGTTTAATATCCTAATTTTATCAATAACATCTCAGATAGACGAATACCATCTCAGTCTACCCGCGAATACTGCAAAATGTTGGAAACGCAGATTTTCAAAAAAATAGAACACCTAAAGATATATACAATGAACTCAGCAAAAAACTATAGGTACAGTGACCAGATTTGGATACTGTCAGAGTTTTGCGAGTTAAGCGGAATTATTGAGTGATGAACCACTCCATTTCAAGCTCACTGCCAATTTAAGAATCAGCGTGTATGCTGTGTACTATGTTAGATAACACTATTATATATTGTAATATCATTTTAAGAATGACGTACGACTTTGACTTGACGTAAGCACCTCCCAGTTGGGCGATTTTAAGAATTGACTTCCGTTTCCGTAAGTAGTGATTTGTTATCAATTAAACAGGTTATATATCAATTGATATCCGATGTCAATATGGCGTGAAAAACTGCTGAAATCTTAATCTGCTGAAATCTTATTCTTTTGTAAGGTAGAGAATCTCAGACAACTGAAACGAGTATCAGTGCATCGTAAAGGAATCTGTGGAGCCTTCTTACTCTGAAACACGTTTCTTTTCTTATGACAAGATATTCTTCTTATGGTAGATATTTTCATTACCTCTTTATTATGTGTATAGAATATCGCATGCTTCGTTGTGAGCGATTACTGCGCCACGTACTTGTGATTATATTTTGTATCAAGCTAGATTATTCATCTCTTTCGGATAATTAAATACAAAAATAGATGTAAACGATTAATTAAATAAATATATGTCTATTTGTGTGTTTTACTCTATTTCCCTTTATGGAAAACCTTCCCTTGCGAAAATTAACCCGATATTGCTTCAATTGAGAACAACTAAACGAATGTCAAATGCGCGAGTGAAATAACACTCTGTCATAATTTTAGTATAGGAGAAAAAACAATATATATTAAAAACTCTTCTATTACCGAGTGTCTAATAGATAGTGCACAACAAAAAATATCAAAAGGCTGAAATATTACACTTAGTTGCCTTGGATATGGTATGGGTTCACGAAGAAGATGAAGACTTCTCGAAATTTCTTCTAAGACGAAGTAAAATAATTTTTTACGTCAAAGCTCACGCAAAGTCGCAGGCAATGTGATGTAATTGTCAAAATATGTAAAAAAAATTAAACATACATGATTACGTAAAATTTTGTAAACACAGACACTGTTGAACATCTGTTTCAACATTACTCTCGATATTGGCACAGTTTATGTAATCGTAATTTGATAACAGGTATATGTTATGTTATAAAATATGACCTAGACATTGACTGATTTATATATATACAGTTAAAAATAACTTATATTCTCATATATTCCCTTATTCAGAATGATGTATCCATTTTTCACTAACTTTTTTAAGTACATTTTGTGTTATTGTTTTGTGCACTATTTATTTCTGTAGCAAATTTTAATTGGTTGCAAAAAAAAGTTGTGGGACAGTACCTGACTGTAAATGTAATCCAATCAATATGAAAATTCAGAGTGTCTTAACACTCATTTTCCTTTATATGTAACTCCTATGTAGAAAAAGTTGTGAAAATATGCTATTGATAATGTTTTTGTATTAGTTTAATTTCTTTATTATTTATAATATTTTTTTATATGAAAATTATGTGTGGGTAGAATTTTATGAGACATAAAATATTATATCCAATAGGAAACTCCTAGTAAGAATTAAATAAACAATTAATTTAACTTATTGTTATTAATGCCTTTACCAATAAAAATTGCCATCTATATATTGTTTGCTACAAAAACTATATTTTTATTGATATTTCATTAAAAAAAAACATGTGTATTTAAAATACAAACACAAAAAAAAATAAATATGGAAAAAAGATATTACTTTTACAGTAAGCAGTCTTGTTTTCTTTCCTTCCATTTGGACAATTAACTTGGCATTCATATCCCTCTCTCTGAAACAAAAAAATATATAAAATTGAAAAAAAAAAGCTTATTATTAAATATATTAAAGATTTTACTATGCAGAAAATATTAGTCTCAAATTTTAAAATTGGACAATAATAGAGTAAAATGACTTGTAATTTTAATATAGTAAATATTACAAATTATTTTTGCTCCATTATTAATAATTAGGTAAAATGTTTTTCACAAAAACAAACAATATATTTTTAGAAACTGTCAGGTAATTTATTATTAATATGCTTAAGTACACAAAGAACAAAATTTCCACAATCTATGTATATTTGTACAATACTGGTCTAAATTAATAATGTGCTGTCATCATGTTTACATATAGTTTCTGTATGTATTTGTCACAAAAACTATGTGACCATTCAATTAGCTTGTTTGTAAACATTGCATTCTCATATGTTATGGATGCTTTAAAAAATTGAAGTAATTAGAGAGGGCTGTATTTGGGTCAGAACTTTTTTACATTTTTCGTCAACTTTCATTTAAATACTTCGCTAAGGTACAGTTTGTGTTCTAAATGCAGTCGAACCGTGAAAGTCATTGCCGTTTCATGACATCATTGTTTTTTTGTACTTTCAAAATTTAAATGAGTTTCAAATCCTTTTATTTCACCACAACCCGATTTTAAATTGTGGGGTAATCACATGCATAATAATGCGTCCATAAAATATTTTTCGTGCTTATGCTAATGATAATAAGTCAGATAGGAGAATATAATTTCCAATAGATTTTTGCAAACTAACGTTTGTTAGGTTTTGATGACTAATGCATGTCCTTACCTTTGATTGAACGGGCGCACCCTTACAGCCACTTTTACAGAGGCCATTGTCACACATTATATTGTCACTAACTTTTATATTCAAGAAAATTACATCGAACGCAAATGCGACACTACAAAGCAAATTGACATTTTATTTGATTCACTCTCACTGACAGTCGACGGGACGTACACCAGCTTCATAACAATGGGCGTCGGTCTTGCCATTGTCGAAATAATTGAATACGTCATCTGCTATTTGTAATAGATGTGTGGCAAACTTGAGTAAGTGTGTAAAGTAAAGTAAAGGAATTATTCTTTTGTACTTGCAAAATATCTTTATAATTATTTATTTAGAAAAACATATTTAACTTATAAAATAATCACAAATATGGAGAAACAAATTTAAATAAATGGAAATAAAATATTGTTAATTCTTTGTAAAAAAATCAACTTTTAATAAATTATTATTCATTGTACTATAATATATCCCTTGTATTTAAATTTTCAATATTGTTATTTATTATTTCTTAAATAGTCATATATAATTAGATCTGTAAACTGACATATGACTTGCTGTACGTCTTCGTTGTAATTTGCAAACATTGTTAATAGTTTCTGTGCAGTCTGTGGTAATCGATACTTCTGAAACGGAGAAAAGGTTATAATTTTAACTTTGTAATAATTAAAATAAATTGAATAACTCCTTTATTTTGTCTATATAAATTTAATGATACATCTCTGTTAATTATTTATAAAAGAATAAACTAATTTTTATCAATTTAAAGTAACATCAATTATTACATAATAATGTTTCTCCTAAACAGTTAATCATTCAGGATGTCAGAGACTCCAGGTAGACCCATGAAGTATCCTTACACCTTCACTGCTAAGATCGCACAGTTCCCCTTCAAATACTACGTTCAAAACCAATGGATCTGGCGCTACTGGATGATCGGAATTGCTGTTGCTACTCCAGTGTTCTACAAGATCCACAAATTGGGTAGATATTTTAAAAACTCAATAGTTATTAGTCCAATAAGGTTAGAGAATGCTAATTGTAAGCTTTAAAAATGAGCTAAATATAAACAAACGTAAAATATCTTATGGTAGACTAATCTAAAAAATATTTATCGTTTTTTTAATTGTACATACTATATGTTGTATGAAATTCTTGTAAAATGAAATTAATGTAACATCTATTGCTTAAATATAAAAGTTGATATTCCTGAAGTATCTCTTAAGCAAAAGTATGATATTCACTCATTTTGAATAGTTCTAGTTTTCTATTTATATTTATTTCTTCTATTTATCTTTACAGCTAACTCTCCTGAGAATGTAAGCAAATGGGCTGAAATGAGGAGGAAGGAGGCAGCAGAACACCACCACTAATTTGCCAGCTTATGCTCTGCAATCTATAAATATTATAAATATTGTAAGAATAAAATCATGTCTTAGTTATATAGTTTTTTTCTATTCAATTTACCCTTAATAAATGTATGTAATTATTTTCCTAGCAGTTATTCTAATGGAATAAATGTAATCATTGCTTATTAACAGCTTCAGGTCCTTATATTGAAAATAAATGGATGACATATGTAACTTCTTTGGTTTATCTCTTTTCAAAATATCTTCAATTTTATATGGGCATTATAGTATATGGCCAAATTAAGTTGAACCAGAAGTACAATGACATTTATTCATCAAATTTACCTAATGGATATCACTCATAGCCTTTTTTTGTAAATGGACTACTAAAGAAATTCTACAATTCATACCAAAAATTCTTAAGATTAGTTTAACTGATCAAATTTTTCAGCTCTTTAATATTAGTACCTACTTTTGTAGTGACTTCTCTTAAGAGTTCATCTATGATAATATTTTGATGATAACATTTTTTTATTTATTCAAATTCTCGGTTCTCTTATATTTCTAATAAAAGAATCCATGAATTTATTAAATTTAATTTGCAAGGTATTTATTTAGCTGCTATTTAAGTTTGCACTAGTCTATTAAGGAAACACATGATTCATTTTCAAGTGATTTATTCACTACAATATAAATTATTATAAAACTTATAAATTACATAAATAAATAATTGGAGACAAAAAAATATGTTTGAAAAGCCAACACACCACAACACCATGTTCCTAAAGGAATGCTTTTGTAACAAAAATGGGCCAGAATCAACAAAATTAATAAAAAAAATAAATATTACCTCCCATCAGAAGGCACAATTTAAAATTAAATAAACAAAACATATCCCATATGCGCGGAACAGATAACCAAAGACAAAGACAAAAACAAGAACAGAGAAAAAAATCACTTGTAATATTGGAATTAATCATGCTAAAAACTAATCTTAAAGCTACTTAACAAAATCAATTTAATTATTTGGTAGTTTATTGATCAGAGACAATGTTGCAGAAAAAAAAGTAAAATCACAAATTTAAAGCACTCCATAATTTGTAAAAATGTATTCTCTACGTCTAAACTCTTATTTGCCTATACAGTATACATATATTATGTAAAACGTGCAAAATTCAAAATGCTAAAACTGTAATAGTCAGTGCATCATGTTGTATCACTCGTGTAGGATATCTTTATTGCGTAAACATTTTAAAGTCATCACACAATTTGCATTTGCAGAGCAGAGAGATCTTAGTGACAATTCAAAAACTATTTAAAAAATATAAAATTTGAATGTAGCAGAGTTCAAACCCCTGAAAGAAAGATTAAACCCTGCTATTTTCAAAGTGGGAACCCAAATCTTTCTTCACATTCCTCTATTCCCATACAGTGGCTGTAAATGATTCCCCGTTGACAACTTAGTGCCTATACTCTTATAATATTCAACTAGTCTCTCTGTTAATCCACATAATGCAAAGTATTATAAAACAAAAGTAATCTTGCTTTTCATTGTTTACAACACATTCACGTAAACTCCTGTATACACTGGTCCTTACTTGTCAATCTAGTTTATTGCTTCACTTCAGATTTCAGGCACTGTACTTCACTATAAGGCAAGCATGTATTTAACTTGGATTATATTTTTTATTTCACTAACTATTCGACAAGAATTCAATCATTTTCCAATTTTTATATAACAATAAATGTGATGTTATAATATACATTTACAAAACTGAATATTTGCAAAAATAATATCGATATTGATATAATGAAACAAAATCGCTTAAAAAGCAACTACATTATGAGTTTCTTTCTTCTAAACTACTAAAGCTGTATTAGCTTCCCGTATCACTGACAATACTGCTGTTTGTTAAATAAAGATTTATGCATGTTTATAAAAGTTTTTTTGAACATGTATCACTCATAGAGGGATATAGAGTAATTGTTACTTGCAAGAATATAGATATGAACATTATGTTCATATTTTAGACATCACATATTCCTCTACAATTAGTAATTTTCAAGTTTGATATTTTCGTTATACTTATTATTTCAACATATATATTTTTTTGAATACCAATTTTAATATTTTCATTTATTTTGACATTACAAGATTTCTTTTAAAATAAACACAAGACAACATAATTTTTATACAATTTTCTAATAATTAAACATTAGAACAAGTCACAGGAGTGACTTGAAAGATTAATTAAGTATTGATTACAATTAAAAACATTTCTACATATTACTTTTATATACTAAAAATTTATTACAATCATAATTAACTATTCATTATATATAACAATCTGAACACACAAAGCTGATAATGTGTAAACAAAATTTTAATCTAAACCACTTCTTTCCATCAACCATTATTAATTAGTAAAGTAATTGCAACATGGGAAATGCAAAATTATAAAGGGAAAGTATTTTTATGGGGATGGTTTTTAATTATTTATATTAACATAATTGTCAGTATCTATCAAACACCATAATGTGTGAAATCTTGGTTTTAGGTTACTATTATAAAGAAACAGTGCTATAATAAAGTAGTTTGAATAATCTACAAAATGCTAAAATATACATCTTTTGACCAGCAAAAGCACTATACTAGAGAGTTGGCGCTAGGAATATTTGTTATATTGCCTCATGTACTGAAAATTTACATCCACCTCCCTTTTACAAAATATCTGGCATTAACACACTAAAAAGAGTAAATGCAGCAAAACTAGTCTGTAATATTATTTAAGTGTAGACAATAATCATTGATATCCAACACTAAAATTTGTTTCCTTATAGTAATTACTCAAGCTAGCAAAAATCTCAATATTCTACTATTTTTATTTAACTTTTTAATGGTCTCATAAACATGCTATATTATTCAAAGGCACAGAAGCCGTCTTATCGTCTTTATCTAATTCTGAGGTCTACATTGGATATATAGGATATGGGTGTAGCCAGTACAGATAATATTAAAAAAATATTATTTTTTTTTTTTTGCTAATCAGTAATTCGTATGGATAGTATGTTTAATGCAAAAATAAAAGAATTTACTCAATATTGTTTTGTTGTTGCTGACTGCACAGCTACACCCACATTCCAAAACTGTATATACTTTTAAAAACTTAGCTGTTTAAAACTACAATTTTTGTTCGAATATACACAATCAACAGTCTAATTGCTACTTACCTAATATTTTTACATGAGCGTTTATACATTTCACATTTATGTTCACTCTATGGTTTAGTTTCACAGATCACAATAACACTATAACTATTCTATATAATCTATGGTATATGTCCTAAGCATTGTCATTAGCCTCCATCGAGACGCAGGTTTATAAGTCAAAACTTATTTTGTTTGAATAATTTTAAATTGGTAACACAATCATTTTGTTCTATTTTCCATTAGTAATTTTCTTTTTAATTTTGTTGCACTAAGATGGCTTTCCGAGTCACAATGTGATATCCCACTATCAGTAGAGCAAGTAGTCGCTGTACCGCGAACATCAGTTGAGTTTGGGCCTCTTTGCTTTGGGGGCGTCTTCGTCTTCTAGCTCCCCGTTTTGTACTTCTGTGTCAGGTAGTGAAGGTAGACCCAGCTCGGAGCATCGCTTAGCTATATATTTTTCAAAACGTGAACCCGCTCTGGAATAAATGTTTAGCAGATAATTAGTGAACAAGTTCTGTTGATCATTCTGATCCCCTTTCGGTGGCAAGATTATGTTTAAATTATTTTAATTTCCTTCTCTGGTAGACAAGGCGCAGCGTTAAATTCCGCCACTTAAAACGCACATTCAAAATTTTTACATCTTTTTAAATTGTATAGTATCATGTGATTTTTTTATATTTTGACGCAGTAGGGGACATAGCCAATGAGAGATCTGTTAGTGCAGATAAATTCATTGTTAAATTTTCAAATGATTTCTTACATTTATTTAAAGGAAATGTTTTCAAACTGGTCATGAGTTTGACCAGTTTTTAACTTTTTAAATAATTGTTTAAAAATAAGAACTCACTTAGCAACTGGATGTGTATCCTTATTGTAAGTATAACAGTTGGTGAACACCAGCGCCACGTCCGCGAGGAGCTCTTCATCCGTCTCATACTCCTCATTCTCCAGCTTGGTCTTGATGGTTGTTAAGTCCATCGGTTGTTCTATTACTTGAAGATAATCTGGTACCTAAAATAAGTTTTCTTTTAGTAGATCCAATAATATTTTAAAACATGAATTTTAACATTAATATACATAAAACTACATCTCTTTTAGTCATTAATAGTTTTATGAATGTTATGACAATTTATAAAAAATACCAGTCAAGTATGAGAACCCACACACTGGGAGTTCCATAACAGTTTTACTATGCTGAGGACAATATTACATATAAAAATACGAAAAAACACGTTTATTGCAAGTTAAACCCCCCATAATATGCATTTTTTTAATTCTATGTATTTATTGTTACAGTGGCAACGGAAATACACTATATGTGAAAATTTCAGCTTTCTAACTGTCATGGTCTGAGATACAACCCATATATTTATGGAGACAGACAGACAGCGGAGACCTAGTAATATGGTCCCGTTTCATCCTATGGGTTACAGAACCCTATAAAGTATAATTCAAGTCATAAGAAACCACTTAATCTTGACAGAATGGAACAAACAGAAATTTAATTTAATAGTTAGTAATAATTAGACGATATAAAAGCGCACCTCCTCAACAGACACTGGATCGTGGAAAGGCCAACTATCTTTATGCTTCATCGCATCCCGCACCAGCGTGGCGAGGGCCTCGGGCTGAAAGATTGGCCTCTTTTGCGCTTCTCTGGTACGTTTCTTTGACACACGCTCTTCTGTACACATACAGATGAATAAATTAAATTAGAAAATGAAAATAAATTTTAGACATTTACAAATGTCAAAAAATCAGTTACTAATCAATTTAATTGTTCTTTATTATTTATGTCTACACGCTTTGTCCCGTACATAGCAGGGTAGGAGCCACAGAAACCGTGGAAACCTATTGTTATGACACATCGTTCTCTGCTTTCCGCCTTTTTTCGAGGCATTGCGTGTTGAATGGCGGAACTCAACGCCGCACCTTGTCTAGTCGCCAGAGCGAAGAAAATGAAAACGGAAAAAATTTAATCAATTTTACATAATTCACTTACCGTGGCCATTTGCGAGTGTCTTAGACCGTCTTGTACTGCCATTTACCATATCTTTGGATCTGCAAATAAAATATTTACTTCGTTAACTAATTTCTGTATAATTTTCGAGACATTACTTGTTAAATATCAAAAATCAAAATCTAACATGTTGTTGCTGGAGAGAGAAAAATAAATATAAAACATTCCCATATGATTGGAATTAACAATCCTCTTAACAGTAAGACGATGTGCAACTGATACCACAATAACCTCATATATACAAACGGTATTTTATTTATATATTAAAACTTACTTCCTTCCCCTTTTGGACGTTCCATTCTGCATTCGCTCCTCACTGCCGCGAGACTTGCGCGATTTCAGCTTAACTAATGCCGTATTATATTCACTGTCTTCTGAATCTGAAATAATAAACAATAATATCGTTTAATTATTAACAATAAATACCTAAAGGAGGTTTCCCGAAGTGTTAGAAAGCAATGATTTTGTGGGAAATTTGAGTGTAAAAGACATAGTGGTATCACCAATGCGAGAACGAAAGCTAGGAAACGTTAGTGCTTATGATGAACGAACTATCCTTATTTTGTAAAATTTCATAACAATATAATTAATACATACATTTACATTAATTACAACTAAAATGAAAATGATTTTTTTAAATATTTTAAAATACATGTTTAAATCCATATATATTATCCATCTTTTCCCTTTTTTTTCCTTATAAAATATAGCTAAATAAAAAACCAATGAACACCTTGTCACCATCAACGAGTAAATGGAAGGATCATCATGCTGTTAAGGAAGAAGAATGAGTGAAGAGTTACATGAAAAATGGAGCCCAGCAATAGATGAAACGAAAGCAATATAGTCGGTGCTGGTTGGGAAAACATTTTTATTCCTTTATTAAATTCAGTAATAATAATAATAATAAATACTTTTACTTTTATTTACTTTTATTATAAATAAAAGTAAATAAAATAATGTCTAAGCTCTAACAAAACTACAAGTTCCTACTGTAAACGTGACCAATGAACTGTGTCACGAAAATTAGGTAACAGAGTGTCTTAGCACTAATTTCCCTCCACTAATTATTACTATTAAGATATTTATTATTATTATCATATATGTTTTTTTATAAAAATAAAAAAACAAATGCCAATCGTGTGTTCTCCCAACAAGTGATCGAATCAACAAGCACACTGGTGTCGGTACCGGTGGAGGAGCGTCGCCGGCGCGGGCGCGGGTGCGGGCGCGTGCGCGAGAGCGGGCGCGGCGACGCGGCCTCCGCGCGGCGACGGCGGCCTCTGCCCTCTTTGAGGATAGCCGAGTGTTAATGTTACTTGGACGTATTTAATTTGTGTAAAATTACATAGTCAAGTACTTATTTTATAGACATATATTACTTTTAATTCTGAATTTCTCGTAGAAAAACACCATCTTAACGTATTAAAGTAAGTATAAGCGATCAATTACTGTCCACGCGATCATGATTGAAATTTCTAACATGGAAAATATTTATATTGAAAAAAAAATATTTTCATTATCCAACACTCCCCAAAAAATTTAGCCTTAGCAAACAAAAAACAAAACAAATAATAACTTAACACTAATTAGCATAAACCACAGCAGGGGGGTACCTTTGTTGGCGGTGCAGGCGTCGCACACGAACCGGCGCGACAGTCTGAGGCGCGGCGCGGCGCACTCCTCGTGCAGGCGCGCGCCGCAGCGCCGGCACGCCGCCGCCAGCTCGCCGCCGGAGCCGCACGCCGCGCACACCACGCACGCCTCCACGCTGCCCGCGCCCTCCGAGCTGGAACTTAACGGGAAATTGTGATTAATTTCATTAAAATACAATTTAATAATACCTCTTTTTATGTCTTCACACTTTATAGGGTAGGCAGAAGGAACTGTAGAAACCATAGGAACATAGTGTTAAGATACTCCGTCGCTTGGTCGTCGCTTCCTCTATCCCCGCTTTCCGCCTTGTTCGAGGCATTACGTGTTGAGTGGCGGAACTCAACGCCGCGCTATGCCTAGTTTCCCAAGCGATGAAAACGGCAGTAGAACAAATTCATCTTCCCTGAGTGAAAATTAAATCCACAAACCGTCGCACTTACAGGTAGACGCGTAATATTTTATAGTATTTAATATATAAAATATTCACCTGTCGTCCAAGTCGTCCTCGGCGTCTTCGTCTGTGTACAATTTTCTTCTCTTCCTAGGCGTCTTCTCCTTTGGTTTACATTGATCACAGAACCAATCACCTTCTGGTACTTTCTGTGGAAAGAAATGAAAATAAAATTTAATTTCTTCATATTAATTTTATAAATTATTAATACATAACGGTGAGGATAAGGATGCTTAGTATATAAAAATCTTATTCCGCGTACAATGACAAAAAAGACTCATCAATTACACGACATAGCATGCTATATGGTGGAATTAACGCCACAGTAAATTTACAATTTAATTCTGAAAAAAATATTTTTCAAAACAATTATTAAATTCTCAATTTTTAAAAGCAATAAAAATACAATACCTTCTTCTTTATACCCAACTAGATAGCATGAAAAAATAAAAAAAAACACACTTAACACACTATTCACCAATAAAGTATACTTCACAGTTAATGAAACAGTAAAACTAAAAAGCCCGTCGTGGCGCAGAAGCGCAACGTCTGCGTGTAACGCGACGGTTTCTGGGTTCGATTCCCAGTCGGGGAAGATGGATTTTTCTATTTCCATTTTCTTCGCTCTGACAACTAAGGCAAAGCGCGGTGTTGAGTTCCGCCACTCAACACACAATGCCTCGAAAAATACGGAAAGCGGGGACGGAGAAAGCAGGAACTAGTAAACAAGCAACAGAGTGTCTTAACACTAGATTCCCGCAGTTCCTGCAGTTCCCTCTGCCTACCCTGCCATGTGCGTGATAAAGCGTGAAGTTAAAAAAAAATAAAGAATAAAACATAACAATACTAACAGCTAGTTTCGGCTTAAGGCAATACAAATGGTGTCCTTTATTGCATCCGTCGCACAGCAGCATGTTGTCGGGGTCGGCGCGGCGCCGGCACAGGCGGCACGACGCGTTCAGCACGCTGGCCGACCACGCCACGCTGCTGTCCAGCGCCAGGATGTGGAGAGCCAGCGAGGAGAAGTTCCTGCTCTCCATCAAGGATACTTCCCAACGTTCTAAGGCGTCCAGCTCGATCGGTTTGTTCTTCGCTTCGCGGTCTTTGCGTTCTTTCTCGTCGAGGCCTGATTGAATGTAATGTTTTTGATTATGGAAAATGTAGGTCAAAAGTTATAATATTATTATTTATTACATTTTTTAATCATTTCATCATGTCGCTACTACAGATTACCACGATTATACCAAAAATTAAATTACATTTAAAAAAGATATCATATTCTAAATAAAGGTTAAATCAATTATATGCTGCAAAGCACTAACCTAAAGGTCTCTTCAAATACTTCTGATGTATGGACTGTGCCACTTGCAACAGGGCACAAGCCAGGCCCCGCACTACGTCGGGCTTCGCCCCGCAGTCGTCGGGATCAGCTTTAATACCATTCACTTTGGGTGTCTCCAGCCAGTGTCCCGGATCACGGTACTTGTTTTGTGGTATTGTTTCTATTTCAGCTTCGTCTATATCTACAAATATTATATAAATGATTATAATTTTTTTTAGCTTCACGCTTTATCCCGCACATGGCAGGATAGGCATAGGGAACTGCAGGGACCGTGGGAACCTAGTGTTAAGACACTTTGTTGCTTAGTCCCTGCTTTCTCCGTCCCTCCATTCCGCCTTTTTCAAGGCATTGCGTGTTGAGTGGCGGAACTCAAGGCGGCGCTTTGCATAGCTTGCCAGAGCGAAGAAAATGGAAATAGAAAAATCCATCTTCTCCGACTGGGGATTGAACCCACAAACCGTCGCGTTATAGGCGGACGTTGCGCCTCTGCGCCACGACGGTCCTCATTTTTATTCATTTAATTTAAAATTTCAATATATGTTTATATATGAATTTTGTTCTAGCTTAAAACATTGAACTAACCATCAGGCAACTTTAGATATCCATCAGGCTGGTGGTAATCGTCTCGGAAATGCTTGCCGGGGCCCCAGCTCAGGTAGTCCGCCTGCTTGTCGTAGCCGCGGACCATGATGGTGCCGCGCCAAGCTTCACGATCCTGACAAGGTCAAAGTCAAATAATTTTATTCAAAATAAGATTTAATTTTTTTGAACGTCAAATAATTTATTTAATTTACTACCACCTGGCTTAAGTTAATGTTCCTCAAACCTGAGAAGAACTGGCTCAAGAAACTTAGCGAGACTTTCTTTATTTTTTTTAATTTGCCAAAAATTAAAATTTCAACAATTCTTATCAGTGACAATGATACTCTTGAAATATACTGGGGCGAGCATTTCATTCCCAATATTGTGGGTATACATTTAAATAAAAAGAAGGTAAAGCGAAAATGTTATGACAGCTCATCAAGTAATTTTATTTACCAATGCCAGGTTTTGGAACTGCTAAGTAACTGACAATCTAACCTTGACTTTCAAAGCACCCAGACATCCGTGGAAGATCTTCTCCTCCAGCTCGAGGATGTGGTCACGCAGGGACAGCTCCAGCGCCTCCGACACGGTGCTGTCCGCGGGCACGTGGAGGGACGGCTGTATGCGCTTTTGCCGCGTGGAGTGCGCGTGTTGGGGCTGAGGCTGGTGGAAACAAAACTTGTAATTATCAAACATAATCAAATAATAATAAATAAAATATAAAAATCTTTATTTATATACTTCATTTCTATATTTATTTACTTCATTTCAAAGTTATATAAGTTAAAGAAGACGAAAGAAGTAAAAAGTTAATTTTATAATAGCAGTAGCAGGATATAATATTTTAATATGTTTTCTTTAAGTATTATTTCTTTTTTCAATATGGATCAATACTTTAAAAATCATAAAAATAGTTCATTTTATTTTTTTTAATATATAACCTGTTTTTCACCGAGTAAATACTCACAAGTGCAGCACTAGGTGTCAATAAATGTATGGGACATTTCTTAACATATTCCACAATGTTTGCTTTGTCCATTTCTAGTGTTTGTCTCAATTCGTTTTCTCTGATGCCTCGCTTGTTGAGTGCTTGTATGAGTGCTTCTATTTGCTCCTCTGTATTGTACACCCACCATTGAGGTCTGTAGTCACCCTAAGATAAATAATTAAATAAAAAAATAAATCGTCAAAATCTTTTTTATAGATAAAAAAAAAACTATATAAAAAAGGACAGAAAAACAGAAAAAAAAGAAAAAAAAAAAACAGAAAAAAAGATTTTTTATACATAAAGAAAAGCTATATAAAAAAGGACTACATTTAACTTTAAAAATATGTCATATATTTAAATAAAACATTTTAAAATCTATTAATACATCCATTAGCGTCAATTATTTGTCAAAACAGTATATACATTTATGATCTCACAGTAAATAATACAAGGCAATGCACAACATCTATTTTAAGAAACAGGTTTCTTCAATTTATTATGTGCCTTCATTAATGTTTTAAATACTAACCTTATTTTTGTAAATAGTTTGTGATGCGAGTCTGTCTTTGCGAGAAAAAATATATCTCCATAATAAGATTCATATAAGATTATCTTATAATTTAAATAGTAGAGGAATTGACAAGCCATATATATAGTTTTACTATTGTCTTTATATTTTTCAAGTAATTAATTATTTTTTTTATCTTAAGCATTGTAATTTACTATGCTTACGAATAGTCACACTTGAAACAAGTATTACCTATTTTTCAGAACAGCTTCATTTTTTTAAATGTTTAATTCAAAATAATCTTATAAATTATCATTACCTTGCCATGTACGTAACACGTTTCAATGTGCGCAGTACAAATAAGTAAATCCCTGCAATGCTGTACCGTCGCGTCTACGCCGTTTAGTTTAGTGTTAAGTCCGTTGAGATTTGTGAGAGGTTTCTTGGGAGAACCACCTCGGGAGTTAGAGCCGGATTCATTTTCTTTATCACTGCCAGCTAAAATGGAAAATTCGTTTAATTTTATTAAAGATTATAAATATATTAATTGTCAAGCAAATATTTATATTATATGAGTGTACAAAATCAAGTTAATAAGAATTTTAAATAAAACATATTTAAAAGGATTTATCGCGTATATTGACATTTTTTATGAAACCCGACATTTCCAACACTTTGCAGTAGTGCGTGGTCACGGGTCACGTAGTCAGTGAAATCCTTTCCTAGCGCCGACCTATACAAATTCGAATGTTACTGTACAATTTTTAAAATGAAAATACCTGTCGTTTACTTAAATTATCTGTTATTACCACCATTCATGCTAAAATCTCTAACCTGTCTCCCTTTCCCTTTCCCTCTCTGACTGGTACAGTTCGGTGACGTAGGCCATGACGTCATCCCTCTGCTGAGGAGGTGGCGGCAGCAGTTTGTTCCGACACGGGCCCCGGGGCTCCGCGCCCGCCTCCACGAAGAGGCCGGCCACGCGCCGCGTCAGCCAGTAGCGGCGGAAACCTCGGTCTGTGCCTGTAATCATTTAAATGTTGCTTGTAACTAAATAATATCAGTCTAACAGTATCTCTTTTGGCTTACATATTTTTCTTTCTTTTAGCTTCACGCTTTATCCCGCACATGGCAGGGTAGGCAGAGGAAACTGCAGGAACAACAGGAATCTAGTGTTAAGACACTTTGTTACTTGTCCCTGCTTTTTTCGTCCTGACTTTCCGCCTTTCTCGAGATATTACGTGGTGAGTGGCGGAACTCAACCCCGTGCTTTGCCTAATTTCCAGAGTGAAGAGAATGAAAATAGAAAAATCTATCTTCCCCGAAAATACTAATAAATAAACAAACAATCACGTTTACAACTATAGCTATGCCTCCGAATATGCCATATTTCATGCAACTAATAAGTTATTTTTACTTTATCTTTTTGTTTTTAACATTATTTCATGATCTACATATGCTCAATTGGGACAATATCCATTATATTCAATATTAAGACGCAAGGCTTAATTTATAACTAATAGAAGGTATTATTAAGTGGGCTTTTCTATATATTTTAGAAGATAGAATTCTTTTTAACATCTCACATCATACTACTCACCAACATAAGTTGTATAATCAAAGAGCTGAGCCTGCAGCTCTTTCATCTTCTTCTCATTTTCTACCTTTTTGAGTTCACTCTCCTTCTTCAGCTTCTCTATTGCATTCTTCAGTTCTTCATCTGCTGCTCTGGCCTTCTCGCCAGTTAGTTTGAGTTCTTCTTTCTTTTGTGTTGTTTCTTTGCGGAGTTCTACACGAGCAGCCGATAATTGTGGTTCACGTTTACGTTCGTTTATCTAAAAAATATTTGTTATTAATAATTTCTAACTTTCATATACAAGGTGTATATAACAACGCGGTCTTTGTCAAAATTACTAATCGGTTAAAATATTTCAAGGTTTGATACAAAAAACTAGTTAAGAATTATCAATAGTCTAGACACAGGATCATTTTTCCTATTTTACGTGCTGTGTAACGCATGAGATAGTCATCATTAAACATAAACGACGTAAAGATGTCGTGCTACGAAAATACTATTGAACGTTGTCAATCTGTCACCTTTCATTCAAAAAGTAACAGAAAGAGAAAGAGATATCTCTTTGCCGCTTTCATAGGATAGTGTATCAAGTTTATTAAGGCGAGTTAATACTATACATTTAAATTAAGGCCGTTACACCTTCATAGTATTATTGAAAGTTTCAATTAAAGAAAATAATTTGTACCTTATATTTTACACTCATTAGGGCCAGATTAAATTGCTAATCAATACTAATAAAAAACTTAGTGCTTGCGTACCTGTAATGTCCGTAAAGCGTGCTTCAAGTTCTTATACTCCTCCAGCTTCTCCTCAATCTGTTCCCGAACGGTCGCGTAAGTCATGATCTGGTTCATAAGGCACTGTAGGATTTGGAACTTATCATCTGGAATTGTACAACATTTTTTTTTAATTTTTGTCTGTGTTGTAACAAAACTTATTAAACTTAGTATATGCAATATTTATTATTTGAGAACACATAAACTGTTAAACAATATGGAAATATATAAATATTGTAAGAATTTTTAGAAGATTAATACCCATCGGGTCCTGTTTGTCCTAGGGTGGTTGGCGTTGATACGAGTATATACATATACGAGTATACGAGAATATGAGTCTGTCATATTTTATTATTCTTTGGTCATTCATGTAGATAAAATTAGCGATTGTTTAGTTGTAACTAATCGTATCTTAGAATAGATTATAAAGAAATATTGTTCATTTAGTCCAGTTACAACATAATCCTTATTTTATTTATATCACTTCTGATTCCCAAAAATATACATTTCATATTCAAATAACAACCTACAATCACTATATACAAGTACACAATTATCTACTAGTTTTAGTAGTAGTATAGTGTAAGCGAGTACCGATGGGCATCTCAGCGAGGTGCCTCGTGCGCAGGCGCTGCAGCAGGCCGGGGCGCGCGGCGCGCAGGCGCAGCGCGGGGTCGTCGGCGCTGGAGTACCCGCCGCGCTGGTGCAGGCGCCACGCCGCGCAGCGCGAGCCCGCCGCGCCGCCCGACGACAGCAGGTGCAGCCTGCAACGTAGAGGATGTTTTATTATTACTACTTTTGTTAGCTTCACGCTTTATCCCGCACATGGCAGGGTAGGCAGGGGGAAGTGAAGGTACTATAGGAACCTAGTGGTAAGACGCTCCGTTGCTTAGTCCCTGTTTTCCGCCTTTTTCGAAGAATTGCGTGTTGAGTGGTGGAACTCAACGCCACGCTTTGCCTAGTTGCCAGAGTCCATCTTTCCTGACTGGGAATCGAACCCAGAAACCGTCGCATTATAGGCCACGATGGTCCCCAATTATTTTAGTAACAGATTTATAATCGTATTGTTATTAATTTCATAAATTGAATTGCTAAAAATATACTTTTATAATTTTTAAAGTGTTAATCCACTCTGAAGACAGAAAAAAGGCTTAGAGAAAACATACATAAATTGAATAATTAACAATGAATTTATTGATTGACAAAAACACCACTAGCATTTATGGTCACTCTTTATAGTTTTTTTATATAAAGCTTAAAACTAATAATTAAAAAAACACATTAACAAATAATATTAATAAGGTCATTTACCATTATATCAAATTTATAAGCTAATTCAAACCCACCTGAGCACCTCGGAGACGGTGGTGGGGTCCAGCGGCAGCTTGCCGAGCGGCGTGCCGAGGTACGTGTGCGCCCACTTGCCCGCCCTCGTGGCCAGCTCCATGGAGCGCTGCGTGTCCGTGCTGTCCGCCGGCACTGCTTCTGTAAACCATTTATATATAATTATTAACATATAAAATGTAACATAATGCTCAAAATATATTTGTAAATATATGGTGGGTAGCTTAATGTAGTATGGTAGAAACTCTGTTAGGCGAATATCAAGATGGACGCCAAAAAAATGAGTTATAGTTTTCGATTAGGCTGGTTTTGATTGAATATATTCAAAGGGTAAGACTCTAAGAGGGTAAAAAGATAATAAATTTTAAATATTCTTGTTGTATATGAATTTAAAATAAATTGTTATGTTGGAAAAACACTCGAATGTTTTGGTGTCCAATTTCTTTTTTTGGAATATAAAGGGAAAATATGTATATATCAAAATTGTTTGCAGTTCACTGGTCATTTCAACTAATAGAGGGTATAATATTTCTAGTTATAGAGATTTACGAGTTTAAAAGAAGGGGAATTAATAATGTACCGATTTTTTCGATATTTGGATGTTTTCGCCTTAACGAGGTTAATTCACATAATAAAAATTAATAAGAAAAAATACATACCAACAGATTCCTGTATCCCTTTACCCTCATTGTACTCTTCGGCTTCATCTTCTTGCAAAGAGAATATTGCAGACAGTAGCATTTGTACCAGTTCACTGAACATCCAAGCGTTTTCTTTGGCAGTTAAGGACTTTCTAAAGGTCTCCAGGTCAAGGTCATTGTGGAACACGTCCTTGACCTTCAGGAGATCCGAAAAGTTGTTGACAAACTCCAAAACTGAGAGGAAGTCACCGAAATTCTTGTGAGGTATGCCTTCTACCTCTACTGGTGTTCCTTTTGGTAGAATCTGGAGTAGAAATAAATTGTATATAATTAAATCTATCTTCGATTTCAAAGGATAAGCTAATTTTTGTGTCAAGGTTTAAATGGCGACAGAGTAACCACATAATGTGTTTTCATAATTACACATTAAGTACACAAAATTTGTACTATTAAATCTATTCTAGATACAACTATATCCTTTAATTTTTTTAACTGCTACTCCACACAATAAGAGTAACAATTTAAAATAATATAAGACAACACAAAAAACAACGCCAACATAGCGATTTCTGAACCCTCTTGGAAACAGTCCAAAGTACTTAAAAATGTATTTATTTGTATCAAATGAAGGAACTTGTTAACTTCAAACACATAAAAGGGACTCATAAAATAATATGTCACTTTTCTTCTCATCTTCCTCTACTTTTTAATTACCTTGTAATCAGCAATTGTAAGACTTACACTTTCTCATGGTTCATTCAACAGAAAATTTTAATATATACCAATGAAAGAGTAACTAACTGAATGACAACTAACCAAAGCAATTTGAAGAAGTGTGTGACAAATAAACTAAGAAACAGCAAAAACAAAGGCTTTTAGAAACAAGTTTGATCTTGTACTTACAATCTTTCCGCTATTTTTCTCTTTGCTACTTAAAATTTTGAACATTTTGTTATATTGCAATAATTATTTCATTCGAATTATTACATGCATAAAAGTATATTGATTTAGTTTAAAGTATAAAGAGATTTAGAGAAGAGATTTAGTTTAAAGTATAAAGAGATTTAGTGAAGAACTTGTATTAACTTTGTATAACAAGGGGTATGAATTATTAATCATAATATAATAGAAGACTTGATAATTTTATATGATTGTGACAACCTATTTTTGTTTAAAATTTTGAATATTTATATATACCTTATGATCTTCTAGTTCTTGATCATCTTTAACCTTCTGCCATTCTTTCATGTACGCCATTAGCCGCGCGTTCTTCTCTTTTTTCTTAGCTTTCTCTTCTTCTTTACGCTGTCTCATTTGATCCTCTGCTCTCCTCATCTTCTCTGCCAACTCCTGAGCTGACTTCCGAGCTTCAGGGTCCATTGGTGTTTTAGTTTTGACTGTAAAAGACACAATGATAAATATTTTTTGAAAATAATGTTTAAATATCATAAATTTACAAGCACTTACCTTCAGATTTATCTGTTTTCTTGACAAATTTATCCATAGACTCCTGCCTACCTTTTTTATCAGGACTAGGTTTCTTTAGAGATAGAGATTTGGACGCAGATCCTGGCTTTGGCATTTTCGACGATGTGGGTGGTGACATGCTGGTCTTCATAAGCTTCTTAGACGAGGGGAAGTCAGGCGGACTTCCTGTGAATATCTGATCAAAGTTGACTTTGGCTATGTTGTACTTGTCTATTGCTGTTTTCTGTAACGCAAAGATAATAAGATTTTATATTATGATACTATATTTAAAAGATTTTATGTTATATTTAAGTACTTCAGTAATGCCACAAGGAATTTACTAAAGTAATTTCTTAAACATTTACTAAAAAAAAAAAGTATTTCAACATTACAACTTTTATTCTTGCCTTAATTCCTATAACATTGCCTGGTGCAACAAATTGTTTGAGAAACAATCTATTTTTATCCCGTGTATAGACCCCTTTACGTCGTCGCACACGGTCGTAGGGTGCGGTGCCAATCTGACCAGCAGCAGTAGGGTCCTCATTGAATTGTTCAACTTCATAGCAATAGGCTGATGATGGAAGCATCACTTTACTGGAAAAGAAAATTAGATGTCAGTTACAAATACTGTATTGGAAAGCAAAATAATGTATACTAATATTTTTGAGCTTCTTGCTTTTGTTTTCTTTTTTTAGCTTCACGCTTTATTCCGCACATGGCAGGGTAGGCAGAGGGAACGGCAGGAACCATACGAACCTAGTGATAAGACACTCCGTTGCTTAGTCCCTGCTTTTATTTTTTCGTTCTGCTTTCCACCCTTTTCGAGGCATTGCGTGTTGAGTGGCGGAACTCAACGAAAATGGAAATTTTGGAAAATGGGAAAAATTCAATCTTCCTCAAGTGGGAATCGAACCCAGAAACCGTAGCGTTTACAGACAGACGCTTACGCCTCTGCGCCACAACGGTCCTCATTGTAGAGAATATTATGTAAGAAATTCTTTAAAAACTTTAAATTGTTTTCATATTACTGAATAGCAGTTTGTCTCATTAAAACCAAAAAAAAAAATAATAATTTGAACTATATAATCCCCTGATGAAGATTGAATCCATAACTATAACTTGAATTGTTGAACATATAACACAATTTAGTAACATAGTGTATATTACTTTTTATGTTAAATAATAATTTACGAGATTTAGAGACAACATGTATAAAATATTTTTGCTTTTTGGTATTAATATATTTATATATAAATACATATTTTTACTAAAAAATAATTTTATTTTTATAGCCATTTGCTGTATTTTTTTAATTATAGACATCTAAGGCATGTTTAAGCTATATTTGTAACTACAAATTATTATATAATGGTAGAGGAAAATCCCAAATAACCCGAATTTGAATTAATATATATAAAATTAGATAATTGTGTAAAAAAATTAAATAAAAAATAAAGTATTATTTTTAAGTAAGTATGAGATTTTCGCTCTTATTAGAGCAGCTGATATGATTATATATAGGACATCAACAAAAATATAATTTGTTTAAAAAGATTAAAAAAAATTGTAATTATATAAAGTTAAATTAAAAAATGTAACAGTACTAGTGCTTATTTATTAGCATAAAGTAAGCCATTCTTATAGGAAACTACTTTTTAATTTTTATTTTTTTATGTTGTTTGTTTAATTATTTACATAATAAATAATAATTTCTAATTATTTTTTTTTTATTAGCTCTTCAACAAGAAAGTAAAAGGGATTTTAGAATTATATGAAAAAAAAAATGTACCTGTCTGGATGTTGCTTCTGTGCAGTTACAGACAAGATGTGAGCCTCACGCCACATGTCACCCTCAAGGCAGGCTTCTACTGTTTCTCCAACAAAGAATCTCTCTCTCACAAAATTGAATAAATCCTCAGACATCTCAGCAAAAGAACACCTCTTGGTCTTTGTGGCCAAGTATAATATTGGTATTCGAAGCTCCATGGGGAAATCTTTAAGTGACCTGCGGGCAGCCTTTTCACTTTCCAAGGCTTCTGCATAAGTCAGGTTATTCTTCCCCGTCATCTCACATGTCCACACCATTGAATTGACCAGTATGATTCTTTCGCAGTATTCCCTGCGAAAATAATAGCGAAATATTCAATAAACATCTCGTAGATATGACTGAGCGCCGATAAAATTGAGAAACGTTGTGTCACGCTCGCGTAAGTGCACAGCCTACCGCGCGGAATCAATGTCAACCGTCCTTTTTACATACGTTTTGTTTTAGATAATAACAAAATGCGCGAAAACTATGTTTCTGTTATAACTTACTCATAATCTTTAAATATCTCGTCGGTGATCTCGCAGTGGAACACTTCATCATCGTCCCGCAAGTACTCCGATGCCGTTGATTTCTCAAAGGCTTTTCTTTTTAACAGAGGCATGTTAAGAGCTTGCGGGTCAGGACGGTGGGAAAAGTATCTTTACAAGTTTTACAATAACACTGTTAATGGATCTCACTTAACTTCTAGCGGCGCACTGAAAGCGGTAATATTTGTTGTAAAACATTAGTGTATTATTAACAATTATCAAGATTATCAAAGTGAAAATTGTTGCGTGGTTTCGGTTGACAAGCCAAAAAACGGCGCGCTAAGCGCTTCTTTTTACGCCAGAAACATATGAACTGTGTGGCTAGCACAGAAAAATCTGTTATTGGTTTAGGAAGATTGACAAAAAAACGTCCATAAACAAGTTGTTAAGAAAAAATTCTAAAAGATGCTCATTTATAATTTGTATAAAATAATTTCAATCTGATTCATACATTTAAATTATAGAAACATTATTTGGAAACACGTTAAAATATATTTAATTATTATTTATATGTAAAGGTAGATTCATATTTTCCTTTATGTCAATCTAATTAAAATGTTTCCTTTTATTTCGTTATCTTTTATTTATTTTTTACCTAAAAAAATACTAGATATAAATTTAGTGATAGTAAAAATGTTACACAAAATTTACTCGATAAATATAATTAAGAGATTAAAATATTACTGATGGCGTTCGTTGTAAATTATGGAAAGTACACATAAATATTACAATATATTTGTAATTAAAGTTCAAACAAAATGAGATAAGTAATTGATAAACACAAATGTCGGCTAAATGCAAATCATACCTGTGCACCAGGAGCTTGATAGTAATTTGTTGCTTTGGTTAGTAATATGCTGTAAAAATGAAGAATAAATGCTAAGAGCAGTATTTTGATAGCTTTCCAAGGGACTATAAACTTGTATATGTAATTTAAATTCATTTTTTTTATTTTCACGCTTTATTCCGCACATTGCAGGGTAAACAGAGGAAACTGCAGGATTCATACGAACCTAGTGTTTAAGGATACTCTGTTGCTTAGTCCCTGCTTTCTCCGTCCCCATTTTCATTTTATTACTTTTTAAATTCACTACGCATCCAGCACCCAATTCTATCGCGTGTTATTGATTAATTATGAATATTTTTCATTCTATAAATAATTAAAATAAATGTATTTATTAAAAGTATATATACACTATATATGTTGCACTGCTATGTTTTTAAAACAGCTGTCATATGTTAATTGTCAATTGTCATAACAAGTAAATGCCGTCTTATTTAGCTTATTATGAAAGTGATAAAAAAACATTCTTAAAACTATATTAAAAGTTTTACGCATTATGATGTTCTAGTTATATTTTTGGTGTTCTCCATATTTCATTAAAAATGCCTAAAGAACAATACCGGGAGACCTACGTAGGTAGAAAAATGTAAGGTTATATTTACATCTTAACAAAATAATATCTAACACATATTGTAATATTTGAAGTATTTAAAAAAACAAAAAAATTAATTATATGCAATTGGCATGCAATAAAACTGTATATATTTTTAGTTCACACGTAACATTCAATGTGGATAGTGCATCTGATATTCAACAAGCAGCACATATTCAAGTAATTACAAAGAACTTGTATGCTCAAGATGGACAAAGAGTTCCAGCTAGTTATGGAGTTCTTGATAGGCGAATGGTTTGTACATTTATTATCCTATCCATTTAAAAGGAGGACCGTCGTGGCGCAGAGACGCAACCTCTGTCTGTAGCGCGACGGTTTTTGATTTCGGTGAAGATGGATTTTTATATTTTTTTTCATTCCATTCCATCCATTCCATTTTCTTCGAAAAGGTGGAAAGCGGGGACAGAGTAAGGGACTTAAGCAACAAAGTGTCTTAACACTAGGTTCCCTCGGTTCCCGCAGTTCCCTCTGCCTATCTTGAAGGATAAAGCGCTTTTAAAAATATATACTATGTTTTTAAACTCACTAATATGATCAAATATTTTATAAATACACTCTGACAAAATTAAAAATTATTACTGTGACAAAAAGGAAGTTAAAAACCCTTTTCATAGCAATTAGTTTGCCGGCATCATAAATATCCATTGAAAAGTATTAATTATATATTTATGTCCATTATTCAGAAATTAGTTTGTTAAAAAAAGTCTCAAATGAGTTTCATTATTTTTTTTGTTTTAAATATTTACAGGGAACTAATCAAAAAGATGCCAAATGCGAAACTTGTGGACTTGGCTTGGCTGAATGTGTGGGACATTATGGATATATAGAATTAGCCTTGCCTGTATTTCATGTTGGTTATTTTAGATCTATTATTACTATACTGCAGACAATATGCAAGGTATTTTTTATTTTTAATAAAAGAAATGATTAATTTATTTAATGATTAACTTAAAGTTATAGCAATATTAATGTGATATTTTTTACATCATTTAACTATTTTTCTAGAATTGTGCAAAAGTAATGCTACCGGAGCCCATAAAGAAATCTTTTCGCCGAAAATTCATGCATCCAGAATTATCTTATTTACACAAAAAGAATCTACGAGCTGCTGTCTTAAAGAAAGCTAAAACTTGTACTAAATGTCAACATTGTGAATCACTCAATGGTATAGTAAAAAAAAGTCCAGCTGGCATTTTAAAAATTATTCATGATAAATATAGAAATAAGAAGCCTTCTGATCCGTTGGTGCAAAGAGTTTTAAGTGATTTTAATGAGGCAAAGGAGGCAAATAAGGAGTTGCAGAACATGATAAATAGTGGACTTATAATTGAACTAAGTCCTCTTGAAGTAAGTTACTTTTTGTCTTGTACCATCTTTTTTTAAGTACTAATAAATCAAATTTAAATTAGTGAATTGTACTACTTTGTGAAAGTGTAAAGAGGTAATGTATAAGGTGCATATTTCAAAGCTAAATACAAGTTAGATTGATTCTAAGTGGTCATCTCAATGGAATCAGGTCATTTCATCTACTACAGTTGAAACTCAACTATCCAGACTAATTGTGGTAAGACATTCAGATAATCAAAAATCTGGATAATCAAAAGTACATATATTTAAAATGTGGTAATCAGATTTTGTGCACACATTAATTAAAATCAATGTTTATTTAGGAATTTCGTTGAAAATATTTAGTAATTGTCATTTCATGTACTACTGCTACATTTCCACAAATATGATCTATAACTTGTAGGTTCAATTAATTCAATGGCTTATACTCCGGGTAATTGTGAATCCATATAAAATAGGACCAGATAATTGAGTTTATAATGTATTAAGTAAATCTTTAAAAAAAAATTAAATAATAGACCAATTCAATTCTAACCAATTTGCTACTCTGTCTTCTGCCTTCCAGAGGGTTTCAAGAGTGTTGATTCCCCATATTTCATCAAGGATTTAGTATAAAATGCAATCCTAGAGTACTCTCTGGGTATCAATACTGTTGTGTTTATAATCTAAAATATATTTAAAAAAATATGTTTTTTCACAGGTATTAAATCTTTTCCGACGTATTCCGGATGAAGATATTCCCCTGCTGGGAATGGATGCGAAGATTTCGAGGCCAGAAGATCTGATCCTCACAAGGCTGCCTGTACCACCGTTATGTATTAGACCCAGTGTGGCTTCTGATATTAAGGCTGGCACGTGAGTATAGAATTTATACATTTATTGAATTCCAAATTATATGTAAGATGCTTATTAAGATATGAAACTATATATGTATAAGAAAAATATATTTAAATTCACATGGTCCATGTGAAAAGTTTTAAATTTTAAACACACGGCTCTTGACTTTCTCAGAACTTTTTCCAGCAAATTATTATTTTGAACCTTCTTGCGAATAGATAGAAATGTGATTTTTCTTTATCTGCCTTATCTTATAGAGTGTTCATTTTGTAAATAGAGCTTAAAAGATTTTAAATTAGTTAAAGGAGGATGAAGACTGTCGTGGCGCAGAGGTGCAGCGTCTGCTCGTACACGCGACAGTTTGTGGGTTTGATTCCTATTCGTGGAAGATGGGTTTTCCATTTCCTTTTTTTGTTCTTGAAACTAGGCACAGCGTGGCGTTGAGTTTCGTCACTCAATTACTCGAATCGGATAATGGAGTGTCTTAACACTTTTCCCTTTGCCTATTCTCCTATAAGCGGGATAAAGGGTGAAGTTAAAAAAAATAGTTTAAATTTAATCAATTATAGTTTAAAGTCAATGTCTCGAAACATTAAGTTCCTACCTGTCTACACTGCTTTTTGCGAAAATAGCGTAAAGAAATTATTTTAAATAAAATTGGGACGGATAAAGCAGGGACTAAGCAACGGAGTGTCTTAACACTAGGTTCCAATTGCTCCTGCAGTTTCCTCTGCCTATCCTGCCATGTGCGGGATAAAGCGTGAAGATATAAAAAAATAACTGTATTCCATTCTTTTTATAAAATTTCAGAAACGAAGATGATCTTACAATGAAGCAATCGGAGATATTGCTAATCAACGACGTGATCTCCCGCCACATGGCCAGCGGGGGCAAGACTGAGCTGGTGCAAGAGGACTGGGACTACCTGCAGCTGCACACCGCCTTGTATATAAATAGTGAAATGTCCGGCATTCCATTGTCAATGCAGGTTGGTACATTAGTTTTATTATTAATATTCTTTATTGCACTAATATACGTGTAAATTAAGTACACAAAGGTGGACTTATCTCTACAAGAGATTTCTTCCAGTCAACCTGTGGTTGTGGATGAGTGGCAACTAACGGGTGAAGCAAGTGCAATTTAAGGAAATAAGTATAATTATATATACACATATACATACATATATACATTTATATAAATACGTATACATACGAACCAATAAATATACATACACAATTACACGTATAAATACACATATATATTCAAATACATACTCATATACAAATTTATAAATATATGCAGTTGATTAAATTAAAACCACCATCTAAAGTCAATCTTGTGCATTTAAATTAGTGAGTAGATATTTTTTTAATTGAGATTTAAAGGAATTTAAGGATGGACATTTTTGGATAGATTTAGGAAGTTGGTTCCATAGGGATGCAGCATATACTGAATTTCTGGAAGAATTTGGTATTTCTCTTCGGTATGTCCAGCGTCGGCAAGACGCAAGACCGCCTCGAGCGTGAAGGAGGAGGTAGGATGTTAAAGCGGGAGCATAGGTAAGGAGGGAAATCACGATAATTAAGAATTTTAAAAAGAAGTGTGAGGATATGCATATCTCGGCGAAGGCGAATCGGGAGCCAATTAAGCTGAGCTCGAAATTGGGAAACGTGGTCATATTTTCGCAGACCATAAATAAAGCGTATGGTTAGATTTTGAAGACGCTCCAGCTCGTTTAATAGCTCCTCAGTCACATCTAAATAGCAAACGTCGGTTTGGTCTTAAAAGGGAGGTAATATTGGAGACGCTTGAGAGAGTGCAAAGAGAAATGCATGCGATTGCTAACACAATTAATATGTGATGTCCAAGACATGTTGTTATCAATAGTTAGACCTAAATTTTTGATTTTATCACAATAAGCAATTTCAATACCTGAATATAAAATTTTAGGCGTTGAACCCCAATTAATTTTATCTCTTAACTTGGCAGTAGCCAATGATAATGGCCTGAGTTTTATAGTAAAATTTAAGATTTCTCGGTTTTTTTAGCTTCACGCTTTATCCCGCATATAGCTGGGTAGGCAGAAGAAACCGCAGGAACCGTGGTAACCTAGTGTTAAAACACTCCGGTCCTTGCTTTTCCATAGCGGAAAAAGTGGATATGAAAAAAATCATTTTCAAAGAGTGGCAATCAAACTCACAAACCGTCGCGTTTACAACCGGTCCCCGGTAAATTGAAAGATTTTAAATATTAGTCTTTTTTATTGTTTTACGCTTTTATCTTTATATCTTGTACTGCATTTTTGAGTGTAGTTTCAAATTTATACTATATATTGAAAATATATATTTAATTCGACAGCCAAAAAAACCGGGGCGAGGTTTAGTGCAACGCCTCAAAGGCAAGCAGGGCAGGTTCCGCGGGAACCTGTCCGGCAAGCGCGTGGACTTCTCCAGCCGGACCGTCATATCACCGGACCCCAATCTACAGATACAAGAGGTGGAGCAGTTTATATTATGTTTTTATGGATTTTTATTTAAATTACAGTTATTTGTGACAATATAAAAAATTAATTAAAAAAAAACTAACAGATAGAAAGTACATGTATGTACTTTAATATGCCGTTAAGATCGCATAATTTAATTCTCGCTATATTGCTTCAATGGTAAGTGATATGAGAGGGTCAAAAACCTACTGTGCTTATAAACTTTTTTTTGTCTTCACGCTTTATCCCGCACATGGCAGGGTAGTTAGAGGGAACTGCAGGAACCGTAGCAACCTAGTGTTAAGACACTCCGTTGCTAAGCCGTTACTTTCTCCGTCCCTGCTTACCGCCTTTGAAGGCATTGCATATTGAGTGATGGAACTCAACGCGGCGCTTTGCCTAGTTTCCAAATAAAAGAAAATGGAAATAGAAAAGTCCATCTCCCCCTCATGGGAATTGAAACTACAAACGCTGTGCCTCTGCGCCACAACGGTCCTCATAAATTTAAATACTGGTTTAAATAACTCAACAATACATACTTTCTGCCTACATATAATATGTGTTTTTTGCTACCAGGTCGGCGTACCAGTCCACGTGGCCAAGATCCTAACGTATCCAGAACGGGTATTCCCCGCCAACCTCCAGTGGCTGAGGAAGCTGGTCTGCAACGGCCCTGACGTACACCCTGGAGCCAACTACGTACAGCAGAGGGGGATCAGTCACAAGAAGTATTTAAAGTATGGGAACCGGGAGAAGATTGCTCAGGAGTTGAAGGTAAAGATAAGGTTTATGAAGTAAAAATTTGCAATTTTTGCGGTCAGTATCATCTTGTAATTAGGTAGCGTGTTGTTAATAAAATAAAGTGTTTCTGTGTGTATTAAACAATGAAGGCAAGTCAACACTTGCCTTCATTGTTTAATAAGTACTTAAATGGAATTTATTACCTACGATTAGTTCGCAAGTCTCAAAAATGGGCTCTGAACCCTTGGGCTTCATGAATGTCTATGAGTGGCGGTGATTACTTAACATCAGGTGACCTAACTGCTCGTTTGCCTCCGTCTAAATTAAAAAAAGCGCAAAATTAAAAGAGCTCTTCCTCAGTTCTTTTTTTTTTCACGTATTGTTGTAATCTTAGCAGGGTCGGAGGAGGAAATCGCACAAACTGTAGGAATCCAGTGTTAAGACACTTCGTTTCCTATTTTCCGTTTTTCAGAGCATTGTGCGTTGATTACAAAATATTATCACAGCTATTTTTTTAAGCTTTACACTTTATTCCGAACTAGTGTTGAGACACTCCGTTCCCAGGTTTCCGCGTTTCGAAGCGTTGCATGTTGAGTGACGGAACAACTCCGCGCTTGCTTGCATCTTCGCCTCATGGGAATCGAATTCATAAATAGTCGCGTTTACAGACAGACGTTGCGTCTTCCATCTTTTACTTTATATTTGTCTTCTCTATCCTCAGTGTGGTGATATAGTAGAGAGGCACCTGGTGGACGGCGACGTCGTTCTTTTTAACCGACAACCCTCTCTACACAAGCTCTCCATTATGTGTCACAGAGCGAGGGTGCAGCCACAACGTACCTTCAGGTTTGTTTTTTTTTTAATTTGTATGAAAAAAGGAGCAAATATGATTGAAATACTTTTTGTGTATTATCTGTGAAGCGAAATTGAGAAGTTAAGAAATGTTTTTTAATATGTAATAATTGTGGGTTTAATGCATTTAGGAACGAATGAAGTATATTGTTAATTTCTCGCTCTGTCAAAACAGGCTATGGGTGCCCATGGGTGGGTCAATCTCGAGATGTTGTGAGCGCTCAAAGAAATCTGTTTTATATTATAAATAAATGATATGTGTCATTTTTAAAAAAAAGGTAAACATATAATATATATAAATACGGTAAATTAAAATGAAAAATGGAATTTTCATGAATATTATAAGTAAAAAATGTGTGGCTCAGAGGCGTAGCATCTACCTGTAAATGTGACGGCTTGTGGGTTCGATTCCAACTCGGGGAAAATGGATTTTTCTATTTCCATTTTCTTTTATCTGGAAACTAGACAAAGCGCGGCGTTGAGTTCCGTCACGCAACACGCAATGCCTCGAAAAGGCAGTAAGTGGGACCGCGGAAATAATCCCTTATTTCAACGACGGATTGTCTTAACACTAGGTTTGTATGGTTCCTGCAGTTCCCTGCCCTGCCATGTGCGGGACAAAGGGTGAAGACAAAAGAAAGTAAAATTTATCTATATATAATCTCTTCGTAGATTCAACGAGTGCGTGTGCACTCCCTACAACGCGGACTTCGACGGGGACGAGATGAACATGCACCTGCCGCAGACCGAGGAGGCCCGCGCCGAGGCGCTCATACTCATGGGGGTGAGTGCGCCCCGCACTTAGAGGGTCGGGTGTAAAAAGTTTTATATTATTTATTTATTCATTCCGTTCATTTATTCGTTCATGCATGCATGCATGCATGCATTCGTGCATGCATGCATTCATATATTCATTCATTCATGTATGCATTCGTTCATTCATTTATTTATTATCATACTTTATTGTGCAAATATGAAAAAAATAAATGGCGTAACAATACAAATCTAAATTTTCAAAGACATCACTGTGCAATGGCCTTATCATTAAAAGCAATTTCTTACAGACAGCCACAAAACTAAGGAGTTTAAGCATTAAGTTATTTTAATATAGAAACCGACCGTAAACTTACTGGCTCGTAATGTATTCTAGAACAAATCGAACCTGGTAACACCGCGCAACGGTGAACTCCTCATAGCTGCAACTCAGGACTTCATCACCGGCGGCTATCTCATCACCCAAAGGGACAGTTTCTTCACCAAGGCAGAAGCCCAGCAGTTGGCCAGTTGTCTCCTAGCAGGACCTGACAGCACCATGAGGATCGACATGCCTCCACCAGCGATTTTAAAACCGAGGGTGTTGTGGACAGGGAAGCAAATTTTTAGGTGATTCTTTGCTTTAAGGGAGACGTTTTAAGTATAGTTATGATATGAAAGTAGATGAAACGAAAAAGCGCCAGTTAAAGTGGAAATCACATAAACTCATAAGATTTAGCGTGGTAGTAAATGAGATGGAAAGCTTTATACACTGTTTATTTTGCTTCAACCTAACGTAAGTTTTTGTGTTAATACGTATCTGCGTGTGTGTGTGTATCTGCGTGCGTGTGCGTGCACGCATGCACAATACAAAGCCTAGAAACCGTCGCGTTTACACTCAAGGATTTTTTTTTACATTAAAGTAGGGACGGAGGAAGCAGGGACTAAGCAACGGAGTGTCTTAACACTAGGTTCCTATGGTTCCTGTAGTTCCCTCTGCCTACCTTATCATGTGCGGAATAAAGCGTGAAGACAAAAAAGCATATTTTGTTTATATCTTGAGCTTTCAATTTTTCTGTGATTTTTTTGTAATAAACGCAAAATTATTTTTTTTACAGTTTAATAATGAAGCCTAACAAACATTGCCATGTCAAAGCCAACTTGGAGACGAAGGGCAAAAACTATACTGGCAACGAGGACATGTGCGTGCAGGACTCGTGTAAGTTTAGCTTAGTTTATTTTGTGATAGTGTTAGTGGTAGTGATAATGTGGGTGATACGACAATATATAAAAGTAGCCAAAATGCCACACTCCGATCTAATTTCATATATGGTAAACCATCTGACTTGAACCTTTGAAGCCTTTATTAAACATCTTAATCTTACATATATATGAAAGCATATATAAATATGTATATTTTTAAGTTCTTCTGTTCGTATTTTTGTCACGTTACTTAATTAGAAGAATTAAAAATTGCCTATTTAAGCTTCTACACCTTTTTGCTAAAAGTTAATCATTTTATAAGCGATAGTAAATTATTCCATAAGCTTTTAATTCTTTTTTAGATGTCATCATAAGAAATTCTGAACTGCTGTGTGGTTCCATGGACAAGAGCACCCTCGGTTCTGGGACCAAGACTAGTATTTTCTACATCCTGCTAAGGGATTGGGGCGAGGAGTACGCTGTGAGGAGTATGTGGAGGTGGGTTGTTACTGGATTTAGTCATTCAGTCAGCCATTTTGTAGTATATTAAAGGATATGTTATGTATAAAATAAATAACAAATATTATATAAGATAAAAAGTTTAAATGTATTTTTTTATATTTTTGCTTAAGTTGTAATTCATTTTAGGGTTCGGTACTAATTTCATGAAATGTTATAAAAGTTAAATATTTGCTTGCTTCTTATGAATTAATTTTATTTGAAATAAACTACTAATGTAAGTTGTAAGTTCTGCCACTTCTGACCCTATAAGGGTTCCGCTTCTCTGCCTATTAACACGACGGTTTGTGGGTTCGATTCCCACTCGGGGAAGATGAATTTTTCTATTTCCATTTTTTTCGCTCTGGCACCTTGTCAAATCGCGGCGTTGAGTTCCACCGCTCAACAGGCAGTGCCTCAAAAAAGAGGAAAGCTGTGAACGGAGTGTTTTAACACTAGGTTTCTACGATTCCTGGACCTGAAGGGAACTCCCTTTGCCTACCCTGCCATGTGCGGGATAAGGCGTGAAACGGAACTTTAAAATATGTTCTTATATTTATACAGGTTAGCGCGTATGGCGTCTTACTATATGATGAATAGAGGTTTCAGTTTTGGCATCATAGACGTAACTCCTGGAAAGAAGCTCATTGAGGCCAAGAACAAATTATTGGAATCGGGGTGAGAAATTTTTAATTTAATTATGATTTATTTATTGCTACCTCCAATTTAATGCGTTCAATCCTTTAAGCCTAATAAGTGCCTTTGTAAGACGTTTCACTGTTTTAGTAATTGATATGAGAGGAACTACTTTGCCTATAATGGATTTATTATAAGAGGTTCCTTCACAACGTAGAAAGAGGTGACCTCTAAAGGTAGAATCTGACGTGTTCCTCAGGTGTAGATTTAAAGAGGCTTAAGAGGTTTAGAGAGGACGAAAGAGGTTTGAAGAGAACAAACATTATTGGTTATTTCCACTGAGCTTCTCGCTGTTGAGATGGAGTTACACAGTACATAAAGTTGTTAGTTAAATATTTTTATGATTTTTAAAATGTCATCTTGTTTTCATCAAATTCCGCTGCGTTAAAAATATATTTTCTTAAAGTATTCTTAGATGTTAGTTAAACAAATTCTAAATGCTTTTATTTATGGAGTCTTCGAAGTACATTCTAGAAGTGAATTTGTGATAGTTCTAGACAGTCCGAGATAATTTAGTAAACTATAGAGAGATTTCGCTGTTATACCTCCCGCACTTACTTCAACCGCGTACAACTAACTCTAAACCTATTCCTGATCAGTTCGTTAATAATTTGCAGTTGTAATATTAATTGTATTTTTTTATGTTATTATTAAAATATTTTAAGAATTAATTTATTTAAATATTTTTATGATTTTTAAAGTGTTTATCCACATTGAGGATATGTTTTCAAATTTTTATATGTTTCTTTAAGTATTATTAAATTGTTTGGTTTATTTAGATATTCTAAATGCGATGGTTATATCCTGGAAATGGAGAAGGGCACGTTACAGTGCCAGCCCGGGTGTACTATGGAGGAGACCCTGGAGGCTGTCATGCTGAGTGAACTGAGTAGTATTAGGTAATATATTTTTATATATGTGTATATAAAAAAATTACAGAAGGATCCTTTCTAGAGTGTTAAAAAATTGTTTTTATATTTTTATGGAGTGTAACTATTGATTGTAAGTTTAGTATAGATATATGTGTTTTATTTGTATTTTGTAAGAGAAAGCAGAGAAATTAAATAGAATTAATTTCAATGTAAACTTTTTAATTGGGAGTAATATATCTGTATTTAGATATAATTTCGTAATATATATTTTTTAAATTTTTATAGAGAGTTAGCAGCTAAAGCTTGTTTCCGTGAACTGCATCCGACTAACGCGCCGCTCATTATGGCGCAGAGTGGCTCTAAAGGTACTTTTAATATTTAAATTATTATGACTATTATAACATCACAATATGAATAGACAATTTGCTCAAAATATGGAGAATGAATAAAAATCTGGATGAATATGTCAGTTATAGAAGTATATCTTTTCATATATATTTTAATTTTAATAATAGAGGCTATCGTGGAACAATGAGACATTGTCAGTAGTCGAGAGTTTGAATTCCAAACCAAATTCTAACTAGGCAAAATTTATTTGAATAGTTTTAATTAATTTGTACCAAGTACCAACCAATGGAAATTGAACGTTATGTGTATACGTTTAGGGTCCAACATCAACATATCGCAGATGATCGCGTGCGTGGGCCAGCAGGCGCTCAACGGCAAGCGCGTGCCCAACGGGTTCGAGGACCGCTCTCTGCCACACTTCGAGAGACACTGTGGGTATTTCTTTTTATTTATTTATTTATTCATTTATTTGTCGAAACTCAACGAATTTATTCATTTATTCAAAGATAACTTAGTGTTAAGTACTGTGCCAGTCTTCGTTGCTAGATTATCTGCAATGATAGTAATTTACTTTGTTTTAATTATTTAACTAACCTCTTTCGGTGATCTGTAATTTTGTTTGCTCTGGTATATAAGGCAAAACGCGGCATTGATTTCCGCCATATAAATTGAGTGGAAAATTGAGAAATTAGTTGGAGAGAGATACTAATAGATAGAACCCGTCTTCTTATACTGCTATGTGAGTTATACAGCGTAAAGCTATTTTATTTTAGTGCTTCAGCAACGAAATTTAACAACTTTTAATCCATGATTAGGATACACATGGTATTTATTACTCATTAGTAAGTTAAGGTACTAAAGTTATAAAAGTTAATAGGCTATCGTAGAGGCTGTCGTACAGGCTATCGTGGAGACTATCACACAGGCTATCGTTGCGCAGTAGCACAGTTTTTGACTGTTTAGTCAGGATAAAACGTAGCAATAAATTCCACCAAACAACTCCATATTTAGACCTTGGTAGGAAAACCAATAACCTAGTAATACCAGTCAACAAAAATTCATTCGAAATCAAAATTAGAAATCATTTATTCATATAGCTTTCACAGATACACTTATGCACGTCATTTTTTTATATACCACCATTTCGGAAAGGTGCTTTGTCATGGAGGAGAAGCAATGGCGTAAGAAACGCCTCAGCACATCTTTTAAAAAGAAAATAATAATTTGACAAAAAATAACATTTACACTAACCTCTTTCCATCCATCTCCATTTAGATTAACTTTAGTCATTTCTTTTTTTAGCAAAAATCCCAGCAGCCCGAGGTTTCGTAGAGAACAGCTTCTATTCGGGTCTGACTCCGACGGAGTTCTTCTTCCACACGATGGGCGGGCGCGAGGGGCTCGTGGACACCGCCGTCAAGACCGCCGAGACCGGCTACTTGCAGCGGCGGCTGGTTAAGGTCGGTCGGGTTTCTGCTTTGGAAATATTGTTTGAGAAATAAATATGAATAGGATACGTTTTAAATAAAAAAAATAACCAGATTAATCGCGTATTATAACTTTTTTTTGGTGAAACCCGACGTTTCGAACACTTTGCAGTAGTCCGTGGTCACGAGTAGACTAATTATTTAAAATGTATAAAAATATATAAATAGCGAAAATCAAAAATCTTATTACAAAATATATATTTTATTTTATATTCAAAACTAAAATGATTCAGAAATATTAGAGGTTTTGTTATGATCTGTCTCATAATTTGATTTATAATATAATATTGATATAATTGTATTTATGCCTACTGATAAATGTTACTTGATTAATTCAGTTGTGATTTTCATAATCGCCTTTTTTACTCGTATATCAATATATATTGTACTAGCTGACCCGTGCCCACTTCGTTGGGCATCTTAATAATCATTTTTTAGTGTTATGTTTTAATTTCTAACTGCCAAAAGGTGAGTTTTACGTAGGTATAGTTTGTTTTTGCATGCTAATACAAAATTCGAAAGTAACTCTGTCCGAAAGAAAAAAAACACCTTTTCTGCGGGATTTGCAATAAACGAGTTCCATGAGTACCAAGTGACGGGAAAAATTACTCTGGTTATGGTAATTTTAATTGTTCAAAACTTCTCTGTAAACTGTATTGGTTGTAATGTTACCATTTGGAAGTAAAATATATTGTCTATCAGGAGATCCAACCCGAGATAAGCCAACATATAACTGTCCATGGGAAAGACACGGCTTTCTCATGTCAATGCCCACCACCAAGAGAATGTTTGACCTTGGGACTTGTTAATAGTGAGGGCAAAAGAGATCTTCATTAAAAACTGTACCCTTTTAAACGGTATGGGTAAATCATGGGTATATAATAATTAATAGGAATACATAAGAGAATACACATGTTTCACTCCATTATACGGCCTCCAACTCTAAATATAAGTCAACTCCTGTTTAGCACGTTGTGGGCTACAACTTACATTACCTTTTACCTAAGTTACAATGGCCTATTGTCAACTACTCATGACCAATTAGAAAGTATCGTTTTTCCCGATGCAAGGCCGTTAGTCGTTGAGGAGTTGTTCTGGAACTCCATCATCAGCCTAGACTTCATCATATGCATGTTGACTAATATCAATTGCTTAGCGACTATGTTAAAGAAATAGAACCAAACCCGTAAAACAGTTACTTATTATTAAGTTCTCATGACCATTTGTGGTCTTCATCAACAGTTCCACTTCATCAAATGTTATTATTCGTGAGAAAATGACCAAGATTCTTTGAAAAAAACCGAAATCACTATAGGTGTGCCTATAAAATTTAAGAAGTTCCCTCGTTTTCAGGATCCCATCACCAGATTTTGATTTTTTATATAGCCTATGACACTCAGCAATAATGTAGCTTTCTATTGGTGAAAGAATTTTTAAAATCGGTTCAGTAGATCCCGAGATTACCCCTTACAATTTACAAACACACAAACTTTACCTCTTTATATAATTATTTATATATAGATATAGATATAGATTTATGAAACAAAAAGAATTAATTTTTTTTGAAAAATCCAACCATTCCATCTATATTTTCTTATGACGTTGTCATGTTCAACTATTGTCAGTAAGCCGACTTCAGAGACAACCGATACATATGTGTGCGTGTATGTTGGTTCGACATCGCCAGCAGAATTAGTACCACAGTGTTGGTTTTTAAAAAGATATTTAAAGCACAGATTAAGCAACGGACTGTCTCAACACTAAGTTCATATGGTTCCTACAGTTCCCTCTGCCTACCCTGTAATATGCGGGTCAAAGCGTGAAGCTTAAAAAATAATTTTTCTTCAAATTCATATATATGTATGTGTGTGTGTGTGTGTGTGTGTGGCAGTCTCTGGAGGACCTGGTGCTGCACTACGACATGACGGTGCGCAACGCGCCCGGCGAGGTGGTGCAGTTCCGCTACGGCAGCGACGGACTCGACCCCAGCTACATGGAGGCGCGCGACCGCCCCGTCGACCTGCGCCGCGTGCTGCGACACGTGCGCGCGCTCGCGCTCGCCGCCGCCAGGTCAGTGCCCAGCGGTGCCCATCGCGGTGCCCATCTTAGTTAGCGTGATATGCAAAATATACTTAATGTAATTTGTTCACAGCTTTACGCTTTATCCCGCTAAGTAAAATAAAGGAAAACGCAGGGGCCATGGGAACCTAGTGTTAAGACGCAACGTTCCCCGTTTTCCGCCCTTTCGAGGTGTTGCGTGTTGAGTGGCGGAACTCAACGCCGCGCTTTGCCTAGTTGTCAGAACGATGAAAATAACAATGGAATAATCCATCATGTCCGAGTGGGAATCGAACCCACAAACCATCACGCTTACAGGCAGATGCTCCGCCTCTGCGATACGATGGTCTTCAATTCATTTATTTACAATATTTATAGCAATAACTTGTATATTAACAGAGATGAAGAGCCGCTGGACGGCGACGGTATCGTGGTCGCTGCTGAGGAGACGCTGGCGCTCGACGATTTCAAAACGTGTCCGGATGAGTTCAAGACTGAATTGCTGTAAGTATACATCATTACAAAAATCTTACTTATACCGGAATATAATATGATTAATTATTTATTTATTATGTTATTTTTTAACTTATTTAACAATTATTTTATTTTCACTTATTATTATTTATATTTAATATGTAATAATGCTTGTGGACTTGATTCCCACTCGGGAAAGATGGATTCTTTCTTTTCATTTCTATTTTCATTGCTCAGGAGTTCCGCCATCCAATCCACGATGGGATTCCCTCTGCCTACTTTACTGTGGGATAAACTAAAAAAATATATTACTGTGGTAAAGTTAATATAAGCGTAATAGGAGACCATGATAATGGGTTCAAATTCCACTCGTGAAAATCTCTATACTTATAATTCAGACGTGTTGTATAGGTTATGCGAATGAAGGGTAATTGGAGAACAAATGAAGTAGCTGGTAGTAATATGTTGTCTTCTCAGTCTTCTCCGTAATATGCGCGGAGAATTCTAAAAATTTTAATCTTTTATTTATTAGTATTATTATACAAAATACAACGTTTGTTTTTTTATATTTTTTTGTGACATTAGTTTTAGAATTAGACTTACATGACTTTATAGCCATATTGTCAATCGTTAAGAGACCAGTTATTTGTGGAATTGGTAACTAGACTACTAACCACTATAAAACGAAAGTACTACCAAATAACTATTTTTTTTATTATTTAATTATTTTCCTTTTATCACTTAAACAAGGCCTAAAAATTAAATTTAACTCATAATTATATCTAGTAAAATAATTGAAATATAATTTATATATCTAGTTTCCTATATACAATCAAGTTCAAGTCGTCCCTGTCATTAAAAAGAATTGTGAAATTGTAAATATCTGCACAACCTAAAAAAAAAGAAAAAAAAAAACAGATTAAATCCCGCTGAGTGCCTTACGCTGGTTCTTCTCAGGCCTGAGGCATTAACTTAGCGAACCGGTGGTAGATTAAATTATTTGACGTTCAAAAAAAGAAACCTGTACTTCTTATTTTGAATAAAACTGTTTGACTTTGACAATATATAATAGAATAACGTTTACTTTTTTATTTCAGGAATTTCCTAAAAACAATAGCCGACCGTGTGCGTCTCCTGCGCGCCAAGTACGCCAGCTGCGGCGCCGTCGCGCTGCAGCTGGAGAGGCTGACCCTGACGCAGCTGGTGCAGTTCATCCGCGTGTGCCACGACAAGTACCAGCGCAGCATCATCGAGCCCGGCACCGCTGTGGGCGCGCTGGCTGCGCAGGTACTGGAGCAGGCTTCGAACCCGCTACTCGCGAAGTTACTTCGATAGCCTTAAAACATAGTTTTATATAAACATCAATGCCGTAATTTCAAACACTTAATTTATAATGGCGCAGGGGCGCAACGTCTGCCTGTAACGCGACGGTTACTGGGTTCGATCCCCAGTCGGAGAAGATGGATTTTTCTATTTCCATTTTCTTCGCTCTGGCATCTAAGGCGAAGCGCGGCGTTGAGTTCCGCCACTCAACACGCAATGCCTCGAAAACGGCGGAAAGTGGGGACGGAGTAAGCAGGGACTAAGTAACGGAGTGTCTTAACACTAGGTTCTTATGGTTCCTGCAGTTCCCTCTGCCTACCCTGCCATGTGCGGGATAAAGCGTGAAGCTAAAAAAAAAAAAAAAAAAAAAAAATTATATTAAATAGAGTGTTATTGTACCCATTTTAGTACTCCTATTAAATATGAATATAGTTAAAAAATATTTTAGCTCGTTCTAAAAAAATAGTACCGGTTAAATGGTGGAATGCAATCATCAGACTGAATTTCGAACCCACAACCTTCGCGCTTGTAATCCGACGCTGTTACTTCGATGGCTCTAAAATATTTATATGTATAAATCCAGCTAAAAAAGTATTAAATAGTATTAAATAAAGTTCTATTGGAAATTATTGCGTTTAGATTGTTGTACATTATTTTAAACTATCTAACTACTACTGTTAAATGCTAATATAGTATGAAAAATAATTGAGCTCGTTAAATAAAAATAGAAATTACAATGGACCATTTACTTCCCTATAAAATCTTTATATAATAAATATATACACATTTTTAATTTTCTTTTTACCCCAGAGCATTGGTGAACCCGGTACACAAATGACCCTGAAAACGTTCCATTTCGCCGGCGTCGCTTCTATGAACATAACCCAGGGGGTTCCCAGGGTCAAGGAGATCATAAACGCGTCCCGCAACATATCCACGCCGATCATCACTGCAGAACTCATGGATCCTTACGATCAGGAGTTCGCGAGACGAGTTAAAGGCCGGGTGGAGAAGACCACGCTGGGAGAAGTGAGATTTTTTATAGCTTCACTTTTTTATCCTGCATATAGCAGAGGTAGGGTAGGCAGGATAGGCAGAGGGAACCGTGGGATCTTAGTGTTAAGACACTCCGTTCACCGCGCACAACATTTTTTCGAGGCATTGCGTGTTGAGTGGTGGAACTCAACGCCGCGCCAAGAAATACAAAAAATTATAGGGTAGGAATCGAACCCACAAACTGTCGCGTTTACATGTATACGCTACGCCTCAGACGATCCTCATGTCTTTTTTTGTGTTGTGTGTATGTTGTAGGTAACTGGAAAAAGTAATTTCTTTTTCACGCGTTATACCAAGCCTAGGTACCTAGGGTAGTCAGAGAGAAGCGGTACCTGCATACCTCTTTCGCCTCGTCCACTGTCATTAACCTCTTTATACATATCCGGGGAGTCCTCATGCTTTTTACGTGACCTTCCTTCAAAATCTTCGATACTATGTTTTCCAATGTCAACCGAGGTCTCCCCTTACCTCTCTTACCACTTACTTTCGCATCTTTTTTATCACTTTTTTTATCAGAGCATGTTCTTAATGATTTTTTTAATTTCTTATTTTAATTAAAATATTATTATTTCTCATATTATAACAGATAACGACGTACATCGACGAGGTGTACCTCCCGCACGAGTGCTTCCTGCTGCTGCGGCTGGACGCGGAGCGCGTGCGGCTGCTGTGTCTGGAGGTCAACGTGCACAGCGTCGTCTACTCGTCGGTGTTGCCCGCTGCTGTTGTTGTGTTGTGTTTGTGTGTGTGTGTGTGTTCGCGTGTGTGTGTGTGTGTATGTGACAGTGTAAGTGTGAGTGTGTGCACGTGAGAGTGTGTGTTTGTGTGTATGTGCACGTGAGAGTGTGTGTTTGTGTGTATGTGCACGTGAGAGTGTGTGTGTGTGTGTCTGTGTGTGTATGCAAGTGTGTGTGTTGTTGTGTGTTAGAGAAGTTGTGTATAATTTATTAAATTCTAAATTTATTGGCAAATTAAAAAAATAGAATAGAAAGTCGTGTGAGTTTCTTACGCCGGTTCTTCTCAGGTCTAAGGCGTTAACTTTAGTGAACTGGTGGTATATTAAACAAATTGTTTAGCGGTCAAAAAATTAAACCTGTATTTTTTTATTTTGAACACATTTCAAATAATTTGAGAGTGTGAGTGTGTGTGTGTGATTGTGTGTGTGTGTGTGTGTGTACAACGCATTATAAATAATAAAATTAAATCAATTGCTATAACAAAAAATTACCAGCAGATTCTTTATAATGTAACTTTGTTTTCTAGAATATGCACATCTAAACTCAAACTGAAACCGAGCAACGTAATCGCCGTGTCCGAGTGGGCGGTGAAGGTGTACGCGAGTGGGGGAGGAGGGGGGAGTGGAGGAGGAGGAGGTGGGGGAGCCTGGCTGAACATGGCTCTGCAGCAGCTGGCGCGGCAGCTGCCCCTCGTCGTGGTGAAGGGACTCCCCCGAGTGTCCCGCGCGGTTATAGCCTGCGACGATACTGGCGCTACTGCTAGGTGAGGTGGTTTTTTATTTTTTTTAAAATGGTGCAAAGGTTTTTGGCTATTTGGTTCTGTGAGTGGTTTTTTTTTTGTTTTTGTATGCATGCTGTATCCCGTTTATGGCGGGGTAGGCAGAGGGAACTGTAGGAACAATAAGATGCTAGTGTTAAGGCACTCCGTTGTTTGTCCCTGCTTTCTCTGTGGTTTAGTAGTAAAAAAATTAAGTATATATTGGGTACATCTTAATTGAACAATTAAATCACTTATGGGTATTGAAATATATTGTTAGAAAAAAAATATAAATATTTATCGTGTGTAATTCCAGATACAAATTGTGCGTGGAAGGAGATGGCCTCAGAGACGTGATGGCGACGTACGGAGTCGACGGGAGGAAGACGTCTTCAAATAATATCTTAGAAGTAAGTCACTATTGTTTAATATAGTTAGCAATGTATTTTAAAAAGAGGGTAGTTTTACATAATAAAGACTATGAAAGTTTGGAATTAAAGTCAATAGGTGCAGTTGTATGCAGGCGTCGTCCGTTTTAGAAGGGAACTACTCGTGAAAATAAAAGAGGAAACATTGTCATTAAGCGATTTATGTTATTTACTATAATTACGTAGAATCTGTGTTCGAATATGCTTGAATCTAGTGGTTTATATAAGTTTCGATATTTATCTTTAAAAATTTACTTTAATCACTTATGTTTTCTAAATATATTATATTAGTTTTAAATATCTAGAAAATTAAAAAAATAAAAAGATATACAGATTAAGTCCCGCTGAGTTTCTTGCGCCGGTTCTTCTCAGATCTGAGGCATTAACTTTAGCGAACCGGTGGTAGATTAAATTAATTATTTGACGTTCAAAAAATGAAGCTTATACTTCTTATTTTGAATAAAATTGTTTTGACTTTTTTGAGTTGGTCTGTTGGTCGGGCATAAAGTATACATTGAAATTTATCACCGATTGTCCAATAGGTAAACATTTTTATTTGTGCCTCAATCTTTAAGAGAAAGATAGTTAGCTTAATACTTGAATGCCGGGCTTTATATACAATAGTTTCCTTTTTAAGTTATCACGCTTTATCCCGCACACGGCAGGGTAGGCAGAGGGAACTGCAGGAACTATACGAACTTAGTATTAAAACACTCCGTTGCTTAGCCCGTGCTTTCTCCATCTCCACTTTCCACCTTTTTCGAGACATTACTTATTGAGTGGCGGAACTCAATACCGTACTTTGTCCAGTGGTTAGAGCAAAAAAAAACGAAAATAGAAAAATCCATCTTCCCCTTATGCCAATTCTAATGCGAATCGAACACGCAACCCGTCACGTTAACAAGCAGACGCTACGCCTCCCTTGCACGTACACGTGCACTATATAAAGTCTCGTGCCGCGCCGCAGGTGTTCCAGACGCTGGGCATCGAGGCGGCGGCGTCCACCATCATGAGCGAGATCGAGGCGGTGATGGCGGGCCACGGCATGGCGGTGGACCGCCGCCACGTGGCGCTGCTGGCCGCGCAGATGTGCGCGCGCGGGGAGGTGCTCGGCATCACGCGCTACGGGCTCGCGCGCATGAAGGAGAGCGTGCTCAACCTGGCCAGCGTCAGTACACTACCAGTGCTTGGAAGTAGTTGTAGTTGTAGTTGTTGTTGTAGTAGTTGTAGGTAGGTTGTTATATAAGACACTATAGTGCGTGCTCAATCTGGTCAGTGTCAGTGCGCTACTAGTGCTTGGGAGTAGTTGTAGTTGTAGGTTACTAGTTTTAGTTGTAGTAGTTGTAGGTAGGTTGTTATATAAGGCAGTACAGTGCGTGCTCAACCTAGCCAGTGTCAGTACACTTACTTGAATTGTGTGTGTGTGTGTGTGTGTGTGTGTGTATGCAAGAGTGCGTGTGTGTGTGCACGTGAGAGTGTGTGTGTGTGTCTGTTTGTGTATGTTGTTGTGTGTATAATTTGTTAAATTCTAAATTTATTGGCAAATTAAAAAATACAATAGAAAGTCGTGTGAGTCTCTTGCGCCGGTTCTTCTCTGGTCTAAGACGTTTACTTTAGCGAACCGGTGGTAAACTAAATAAATTTACCACCGGTGTTTGATGTTAATAAAATTAAACCTGTATTTTTTTTTATAAAATTATTTGACATTGATTTTGAGAATGTGAGTGTGTGTATTCAGTACATTAAATATATTAATAAATTAATAAAATGTAATCTTTAGTACAACAAAAAAATACCAACCAATTCATTCAAATCTACCTATATATATACATACATATATCTAAACGCAATCCAAATGTCTTCCAGAATATGCACATCTAAACTCAAACTGAAACCGAGCAACGTAATCGCCGTGTCCGAATGGGCGGTGAAGGTGTACGCGAGTGGGGGAGGAGGGGGGAGTGGAGGGGGAGGGAGTGGGGGAGGAGGGGGAGCCTGGCTAAACATGGCTCTACAGCAGCTGGCGCGGCAGCTGCCCCTCGTCGTGGTGAAGGGGCTCCCCCGAGTGTCCCGCGCGGTCATAGCCTGCGACGATACTGGTGCCACTGCTAGGTGAGGTGTTTTTTTTTTAAGTACTAAAATTGTGTAAAGGATATTTGGTTGTGTTTTTTTTGTGTTTTGTGGCTTTTCTTTTATTTTTTTATTTTTTTTTATCTATGTCTTCCCGCTTTACCTCGTATATGGTAGGGTAGGCAGAGGGAATTGTAGGAACAGTAAGAATCTAGTGTTGAGACTCGACTCGTTACTTCGAGCCTGCCTTCTGCCTTCTGCCTTTTTCGAGGCATTGCATGTTGAGTGGTGAAACTCAACGCCGCGCTTTGCCTAGTTTTCAAAGCAACGAAAATGGAAATAAAAAAATTTATCTTCCCCGTGTGGGGATCGAACCCACAAACTGTCGCGTTTACCGGTAAATGCTACCTCTGCGTCACGACGGTCCTCGTGAGTAATTAGTAATAGACACGCAAACTGTTTAACGCTTGTTCCAAATATACAGCTTAAATAGTTTTTCTAAAAAAGTGTGTGAATCCTGTTGTTTGGATTAACTTAATTGTTTGAAACTCTATGAACAATTGGATCTCTTAACGGTATTTAAATATATTATTATAATTATATTCAATTATTTTTAAATTAAAAATAAATATATAAATATTTATTATGTGATGTTCTAGATACAAATTGTGCGTGGAAGGAGATGGCCTCAGAGACGTGATGGCGACGTACGGAGTCGACGGGAGGAAGACGTCTTCAAATAATATCTTGGAAGTAAGTTATTATTGTTTAATAGTCACTTTATATAGATCTTTACAAAGTTATAAATCTGTTTTAAAAAGAGGGTAGTTTGCATAATAAAGATTATGAAAGTATTGAATTAAGGTCAATAGGGGCAGTTACACGCAGGCATCGGTCCGTTTTAGAAGGGAACTCTTAAAAATAAAAGGGGAAATATTGTTGTTAGGGGTTTTTGTCGTTTATTACAATTAGGTTGAATCTCTGTTCGAATACGATTGAAACATGTGGTCTGTGTGTGTTTCAATGTTTTTCTTTAAAAATTGACTTTAACCACTTCTGTTATATTAAACCTACCAACATAATATATATTTTCTAAATATATATTATGTAGGTTGGTTTGTCGGGTGGTCATAAAGTAATGCACATTGAAATTCACTGAGTGTCCAATAGGCAAAAATTAAGAGAAAGATGGAAATAGTCGACTTAATAGTTGAACTGCGCGCTGTATATATGTATAATAACTCACAATCACAACCACGGCGACCTTTAGATGGATCATCAAATTGCATTTACAATTATGTCATAGACAATTTTTAAAAATATCAGTCAGGTTAAACCAATGCAGGCAAGAAATAATTATTTTAAGCATTTTAAATTTTGACAGTTGGCGTGACTATGGGTTGATCAACGTTTTTTTGTGTTTACGCTTTATCCCGCACATGGCAGGGTAGGCAGGGGGACCTGCAGGAACCGTGGGAACTTAGTGTAAAGACACTGTTGTTTAGTCACTGCTATTTCCGTCCTCGCTTTCCGCCTTTTTCGAGGCATTGCGTGTTGAGTGGCGGAACTCAACGCCGCGCTTTGCCTAGTTGCTAGAGCAATAACAAAAACGAAAATAAAAAAAGTCATCTTCCCCTAATGCGAATCGAACACCTGTCTTGTACGTGCCGTACAGGTGTTCCAGACGCTGGGCATCGAGGCGGCGGCGTCCACCATCATGAGCGAGATCGAGGCGGTGATGGCGGGCCACGGCATGGCGGTGGACCGCCGCCACGTGGCGCTGCTGGCCGCGCAGATGTGCGCGCGCGGGGAGGTGCTGGGCATCACGCGCTACGGGCTCGCGCGCATGAAGGAGAGCGTGCTCAACCTGGCCAGCGTCAGTATGCAGTAGTAGTTGTAATTTAGGGTATATGTCGCTGTGATATACGTACGGATAGGCCTATGTGTATATCTCTCTAGGTATGCCGCATCTATATAGCAGTACAGCATGTGTAGTTTAGGGAGTAAAACAAAGGTATGGCACATCTATATGGCAATACAGTACACGTAATATTAAACCTCGCTAGCGTCAGTACACGATACTTGCTATAGTTGTAGTAGTTGTAGTTTTGTCGACACAGAAACGTGACGCATCTGTGAGGCGGTACAGTGCGTGTAGTTTAGGGAGTACAAAGATATGTCGCATCTCAAGGGTACTGTTTCTTGTCATTTGGGTACCCTAATATGAAGGTACAGCAGGCGACTTTATCGTGATGTCTGTCAGGTAAACCTTAAGGCGTGGGAGTATTTCAAAACGTATGCGGTGTCGTGGTTGATTTATATGTACATACAGACTACTTTTTTTTTATAACTACACGCTTTATCCTGCACATGGCAGGGTAGGCAGAGGGAACCGCAGGAACCGTGGAACCTAGTGTTAGTGACACTGCGTAGCTTAGTCGCTGCTTTCTCCGTCCCCGCTTCCCGCCTTTTTCGAGGCATTGCGTGTTGAGTGGCGGAACTCAACGCCGCACTTTGCCTCGTTTCCAGAGCGAAGAAAATGGAAATAGAAAAATTCATCTTCTCCGAGTGGGAATCGAACCCTCAAACCGTCGCGTTTACAGGCAGACGGTTACGCCTCTGCGCCACGGTGGTCCTCACGTACATACAGACTTCATTGCTATAAATTCATTGCTAAATAAATACGTATATTGTATAAAAAATGATATTTTTATTATTATCATAATATTGCTTGTATTGCTGTTATATTGCTTCCGATCGTTCAAAATCAGTGTTATTCAAAATACGCCCCTCAAAACAGCCCGGACATCCAGTCAGTGGTCACGCAAAAGATTTAATAAAAAAATAATTTCCTCTGATCCTGTTTATACATCAAGTGTTAAGCCGTATATTAGAATTCCTTCTTTCCACTTACTAATTTTAAAAACAGTGAATTGCGTGTGTTAACATTGTATATTCAACGCCAAATTTACCTCGAAAGTAAATCAAACCCTCGAACGTCGGGTGCACAATTAGATTGTACCACTGCGCTACTACAGTCGCAAGTCCTATATCGTATATTCCTACTATGTTTTGCTCTTCCTTAAAAATGTAAGCGCTCCTTAGTTTCCATCCAAGCCTTAATAATATTAACTGTACATCTATTTCTATCACAAATACCATAAAGCTTTAAGAAAGTAATAGTGGAGGAAGGTCACGTAAAAAGCATGAGGACTCCCCGGAGAGTTTGTATGAAGAGGCTAATGACAGTGGACGAGGCGGGGGAGGTATGCAGGGACCGCTCCTCTCTGACTACCCCGTTAGGGATAACGCGTGAAGTTTTATATTTATACATTTACATACAGATTTATATGTAAAATAATTATAAAAATATAACATTATGTGATTACAGTTTGAAAAAACAGCCGATCATTTGTTCGACGCGGCTTACTACGGACAGCGGGACCGCATCGAGGGTGTCTCGGAGTGCATCATCCTGGGAGTACCCGCGGGTATCGGTACCGGGGTACTGCAGCTGCTGCACCATCACCCCCAACACCCCCAACACCTCCAGGGGGCTAAACCCAAGTTGTTGTTTGATAACCCCGAGTATCATAGTTCTATATGGGAGTAATAAATTGTTTTATAAATAAATTGGGCTGTTTTGTTTTTTTTTTTTTAATTAAAGTTTAAGTTATTATTATTATTTATTTTATTTTGTCTTCACACTTTATTCCGCATATAGCAAGTATCTTCCCCTCATGGTTCGAACCCACAAACCGTCTCGCTTACAGGTTTTTTTTTTATTTCAAAATAGTTAGCCCTACAGACACTTGGTCCGTACCCTTTTTTAACTTACACTATATGTTCTTATTACAAATATTGATTATATAAATACATAGAATTAATATTTCTCATAATGAACATCTATTATAATCTTTACATTTTTTTTATATTTAATATTACTTAGAACTAAGGCTATGGCTGATAAGCGAATTACACAAGTTTATATGTTTTATCCTTGGTGTTATAAATAGAATTAAATTTTATAATAAATTAGGGTCACTTGATAGTGTTACACAATAATGACAAAAAGAAATAAGCTTTGATGCAACTTATATCATAAATATTAGGGCATGTCCGCTATAATGGAAGTTGTGACCGCTGCGTTCCTGTCTTTCATGGCCATCTTCAAGTTGTACTCCAAAATGCTTTTAGTTGTTGCACCCATCGCATTACGAATTAGTCTCATGACTGAAACGTTGCTGTTAATGACTACGACAGTCTCGCTGGTCAGGCCTTGAGCCTCATGAATCGTCAGGACCTTCGAACCTGTTTCTTCTCCCCATCCTTGGCTAATCAGAGATTCTTTTTCTTCTTGTGTGTAAGTTAGGTATAGGGTGTTTTTAAGATCCCCGGACATTGGCGTCAGCTTGATGTTTTTTGTAAAAAGGGAATGTATTGCCATTTTTGAAGAGTATATGCCAGGATATACTTCTCGTAAAGCGTAGGCAACGTCCATGGGGCTTCTATAAGTACACAACAGGTTCTCACTTATGCTGAGAATTCGTGACGGTCTTCGGTAAAACATTTCAAAAAGGTTCTCTCGATCTATATAGGGTAGTTGGTTTAGGTCTCCTATTAAAAGTACTTCGTCAGCCTCTGAGTATATGCTTGCAAATACTATTGAACCAAAGTGGTTCATAAGGGCCTCGTCGACTATCAGGCGATTGCACTTTTGTGATCCTCCTTGTGCACCGTTCACCAGTATTGACGCCATAGTGCGGATTTTACTTTGAACCAAATTCCCTATACGTTTCGACAACCTCTCTCTAAGTTCATTAGCTGCTTCTGTAGTACTAGTGACGACTATATCTTTTTCTAAATTAAATTCCTTGACTATCCAAGATGTTTTGCCATATCCAAGAACACCATCGATCCATTTTATCTTGGGGACCTTCCACGGATGCTGATATGCGGAGTCCAGAGTGCTATCTAGATATTTAGCTCTTTCAAGCATTCTACCCTCCAGCAATATCCGAGTGCACTTAACGGTAACTACTATAGGATCATTGGCAGATGTGTCGAACTTGAGGTATCCTGTTGTACTGGTTTCCTCTTCATTCAGTTCGACAAAACTAGATGTTGCACTATATGCTGCCATATAGTTACCCTTCATAATTCCCGCGATGAATTGGCCGTTACTGTTATCATATATGGCGGCTTCTGCTTCTTTTAGTTTTACTCCCAGTATAGAGTACCCACCTCGAAAAGCAAGCATAATATCCTCGCACGTCCGTAACTTAACTTGCATTGTGGCCTTTAAGACGGCAAGAAATTCAAGAACAGCGTTCTTATAGTGGTCATTCTGTTCTCGTATTTGTACTAGGTTTGGTGGTTCTACCTGTTCCATTGCTGCCTTTGTTGGTTTTGATCGGGTTTTTACTCGTTTACAGGTTGACTTTATGCCTCTGCGCCACGACAATTATATATAGTCCTTTAAAAATATTTCTTTGATAATAATTTATAGTTAATTTATTATGAAAAAATTTTCTGGGGTCCTCATAGTTTCTGGTACTAGGGATCAATAATATACCATTCTCCCCAATTTCCAGAGTGCTGAGTAAAAATTTTGTATTAAACTTGAATGTTCTATTTCTAAATGAGAGTAATTTAATAATAAATTGTTTTTTTTTTTTTAATTTTATATAATGAAAATTTAAAGTGCTGTTAGAATAAAAACACTTTAAATATTTATACAAAAACAAAAAAACAATTATATATAAAAATAATTTTAGGGTATATTAATGAAAAAATCTAATATTATTTATATTTTAATAACAACACTATTCTAGTACCTAAGTTTCATTTAATGCGAGGTAACAAGCACACTCCATGTTTGCACACTATTTATTACACTCTCTCATAAAATAGCAATTCTTATTTAAATAAGTTCAAATTTAACAATTAAAAAGAAATGAAAATAATTTTGGACATAAAATAAGTCTTGAAAATTTGTTTTAAATGAATTTTGTATTTTTAATAATATCAAGACATTATCATCCTTACTGTAACCCATATAAGAGTATTGGCAAGTACCTAGTGTTAAGACACTCCGTTCTTTTATACTAAAGCGTGGAAATAAATTAAAATTTTTGCGTTTTAGCTTAAAATAACTAAAATGTAATATCCAATGGCTTTTTTAAAGTTAAGCTGCCTTAGCCTTGACCAGCTCAGCTTTATGCTCGTCTCGTCTGGTCCACTTCTCGCTGACTTTCCACAGCCACTGTGCCAGCTCGTAGTCCTGGGCTATTTCCGAAGGCTGGGTTTTTTTCATGTCACTGTAAATAATATAATAGGTATATATGTTTTTTGTTGTATGGTAGTATTTATTTTTCTTAAATAGATATGTATGGAGCTGTGTATGTGTATGTATGTGTGTGTGTGTGTGTGTGTTTTTTTATATATATTTGTGGTAATTATTTATAACTTCACTTACACATAGTAATCTCCGGCGCTCAATTCGAGTTCTGGATCAAGAGCAGCGTGGACGATGGCCTGGACATCATAATACTCTATTATACTATATTTAAGTTTAAAAAGTGTCAAGTGTGAAACGAGCTCGCGTATTGAGTGTTCCGTATCAATTTCAATATTCTAAATCAATGGGAAATATGTATATTGTAAATTTTAATTAGGCTATTAATTTCATACAAATAATATAAACTAAGCACAAGAAAGCTAGCTAGTATCTTTTAATAGTCCGACTTAGAAGGATTTTTTCCTGAGTTTCAAAGGACTTGACTGGATATGGATATAAACTGAATGGACTTGGACAGACAGCAATAGTGAGAAAATATAACCAAAATATCTGAAATAATAAAAATTTATATAATAATTCTGGAACGGCATGTAGTGCGTTCGATTTACATTCAGGGGAATCATCTACTTATATTAGTTTCTACGCTCTAATAGACAAAGTTCCATCACTTAATACGCGATATCTCTCAAATTTAGGCGAAAAGCGTAAATATATCGATACTAGGTACTAAGGCAGTTGCTTTTTATTGTAAATGAGGGTAAACTATAGAAAATCTTACTTGCGCTGCAGTCCGGGGCCTCTTCATAACGGGCCAGAAGATGGGGTACACGAGGAACCGCGTGATGCTCTTCATCATGGCGAGGTTCCTCGTCAGGTTAGTGTCGGAGAAGCCAGGGTCGACCGCCGTCACCGACACTCCTGTGCCTGCAGTGTTTTTTAATTATAAGCTCGGCAAAGAGCAATATTTACTTTTCCAATAAAATAGTTGGGTCTGAAGTCAATTTTTAACGAATGTTTAAAAGAAGCTATACTAAATATGAATTAGTTTTGTTATATTAATATAAATAATAGAAGTAGGTTAGTAAGTACTTTTGTCCAGAAAACAACACGTATCATATTTTCCCAGTATTTCTTAAGTTGACTTGATTTGTGGCAGTTTTCGCCTGTTAATTATATATTTAATACACCATTTGGTTCCCCATTTTTACTTATAATATCATAGAGTGAGGTACTCGAACTATCTCGGGCTACATCCGTTGTCACTCTCCGCCCAATCTCAAGATGTTACATTGAGTTGCGTTGTCGTATCAAAACGTGAAAAAAAAATTAATAAAGCATTTTTATATGATTTTTAAAATGTTAATCCACACTAAAGATAGAAAATCCCGGGTTCAAATCCCGCTGTCTTAAATTTTTTTATATGCTTTTTCTAAATATTTTTTAAGATTAAACCAGTTTTAGTAGTGTTAAGCCATTTAGTTCTCAGGCTCGATTATTCTTTATAAAAATCCAAAAAAGACCATCTCACCCAACATCTGTCTTCCCAATTCCCTTGCAAACAATACATTCGCCAACTTGCTCTGATTATAAGCGGCCACTGCGTCGTAATTTTTACTAAAGTTTAAATCTTCTTTATTTATAACGCCTTTTTGGTGAGCGCTGCACGTCACTACCACTACACGGCTCGGTGTTGATTGCTTGAAAATGGGTTAAATGTCAGCAAATGTAAAAGAAGTTAAAAAAATTAAAAAAAATTAGTAACTAAAGTCTAAGAAGTTAAAGATTATTATGTAGGGTTAATAATTTTAATTGTTTTAATGTGTGTTATTCGTAATGTATGTACTTGAAAATACCATATACATCTCATATCACCGCGGTTGTGACTTTAATTACGAGGAATAATGACTTGATTTTGATTTACTAAATTTTTTGTTTTAGTTTTGAATAACAATCTAGAAATTACTTTTAGAGGCCTTCTATAAATAACTTGTTTTTTTTGTGGTATGTTTTGGCCCCTCCCTCCCCTTTGGTGATACATAATGGAGTTTCAGACTATAACCCCCTGTCTCCCCCTATATAACGTGTAGTTTTAGGTATAGAATTAACAAAGAATTTTACTTCTATCTTGTAAAAACTGCCCAAAACATAAATATAATATATAACTTAACATATTACTACAATCTCCCCCTTTTATAGAAATTTATAAATCCCATATTTTTGTGATTTTTTAAGTGTTAATCCATACTGAGGATAGAAAAAATACTTAAAGAAAACATATACAAATTGATTGAAAAAATTAAGATGCTAACAACGATATAAGTTGTATAAAGCATATAAGAATTTCAACGCGGCGTGATGTAGAACGCATGGCTCAGTGGTGAGAGCGCCTGCACGGTTCGCAGGAGGGCGCGGGTTCGAGTCCCGCTGCGTTCAAAATTTTATATATTTTCTTTAAGTATTTATATATCCCTCTCTTTATGGGAACCTACCACAGCCGCTTTTAACTACATAGTTTATTTTACCTTTAACGTATCCAAAAGTAGGTCGGTCAATAGGAAATGTCCAAAATGGTTGACGCCGAGTTGCGTTTCAAATCCATCCTTGGTCACCCCTTTAGGAGGTTCCATGACAGCCGCGTTGTTTACTAGGATGTCGACGTGTGGCTCTTCTGCTTTCATTCTAAAAAGTTTTTATATCTGTTTAAATTTGAGGTGAAACTGTGTTGTTTTAATATAGATATAGATTATAGTATATAATGCTAAATAAATATATGGTAATATTTTTTAAATATGACTATACTATAATGGCCGCCATACATGTATATGGCGGTATGTACATGGCGGCCATTATCAAAACTACTCATAGGGGAAAATATTTTGAAGCCATATACAAAAAACTATTTAATAATTATTGATAGTTTGGATACAGTATCATTTTTCCCATTTCACGATATTTATACGTGCTGTGTAACGCGTGATGTAGACATCATTAAATACGAATGACGTACTACAAAAATACTATTAAACGTTGTCAATTTCTCACCTTTCATTCAAAAAAACAACCAAAAGAAAAAGAGATATATCTCCGTCCCGCTCTGACAGTCCAGTGTACGCTCGCGTCATACTTGGCAAATGGCGTTTTATTTTGGAACAATGATTTAATTATTTATTTTGTTTGATAAATTTTTGAAAAAATTTTACTTCTTCTATAATTTTAACAAGTTTATAAAAGCTAGTTAATACTATGTTTGAAATTATGGTCGCCGTTATAGCCTGTATATAATATGGGCAAAATGATCGGGAAAATCCAAGACAGATTTAAGCCGAGGCATCCTCCAGTGCCAGGATTTTCGAAATATCATTTATGTATGTCTAGAAATATATGATGAAATTATAAAAATCAGAAAAATATTACTTAAAGAAAACATACAAATGTTTTGAACGCAACGGGTTTTGAACTCGCGCTTCTTAGAAACAGTCTAAGCGCTCAACCACTAAGCCATACTTGAAAAAATATATTAAATATTTTTTCTATCTTTAGTACGGATTATCTCTTTAAAAATCATAAAAATACAGAAAAATATTCTTAAGACAGAATTGAGCACATCACCACGTGACCTGTTAGACAATTTTCCACTGTGCCAAAACGGTATCGTGTCGTAAATAATCGATATATTTTTAAATTCTTCATAAAATTAATAGACCTTACATTATTTATATAAATAACAATAGTTAATCAATATTCTTATGTATAACAAACCTAAGTTTGTTCACGCTTTAGCTTCACGCTTTATCCCGCACAAGACAGGGTAGGCAGAAGGAACTGCATGGACCGTTGGAACCTAGTGTTAAGACACTCCGTTGCTTAGTCTCTGCTTTCTCCGTCCCCGCTTTCCGCCGTTTTCGAGGCATTGCGTGTTGAGCGGCGGAACTCAACGCCGCGCTTTGCCTAAACAAACCTAAGTAGTTATACTAAAAACATTTCCACTGACCTGGTAACAAAAGCGCGTATGGAGGCGGCGCTGGCAAGGTCACAAGGTCTGCAGTACACGTACTTGTTGTGCGTCTCCAAGACTATGTCGCGACGCACTTCCTCGCACCTCTTCATGTTGCGACACGCCATGAACACCTGGTGCATATGGATGAAGAGAAAAATTGAATTTTAATTTTGTTTTTTCGTTTTCTATTAAAAGGAGAATATGCGGAGAGAGCGTTGTGTCGTGACACTCTGTTAATTATAAGACTATGTAGTTATAAATATATTTAACTTATTATTATGTGCGACATCGCGTGCGTTGTGAAAGAAAGCTTTTATTAAGTAACAATAAGGTAGAAATAACGATACCGCGGATCAAAATCGTTTAACACAGCCACGAATTAATATTTAATTATATGAATTTAGCCTTTTTATGTTATGTATTATGATAGTAAAAAAAGGCGTTTGGCGCTTCGTTCTCTCTGACTACTCCACTAGGTAACGAGCGTGAAGTTTTTTATTTATGTATGTACCTTAGCTCCTCTTTTCGCAAATTCCCACACAGCCTCTTTCCCGATGCCGCTGGTGGCGCCGGTCACTATGACAGTTTTTCCATCCGCTGTGATTTTCTTATCGAAAGCCACTCCTCCGTTCATGTCTCTTAAAAATATATAATTATGTAAATGTATATTAACAGTATGATATGATTTCTAAATTATTTAAGCAGATTTATACTGACTTTAGCATTTACAAATAATAAGATGGAAAAAAATTTCCAGGATTCTACGAAATTGCCGGTTTAATATCATAGTGATTCTATTAGGTTAGGTTAGAATATCTCATTAATACAATGAACCAATCTATTAGAATATCTCTTGGCTTCACGCTTTGCCATGTTACCAGAGCAAAGAAAATGGAAATAATTAATTTTCCTGGAGTAGAAATCGAACCCTCTAATTCCTTGGTCAGAATATTAATAACTAAATTCATTATTTTAAGGGGGTCGAAGATGGCTTGCACGCAGCGACCCCTGCCAGCCCTACCTAGGGCTGCAACATTCCATCAGCCACGAGCACCATACGGGAGCACAATGCTAGGGCGTCCCCCCGAGGCGACGCGCACCAGTGCGTCCCCGCTGGTGTGAAAAGTGGAGACAAATGCGGCGTTGGGGACCGCCACCCAGCACGCCATGTCCGGAACGGCGGGAAGTGGAGGACGGAGCTACAAATAGCTGCGTGGAATGTAAGAGGAGGGATGGACCAGAAGATGAATGAGCTATTAGATGTGATGGATGAGCGAGATTTGGATGTCATTTGTATGACTGAGACCAAACGAAAGGGTAATAATGCAACCGATTTGCCGGGCAGCCGCGTCGCTCTCTGGGCCGGCGTTCCAGAGAGCGAACGCGGGTGTCAAGGTGTAGGTGTATTATTGTCCTCTCGATTGGTTAGTGCAGTGGTAGAGTACGAGGCGATCAACCCTAGACTGCTTTGGGTTCGCTTCAAGCTGGGGATTACAAGAATATTCTTGTTGGTGGCATATGCGACGGTATCCTCAGCTTCATTGAGCGAACTTGAGGGGTTTTGGGAGAGTGTCAGGGATGTTCTAGGCAGTGTTAGAGGAAATGAAAAATTAATATTATGTGGAGACATGAATGGATGGGTCGGAACCGCGAGAAGTGGTTACGAAGGTGTGTTAGGTCATTATGGTGACAGAAGAGTGAATGAGGCTGGAAAGCTCATTTTGGAACTTTGCAAGGAAAGGAATTTGTTTGTGGCAAACACGATGTTTGACCACAAACAAATTCACATGTATACGTGGGAGCGCATGGGAGAGAAAAGTATGATTGATTTATTCCTAGTGGATCAGCGGATTCGAAAACAAGTGATGGACACACGTGTGTTTAGGGGTGCCGACTTGGGAACGGACCACTATCTGGTAATTGCTAGATTTAGGGGTTTGTTCGCAGGATGGCGTAACCGCACGAGGTGTTCATACTTGGAATCGAATTATCGCATAAGAAGCTGGAAGCTTCAAGATCCACCAATCAGAGAGGAATATATAGAAAGGGTTTCCGAAAAGCTTGACAGTTGTGAAATAGGAAATGAAAATGTTGAAGTATGCTGGCAGAACCTTAGGAGCTGCATGGTGGAAGCTGCGACAGAGGTATGTGGTACAAAGAAAAGAGGCCTTAGTAAAAAGCGTGACGAATGGTGGGATGATGAAGTGAAAGATGCTGTAGAAAGAAAAAAGAAGGCATGGCAGGATTATAAAGCCTCGAGTAAGAATAAAAGTATGAGAGAGATTAAAAAGAAAGAGTATAAGCTGCAAAAGCACCAAACGAAAGCACTGATAAAGATGAAGCGTGAAAGAACCGAGAGTAAAAGAGATGAAAGGTTGACGAGCAACTTCCGGGATAATACGAAGCTTTTCTGGCGAGAAGTTAGTGATTTACGGAGTTGTTCGTCAACCTTTAAAATGAAAGGGGTGCTTTCGAAGGACGGTGAGATACTTACAAACAGATCACACGTTTTGCAGCGATGGGCGGAATTCTACAAGGAGATGTATGAATGTGATGACGCTTCTGCCTCAAGTGACAGCGACAAGCTGAGTCTTGATGTAGCAGATGGCGAAATCAGTATAAAAGAAGTTGAGAGTGCAATAAGAAGCTTGAAATGTGGTAAGTCAGCGGGAGCGGATGGAGTTACTGCCGAGATGATCAAATATGGTGGACCTCGCATCTTGGACTTGTTCTGGTTTCTGTGCAATTTATGCTGGAAATCGGGGGAGGTCCCAGATGATTGGCAAAGTGCAGTCATCGTGCCTTTGTATAAAGGCAAAGGTTCACAGATAGACTGTGCAAGCTATAGGGCAATCAGTTTGATTAGCTTAGGTGGTAAAGTATATGCAAAAATTTTAGCGAGAAGAATGCAAGACAGATCCGAAAGGCTACTGTGGGAGGCCCAAGGAGGTTTTAGACCTGGAAGAGGATGCATGGATCAGATCTTTTCCATCCGTATGATCACAGAGAAGTTTTTGGCTGTAAACCAAAAGGTTTTCTGTGCTTTTGTGGACTTGGCGAAGGCGTTTGACAGGGTTGTGAGAAAGAAGTTGTGGGAGATACTACCCCGGTACAATGTGAACGGACCCTTGCTGCAGGCTGTAAAATCTCTTTATAGAGATCACTCAGCCTGTGTGCGAGTAGGAGCCGACATGTCGCCTCGGTTTGGCATCCAATCGGGTGTCAAACAGGGTTGTGCCATGTCGGCTTGGTTGTTCAATTTGTATTTGGATAGCTGTCTCCAAGGACTGAAAGAAAGTGACATGGGTGTAAAAGTGGGTGACTTGAAGGTAAATTGCTTGTTGTACGCAGATGATGCAGTGCTTATTGCATCATCAGAAAGCGAGTTGCAGGCATTGGTCACCATTCTGAAAGACGGGTGTGAAACCAATGGTCTAAGCCTGAATGCAAGTAAGACAAAGGTTCTGGTATTTGAAAGAGACGAGGAAAGAACAGAATGCAAGATTTTCGTGAATGGAAAATTATTGGAACAAGTGAACGAAGTAGTATACTTGGGAAGTATGTTAAGTAGAGATGGTAGATACGAAATGGATGTGGAAAGACGTGTTGCTGCCGGTAACAGAATGAACGGTGCCTTAGCTGCGTTGTTGAGACGGCAGAACGTCAGCGTCGCTGCACGTTTGGCCGTGCACAATGCAGTTTTGGTTCCGACGCTGTTATATGGCAGTGAAACGTGGGTATTACAGAAGAAGAATGAAAGAAAGATGAATGCTGTGGAGATGCGATCTCTTCGAAGGATATGCGGAGTCAGCTTAGCTGACCGAATCCGCAACGAAGAGGTACACAGGATGGTAGGTACCAGCGAGGATGTCACAGTAAGAATGAAGAAGAACGTGCTCAGATGGTTTGGGCACGTCGAAAGAATGAGTGACGAAAGAATGGTAAAAAAGATATATGATGGAAAAGTGAGTGGTAAGAGAGGTAAGGGGAGACCTCGGTTGACTTTCGAAAACACAGTATCGAAGATACTGGAGGAAGGTCACGTAAAAAGCATGAGGACTCCCCGGAGAGCATGCATGAAGAGGTTAATGACAGTGGACGAGGCGAAAGAGGTATGCAGGGACCGCAGCGTTTGGCGCTCCGTTCTCTCTGACTACCCCGCTAGGGATAGAGCGTGAAGCTATGGATGGATGGATGGATTATTTTAAGGAATACTTACTTAACAATACATAGTATCCCGGCTCCGGCAGCCACGCCCGTCAGCAGAGTGACGGGAAGGTTGGGCACCCACATGCTAATGCGAATGCTATGCTGGAAATATTAAAACAATGGGTATAAAGTAAATGTTTTTTTATAATGATAATAGAGGATTGCATATTGTGACTAATTCTTATTACTATTCTGACTGAAGAATTAAATATAAGTACTTATAAATATTCTTTTTTATTAAATTTATATAATATGGCTTTACTTTTTTATTGTATTTGTCTATACGCTTATATTTTTTTAATTTGTTCTCACTGAACAAAAAAATTTGTTCTTATTTTTTTGCCACTGGCTGAAATAGTGATATTAAAAAAAAAAACTTTTTTTATTTTTCCCTCCAATTTCTTTGTGGGACTCTAGAGATGGGTGATTGTCGAATATGATTTAATAATGAAAAATAAAACAATTATTTTATAGTTTTTAATAACTTTATTTTAAAGTGTATGGCTAATCTCATTGTTTACAGTGCTAACTAAATGCTGGACACTATTAGTAATTTAAAAACGTATGAAATATGTGAGAATACATTTGTAGTATAGTATGAAAGTGTATTTTACATTTAGATACAGGTGCTTTTATTCGTATTTAAAATCTATTTAATTACATTAAAATGTTAAGAATTGAATCCAAAATCACATTAGACTGGAATACAACAATGGGACTGTACATATACTCACATATTTCTGGCTAAAGCTTAGTTTTCAGTCGGGTGGAGGAAGATCTAAAAGCATTTACATAATCTACGGAAAGCCCATGTCTACGACGAGAAAGTAGGTATATCTACTGATTTATATAAAAATATATTTTTTGTACTGAAATAATAACAGTATTGTTAACGCAATTGAGAAAGAATACATTCAAATTTTGTGGTACATTTAATTAAGAAGAAGACTGATGACTAATGTGAATAGAACACAGGATAAGAACATATATTTAATAATACTTAATAGGTACAATGTAAATAATAAGTAATACCATTCGATTCTTGTCAAATTGTTACGAAATCAAAGTAAATGCCTAATACAATACTATGAAGAGATTAAGCCATATTATAAAGGCACTAAACAAGTGAATTAATTAATTAAATATTTATAATTTATAAGAAATATTCTTTGCACATCCATATTGACACTGTTTATACAATTGTAGTTAGTCCTTAAAACTAAATTCATGTAACAAAAGAGGTTAATAATTAGTTTTAATATAAATAATAATTATGTACAAATACAAAATATGAGATATTATAGTTCTACTGAGGATTCTTTTTATTACATACTTGTGATATTTTGCTCAAACTTTTAAATTAATTTAAAAATATGGACACTATGTTTCACACCTAAATTAAAGTAATTAAAAATATAATTCATAATTCCTGTATTTTTGATTTTGAAAAAGTAACTAGAAAATATATTGTGTTCAGGTTGCTTCCCACAAATTAAAAAGTTTTGATTGAGAAAATCTTTATATCTAAGGTGTGAATATTAAAAAGCTAATATCAATAGTTGTAGATAAAATGGTAATGGTAAAGTGCTACGAGGCATACCAGGACTGGATATATAGGAATAAATAAAGTTTCAGAGCATAAGTTGGTAATTAATGTTATATAAAAACTACTATATAAAAACTCATATTTTAAACCAACTTTTATCTTCTATATTTTTCTGAGACCTATGAAACCAAAATGTGTTGTTTAACAACCAGATAAGAACATATTTGCTTTCTGTAGCATTATTAGCAAATTATGAAACACACTGTGACACTTATTTAATAAAATATTAATTTCGACTAGAAGCCACCATACACTTTTATCTAATGTAATTTTTTAAATTTAGTAATTAAAGGCAAAAGTTGTAAGAAATCATATTAATGTTTAAATATTTAAAAAAAAAACCTTGTGTTACAAGTATATCACAATCAGGTTAACCAGAATATTATATATCATTAGCTACAGACATTAATAAGCAAAAAAAAAGAAGTTTGAAATAAATTATATTTATATACATTATGGATATATTATTCAACCATTTAGTAACATTATTGTTAAATTTTTAATATTTTAAATAAATAACACTATTGAAAGTGCAATAACAAAATTATTAAATTGTCAAATTTATAAAAGCATATTCAGGTACTGGGTATTATATAAAATATGAGTATTTTATAATATCTAAAATCATGTTCTAACAATCATTTGTCGTACAGTAATTGTAAATTCTATATATTAGACACAATATTGATTATTTACATACATTTATGATAGTTTTAATTGCTCCCTTAAGTTAAAATCTATGAGATTTGTGTTAAATTCTAAATCTAATTCTACGGTGATTAATAAAATGGTGTTATTATTATAAGTAGTGTATCTTCGTTTTCATTTCTAGATATTTAAATTTTCAATTATTTTACAGCTAAACTCATAAATGTCAGTTAGTATATTAATTGGTATTATATAATTAATAATGGATGTCATTCATCCATATTCATTAATTATAATGTAACAAATAATATATTTTTTTTTTTAATTAAAAACATTTACATATTTTAAACATCAATTGAACTCCAAAAGGAGAACTGATATGTTGCTACATTTTATTAAAATTGAAGTAAATTTATCATATAATAATATTACTATATCAATATGTATATATAAAAAGGAGAAAAGAATGTTTGCGATTGACAATGTGTGTAAAATAGTGTGATACAAAAAGACGGTGATCTAAATACATTTATGACTAATAAAGCGTTAGTTTATTGTTTTATATTATTGAGCGTCCTTTTACATTACATATATACCATTTTATACTTGATTATATTACAAGAATGGATGTATATGACTGTATTGCATGTATAGTATTATTATTTTATATTTTGTGTCTAATCACAAAGACTAATTGCTAAACTAAACAAATATGGATATGGTTATAACTTGACTAGTTGTAACACAGTGGATAAGTTACACTAAAGATTAGCTTGCTTTAGTATTAAGTACAGTAGTGCTTTTTGATTTGGAATTTTCATTTGATGATAAAGGCCGAGCTATACCTATTTTAACTATTCCTTTTGGAGCTCCTTTCAATGCTTGAACTGCTTGGTCTAAGGTAGCATTTTTAATAACAGCTCCATTAACTGATACAATTTTGTCACCAGGTGATATTTCACCATTTTTCTCGGCAACACCTCCTGGGACCAAGCTTCTTACAACTATCACAGTGCCATTGGGATCTATGGGGTCTTGATAATCAAGGATTGAGAAACCAAGACCTTGGTCTCCTTTAACTAGTTCTACAATATCCTCCTTACTTTGCCACATGGCTAAGCCAGATACACACTCTAAAGACTTTGATTTTTTTGAGTGCCCGGACTGATTAGTCAATGTTGCAGTACTTGATGTATTTATTGATGTATCTGACTGAGCTTTAACTAATGTAGTAAGATTGTTGAGACTGCCTGATATAATTTTACGAGCTTCAAAACCTTCTCTATCTTGGGCTAAGTTAATAACAGGCCTTGGACCGCAATCAGTGCTGCTTCTAGCACACACAAGCCGCACACGGTTTGGCAGCTGTTTCAATATATTTACAACCTCTGTGTGAGTCAACCCATGTAACCTGTACTCATTCACTTCTAATAACTCATCTCCGGCAATTAGTGCACCTTGCTGCCCCACTGGGCCTTCGGGTAGCACAGATCTGATATAATGATGTGGTCTGACTTCTTGTCCTCCTTCTACATCAACTGTTCCTTCTAAACTAATTCCTAAACCTGAAAGTTTATGAACTTCAGCTACTATTATCTCCTTGTCTGATCCAATTTCCGATTCCCACTTCTTTCTTATTTCTTCTTCATTTATAGCTAAAATTTCGTCAAATCTCTTATCAAGTTCTTCTTGAGAGGGTTCATTCAACTCATTATCTCCTACTTCTAAAACACTTGAATCTATTGTAGTATTAGATTCAGGCTCAGGCTCAATTTCTACAGTACTGTTATCAGCTTGGGAAGGCACTGGGAACCATGTTAGGGTAGTTGCTGATGGCGAGGGTGATGTTGGTCTGTCCTCATTAAATATAGCTAGCTGCAGATGCTCAAATTTAGGACCTCTTAAATATCTTTCTAAAACTAAATGAACTGATATACTAGTATTCCTTAGTATTTCTACAGCCTGAGGATTGCTTTTGTCTGTCAAAGACACACCATCTACTTCTATTATTCTATCATTTATCTTAATCTTCCCACTTTGCTCAGCACTGCTGCCTTCAATTATACTCTTTACAAATATACCAGACAGTTCTTCCTTTTCACACACATATCCCGCAACAGTAATTCCTAAACCATACACATTCTTATTTAAATCTACATGCACTATCTCTACTTCAGGTAAAGCAGGTATTTCAACAGGTACAGTAATTGTTATAGTAGGAGATATTGAGTCGGCTATGATTGGATGATCAGGAATCTGTTGGGGGTTTTCACCAATAACACTGACAGCTGCCACTAGGTTTTCAACATCACCATTTTGTCCATTAATGTATTCACCATAACACTGAGATAAGTCATACACAGCACCATATCCAGCCTCAATGAGGTGGCGGTCGAGGAGTTCCGGGTCGGCGAGCAACTTGGTTGGCACTAGGGCCGTGCCAGGGATAGGAGCGCGGAGAGCGGCCGCCGGGTCAGCTGGTCTCGCAACCAGCAAGCGTACGGTAGGGCCCGCTTGCCGCAGTACAGCCGCAACTTGCTCCGACGTAAATCCTCGAAGGTTAACCGATCCTACTTGCAGCACGTGATCCCCGCTCTGCAGCCGGCCGTCCTTGTCGGCGATTCCTCCCGGCAGCACGTACTTTATTACCACGCCCGTGCTTCTGCCGCCGACTAAATTGAATCCTAGGCCATTCCCGTCATTTGTGAGTTCAACCACTTCTACTTGCGCCCACTCCGTACTCAGCACCATCGTCTTCCTAACCATCGGAGCCTCAAGATGTTACGTGATGCGCACGACGAGGTTATGACCACCCAATAAATACATCTCGAATGAACGTAATCGAAATATGTTTAATTTAATTACAAAACACGATTTTAAATTATAAACGTTTGATGACCGTTAATTAGAAATCTCGTAATTTATATATAAAAATGACATTTACATACTTGCTGAATTGGAGACAGCGAGAATGTGGCCAGCTCCCCTCAGGTTTGCCTGATGAATAATATTTACGCTAATGTCAAAATATATTACAATTTATAATTATCTAAGAATTACTAAAATAAATATATTTCATAGTTCAAAATACATCCATTTGTAATGTTAAAGTGCGTTTTTATTTACTTGAAATAGTTGCAATAATTGTATACTGTCAGGGAGTCTGTGTTTTGAATGTTTCTACAAACACAGGACAGATGTCGTTCATCCAGATATACATTTTTCTAATTGGAAATAGTTCTCTCTTTATTTTATCTATTCCCCACAAGATGTCACTGTCGATGTTCCAGTGCTAAGAAAAGCTTTGTTATTATATATTATTATTTTCTCTTTAAAGTTTATTTATTATTATTTTCTATATAAACTGATGTACCTTGTTATATTAACAAGGTGCTGAATGCTTAAAAGATACAATATAATATTTTAAAGAAATACTCACTATATTTTTATTTATTTTTAGGGAAAATGATGATGAGATATTTGATGGAGATGAGATATTTTCGGAAAATATGCGTATGTGAATACGGATTTGAGGATTCACAACAAAGAAATACACAGGAATATCAGGTGCCGGCGAGGATGTCACAATAAGTATAAATAAACCGTGCTCAGGTGACTTGGACACTTCTAGAAAATGAATATGAAGAATGGTACAAAGATGTATAAAGCAAAAGTATGGGATAACAGGCGTAAGGGAAAACCTCGACTGACCCGAAGGTCAGTGTTGGTGTGTTCGACCTATTTTTTTTCGAAAAAACACTGTTTTTTTTACTTTGACACTGGTCAAAGTAAAAAAAAATAATCTCTTCGGAGGGCATGTATGACAGTGGACGAGGCAACCTGCGACCCGAGTACCCTACTAGGGTATAAAGCGTAAAGCCAAGAAAGATAAAATAGGTTGCCACAAATCTTACAAAAATTCACACTACTTAGCTTTTGTCAAGACAGTGTCCGTCTAACACTCTTCGCCCATCCTTTCTTTTCTTATACATTGCATATTGCTACGTTAGAGCCTGGTTTCAACTGTGAGAGAGTCTTGAGCCAGTAGTGTTTAGGCAGAACGGGTTCCTTTTATAAATAATTTAACCCATCCACCAACATAGAGTTTTGTGTTTTGATTTCAATAGAAAAACGGACACGAGAGAGTGGAATGTGCAGAGTGAGCTGAACGGGAAAAAAATGTGTAAATGCTTTTGAACTTTAACAGAGAGTGAGTGCAGTTGTAGTTTAATAATAGTTCCTCGCGAAATGGATTATGAGATGGCGAGATTTTGGTTATGCTAGAACATTTAAAGGCGAATATCCAGGTTATTCTCTGTGAAGCAGAAATAGTGAAATGTGGTAGCAGACATGTTTCAATACGGTATGTAGGTACCTATATATGCGTATTCAATCCTTTCCGCCCAACTATTTGTTGAAGGGAATACAAGTCAGTACTTAAAGCTCTGACCACTGTACAATGTATTCAAGAGGGCGCGCGTTCATATCCCGCTGTGTTTAATTTTTTATGTTTTCTTTAAGTAATTTTTCTATCCTCATATGGATTAACAATTTAAATCTCGTAAAAGCATACAAGTAAGTGCGTAAGTGTTCTGAAATCGTTCGATTAACAGATTAACTTAAGTTTTTTGTCGTTTTATCTTTTATCCTGCATATAGGACATTAGGTAAGTAAAGTGTTAAGACACTCCGTTTTCCTTTCGTGGCAACGCATATTAAGTTCTTCTTACCAGAGTGAGAAAAGTCATAATTATTTATTTTCTCGTGTGAGAATCGAACCCACGATCTTAAGCGTTTATCTCTTATACTTTTTATACCGATCTAAGTATAGAAAAAAATAAGTTTTATTTAAGAAATAACATCAATAAAACAATTATAGTCATAGGTACAATAATTTTATTATATATACAGTAGGTCTTTAATAACTAATTTATAATACATAAGTACTTACAAATCTAAGTACAAGTCTATGAATAAAAGTATATGTCGGCGCTAAGCCTGGGTTTCGTTCAGAGTCGATATTTCATAATAAAATAACAGAGTAATATCAATTGACTTATTCTAGTGCAATCGATACGGGTCCTCATAATTTAACAGCTGACATTTCAGTGCAATATTTGAAAATAATATCATAAAGAGCTCTTCAGTACAAATAGGTTTTACCGATTTCAATAACTAAACATTAATTTAAATACTAAATACTTTCTTAATAATAAAATGTAACCAAAGCCATCGCGTTTACAGTCAGATACTGTACCGCTGCGCTATACATAAATATATAACTTTACGCTGTATCCCGCACATGGGCAGGGTAGGCAGAGGGAACTGCAGGAACCATACGAACCTAGTGTTAAGACACTCCGTTGCTTAGTCCCTGCTTTCTCCGTCCCCACTTTCCGCCTTTTTCGAGGCATTACGTGTTGAGTGGCGGAACTCAACGCAGCGCTTTGCCTAGTTTGCCAGAGCGAAGAAAATGGAAATAGAAAAATCCATATTCTCCGACTGGGGATCGAACCCAGAAACCGTCGCGTTACAGGCAGACGTTGTGCCCATGCGCCACGACGTCCGGCTATACATATATGTACATATAAATTAAATAAATTATACTTTATCTTTGTTATAAAAATGAAAAGTAAAACGCCAATAAAAAGTGAATTAGATTTCTCGAATGTTATGTGAAGCTTTATAAAAGTTGATCTACAAAGTAAAAAGAGGCGAATAATTAACAAAGTTTTAATTAACTATATAAAATTATTACGTAATTAAACTAGTTTACTATTAGTAGCTCGTATTCTTCTCAATTCTTATAGTTATACAGTTTCAAATTCATCGACATTGATATATATGTATAAGGAATAAAGAAGACGAAGGAGATGTGTTTGATTGCATAGTAATCCCTCTTTATAAGGTCCATTAAAATATTATTATTATAGACAACCGTCGTCCGCAGAGGCGTAGCGTTTGCCTATGAACGCGATTTATGGGTTCGATTCTGCCTTTGGGAAAGATTTTTTTATTTCCATTTTCGTCCCTCTGACAGCTAGGTTGTGCCTAGCTGTCAGAGGGACGAAAATGGAGTTCCACCACTCAACATACAAGGCCTGGAAAAAGACGGAAAGTGGAGAAGAAGCAGCGAAGTGTCTTAGCACTAGGTTGCTATGGTTCCTGCAGTTCCCTCTGCCTACCCTGCCGTGTGCGGGATAAAGTGTGAAGCTATATAAAATTATAATTACTTAATTATAATTTACATATAATCAATTAAGTAGCTTTATATAAAGGTACAATATATACACAACAAAGTGGGTTAGTAATAAATAATAATTTAGGTACACTTCGTTCTACGCTTTCCGGGAAGTGAACCCATAATTGTCACGTCGTCAGCCACGAAAGCGAAGAACGGAGTGTCTTAACATTAAGTGTCACCTGCTATATGTACAAGTCATTTTTTTATTTTTATACATAAATTATATATAATACAAATATTAATTTACACAAACTAGTTGTATAACTTATATAAGGTATTTTTAATTTATTTCAAATGGTCAATTGCAAAGAGCGATGAATATCTTTTTTTTTGCTTCACGCTTTATCGCACAAGGCAGGGTAGGCAGAGGGAACTGCAGGGACTATGGGAACCTAGTGTTAAGACACTCCGTTGCTTAGTCCCTGCTTTCTCCGTCCCCACTTTCTCATCTTCTTCTTTATTTTATTCTCCTTTTGTTATTTTTAGGAAGCATGACAAGAGAGAAGAGACTTCTATTTCTTTAGTGTATGAATAAAACTTATTTTTAGATAAAAAGTTTAGTAATATTAAGCTAACACCTACCTACCAATACTACAAAGAATCTTCCTACCTTGCAATTAGGTACTAGCTACAGTCATAAATGTAACCTACCTTATTTAGTAGTAGCTATTGAAAAAATTTCAATACATGTATATACCTACTATTAATTTCAAAATTGCAACCGTACAGCGAGTACCTACCTACAAATGTATAGTTAGGTAGGCTACCTACAATGTTTACAAAGAAAATTTTAAAATTAGGTACCTTGGAGTTACCCTACTATGTAACACACGGTATTTAGTTTTCTATTGGTAGGTACTAAATCTAACTTAAATCTAACTTAATTAACCTTTATTTTTTCTCATTTTCGCGCTCAATCCCTTATAAGTTGTGTTCCGCTTGAATTGTAGGCCTTGTGTGTTGAGTGGTGGATGTAAACGCAGCGTTTGTGTTGCCAGAGCTGCTAAATACAAATAACTAAATTTCCAAATTGAATATTGAACCCGCTACCATCGCGTTTGCAGTCAGACTACGTTTCACTAGGCTAGAGAGTCTCACGCACGTTCTATTGTAAAATAAAAATTACTATAAAAATCGCAGAACTAAAATATATCTATTAGGTAATATATAATATATATCAGAAATGTTAAAATATATGCATAAATATATGTATATATATATATATATATATATATATATATATATATATATATATATATATATATATATATATATATATATATATATATATATATATATATATATATATATATATATATATATATATATATATATATATATATATATATATATATATATATATATATATATATATATATATATGCATAAATATATGTATATATATATTTGAAAGGTATACAAAAGTCAGCGCGGGTGGGGGCGGCATCGACAGGCTCGGCCCAGAAATCAGTTGTAAAGCCTCCGCCGTAAATCTCCCCTATTTAAGGGAAAGGGCGCGGTAATATGGTAAGCATACATTTGTATTACATTTTTTTTTATTTGAATTAATTATGTAAATATACGAGATTTCTCCTCGCGGCTTTGCTCGTGTGGTTTCCGAGTTGCCGTGAGAGAATATCTTAAGATAAAAATAAGCTATATCTAAATTAGAAAAATATATAGGTATTTTTATCACTATGAGTATATGTTGTAATTAAACATAGTATAATTATTTTGTTTTATTTTTTAAATTACTTTATACGCCTATAACCTCCTTACGCCATACATACAAACAATCTGTAAAATTACAATATTCTATATCAATATATACTTATAAGTATAATAACAGAGAAAAGAAACATTTTATTTTTATCTATATTTATATTTAGTGTATAACGGCCTTATAAACCCTTATAAGCTTGCTTTTTAGTGTACTTAAAATATACCTTTCAAAAAGTAACAAAAGTAAAGTCAAATAACTGTCTAGAATTCTAATAAACTACAATAAATGTACCTAATAATTAAAGTGTTTCAACTTTTACCTATGTAGGTAGATGTTTTAAGGTCATTGTAGAATAAAAAATGTTTTATTTTTAAAACTATGTTATTTAAAATATTTATGTAGTATAGGCTTATACAATAAAAAGGTGCAAAATACATTGATAAAATTATTCACCTAAACATAAATTAAATATTTAAGAACAGGTAGGAATAGTATACCTCAAATCCAAAATCCATACAAAATTAACGACGGTATAATAAATAATATTTACATTCAAAAAGTAATGTCTCTATGAAAACGTAAAATAGCTCTACAGCATTCAATAATAACAAATGTCTTTCTTAGAGCTAAAAAAAGATAATTACACTTTAAGAATTTTTTATATCTAACATTAACAATTATTCTTATATAGTTTCACGCTGTATCCCGCATATTGCAGGTTAAGCCGAGGGAACGGCAGGAACCGTGGGAACCTAGTGTTAAGACACTCCGTTCCATACTTTCCGCCTTTTAAGGCATTGCGTGTTGGAACTCAATACTAGGCTTATAATTTTGATTTATATAATTTGTTAATAATTCAATAAACACTTCAAATAATAACAATAATGATAATAATAATTATTATTAATTATAATAATACAAGGTCCATTAATCAGATGCCTCGAATCCATCGGGCACGCGAAAATTTGAGGCCAAAATTGTAGAGTATATACTCGTAGCTTAAGGATTAGTCTTAGTTTTAGTATGTTTGGGAACCTGCAACCTGTTTATATGTAGGTTGGTACAGAAGTGGCACTATAACAATAAAATAAGCAATAATATACAGTTATACTTGAACTAAAATTAAACTATAATACTTACTTTTTGCTAGCTTTTGTCTTAATAACCTATATTATTTTTTAAAACTATTATTTTGGAAATATTTATAAGTCAGTCAATATTATGACCCTATTCCATAACATTTATAACTATATGTGGAAAATTATAGAGTTTTAAAAGCAATTACATATTCATCATACAATTATTTACAGTTAGATTTGATTTCTTTTAAGCGAAGATATTATTGAAGCACTCAAAATACAATTTCAAGTCCCGCCCGATTTTACATTTACAGAAACAATAGATGTGTTCATGTTGTTGTAAATAACTAATTATACTATTTAAAGTAAGTTTTAATACAATAATAAAATGAAGTAACACATTTTTATCACAATAATCAATAATACATAAGTATTAATTTATCGTTTAAGTAGAGACATCTCTACATTATTTATTTCGGTGTTATTGTTGATTATTGTAAATGTTACTAAAATATTTTACAGTTTTTATGTTATAGGATGGTTGTACTATAACAGTGCAAGGCTTGTAGTATGTACCTAACACATGACTTAGTCCTTAAGCATACCTACAACAAAGGTCACTAAGCTAGAACGCGGGCCGGCTTGATTAGGTCCTGTTAGAACTTTCCACCTTACAATTACGAACAAAGCACACAATAGAAACAATACATATTATTATACCAATAAGCTTTCAAAGCTGTCAACCGTTCAATGAGCGTCCACGTCGAACATTAGCAGCTGGCAATTAGGCGACACGACCGCCCCCCACCACGCGCCGCGGCTCACTGCCGCAGCCGGCGGCGGGAGGCGGGCGGGGCGGGCGGCGCGACGGCGGCCAATGGCGGGGCGGCGTGGGGCGGGCGGAGCGCGGGCGCGGCGGCCAGGGGCGGGGCGGGCGGGGCGTGGCGCGGCCGCGCGGCCCGGCCACCGTCACTCTCGCTCTAGAGCCACTAGAGGTAGTGCCGTCGAGTGGCGTCGAGTGCACCGGTCGGATGTCCGCGGAGGGCGGCGGCTACTCGCCGTGTCCGGCGGAGGCGCTGCCGGAGCTGAGCGCGGCGGAGCTGGCGATGAGCCTGTCGCCCAAGTCCGCGCTGCTGCAGCAGAACTTGTCGCAGCTGCAGCTCCAGCATTCTACGCCCTTCTCGGTCACCGACATCCTGTCCCCCATCGAGGAGTACCGGAAGCTCGAGCTGAACAACCCGCCGTCCCCGTACAGGTGCGTGGATCGATAGGGGGGCGCCACCCTCCCGGCGCGGTGTTAGTGCTCGCGAGGATATACTTTGACGTTTCGTGCAGGTATGTTGTCATCGGTCAATGAGTGAGGTCAACGATGTGCTCGGTCTTCGCGTGGACTTGGACGCTTTTATTTTTGCGTTGCGTGCCATCGATCCGTTTACACTTGTAATATTATACGCGATGAGTGGCGACCGGCCCGGGGAGCCTTGAGCGACGTCATGCCTCTCGAAGCCTACGTGCATATGTATGTATGTACCATTAGACGCGGCGAGCTAATTTGGTGTTTAAATTACGCGATAAATTAATATTTTTAAATAAATTAACATTTTATTCAAATAAAAGGTGGTGAAGTGTTTAAGTGATTTTCAAATAGTCGGCTATTTGAACAAAGCGGTGACGCGGCGGTCCAAGTACTTACTATTTACAATATTTTTCTCATTCAATTAATACCTTTTAAATTTATAAATACATCATTTTTTAACAGTTTTTGAAAATTTAAAGAAACAAATAAATTTAATTAACGTTATTATTCATTAATTTATTTAAAATTGTTATTTTAAAATTAACAACTGTGTGAAGTGCTGCCATAAAAAATAATTACAATATAATAATAATTAAAAGTTTTACTTTTTTAATTCTAATTTTATAAATATGCGACGGTATCAATTGTGTACATTATAGATAATAAATATAAAATTCCAAACTCATTTTAACAAAATTTTAAATCTTACAAAACTTTGAAAGATTTAAAGATTTTTTAGGAATATTATATACCTACCTATACGATAAACGTTTTAAAATGTTTTAGGCAACTCATTTATACAAGCGTTTTGTTAGTACTATAAACACTTATGAAATATAGATACTTAAGCGAATCTTTATAGTTTCGATAAGCTATTTTTAGTCTATTAAGATAAAAACAATAACTCTTTAAAAGTAGAGAAAGGTGATTATAGGCGTATTTTAAATGACTAACCAAATTAATCGCGTATATTTTTTAAAAATGTGACATTTTTAACAGAGTGCGTGTAAAATAAGAAAATTATATGGAATTAGAGCGGCAAGATGAGATTTTAGAACTAGACTAATATAATTTTTTTTATCATTTTATAACTAAGCTTTGAGTGTGCATTCATTAATTTTTCCTAACTTAAGTAACTACTCGGAGTGGTATAAAGTTTAGTGCCTTTGAATAGAAATTCATGTTCCTAACTATTAACTGACTGATAGAAAATGACATGCCTTTATTACCAAGTCACTAATACTTGATAACTATATAAGTATTTCCATCTTTATATGTAAACAGAAATTTTACATTTAATAAACGAAATGAGGACCGCCGTGGCGCAGAGGCGCAACGTGCGCCTGTAACGCGACGGTTTCTGGGTTCGATCCTCAGTCGGAGAAGATGAATTTTTCTATTTCCATTTTCTTCGCCCTGGCAAACTAGGCAAAGCGCGGCGTTGAGTTCCGTCACTCAACACGCAATGCCTCGAAAAAGGCGGAAAGCGGGGACGGAGAAAGCAGGGACTAAGCAACGGAGTGCCTTAACACTAGATTCCCACGGTCCCTGCAATTCCCTCTGCCTACTCTGCCATGCGCGGGATAAAGCGTGAAGCTAAAAAAAAAATAAACGAAATTGCGGGTTACAACTTGTGAAAATTAGTATTTTTGATTACATTAAAGGTTGCTGTGCTATTATCATCAGAAAGATCAGATTCTTAATAATATTTATAAAATATCTAGTTTAAACTTTTATTTAAATAAGTTGAGCCACTCTTAGGTATAGATTTAGATAATAATTTTAAGTGTTCATCCTACTATACGTTTCTTTTTAAATCCACGTGTTATGGAGTTAATTTTGTTGTAAGTAATTTGTATTTATATCTATATAATTTTCAAAATGAATCCAGGCAATATATTTCTGCCATGTAGGTAGGTACATTTACCGTCGCAATCGATGAATCGATTCACCGCTTGAAGTAATAATCTAATTTGGTAATTATATCATATTCTATAGGCTTATATTTATAAATATTAATCAATTTAATTGAAATTATCTTTAGTTAGGTCTGTCCATACTTCGCGTTTTTCCGTATTGGTGATAATCTAAAAGATCATCTCTGTTCCTTGAGTTTAAAACTTGATTTTGAGTAATTAATTAATTTTTACGATGCTATGTAAAAAATTAGTTCATTAAATTATATACATATACAAATATTTTAGTAAATTATAAGCTTATAAAGCATTCGGTCGCTGCCCTCCTTTTAATTTTCTTTTTAATATAGTTTTGAAAGTTTTTACAAATAATTAAAAATTGTTGCTCCAAAAGTAGTTTTTATTATAACGTTTGTTAATTTTATGTATAATATGCGTATGTCGTAAAGAAAAGGCATATTTTATAGGGAGTGGTGTCGAATCCAGAATAGACGCTTACGCTGTACAAATATTAACAGATCTAGATAAATGGTACCGGACCTATGATAAACGGTAAGTAGGTACTTAGTACATAATATTATTTATTTATATCCTAAAAATAATGTATTTTCTCGATAGTAATAACGAATTTACTTTTAATTTTCTTCTTTTTTAATTTTCTCGATAGTAATAACGTAACCTAATGTCAAGACACTGTTTCCCCACTTTAAAACCCCGCCCAGTAGTGAGTAAACGATAATATATTCCGTGAGTGGGCATCGAACCTGTATTCGTTGCGTTTATTATCCAGTATTATGTTAGTGTTAAGACATTGTGTCTAAAAAAAAAAACTATAAGTGTAGGTAGTAAGTACTTATAAGTAAATATGTGCTACGTATACCTATTGTTTTTATTCTCTTTTTCCTTCGGAGAGATCTCTTTTATAGAGCATTGATATTAAATATGTTGAATAAATAATAATATAATATAGTGGGGACGGAGTAAGCAGGGACTAAGTAACGGAGTGCCTTAACACTAGGTTCATATGGTTCCTGCAGTTCCCTCTGCCTACCCTGCCATGTGCGGGATAAAGCGTGAAGCTAAAAAAAAAAAATAAATAATAATGTAGGTAGGTATATTATTATAACTTACTATATATTAGTAGTTCTACTGTAGATTTGTGTGTGCTTCAATTAGTGAATTGTGTTAGAATTCACCTCAAAAAGCCTCAATATCCTTAAAAGTTACTTACGCCTATGATTTATGAATAGGGAAGAAATCACGACTTACTTTATTTTGTATCTAGATAAAAAGTGATTTATTTACAATTTATAGAATTTAATAATTTTATACACCTAACCTAAGAGGTGGTAACCAACTTGACGCTATGATGCTCTATATGTTATCTTATAAACATATCTGTAGATATGTTTTTCAGCGGAATTTGGACTTGCCTTTCTTGGAAACCATCCAAACGCTCTGATCACTAAGCCTAACCTTTCTTCATCATGCCGCGTCGAAATTCTTATATACTTATTGCGTTGTTACCGTCTCTATGGGGACATTTTTATATATTTTTCTATCCTGCAGGTGGGTTAACACTTTAAAAATCATAAAATTATATATAATTATAGATATTAGATCAATTTCAACTCGTCGAAAATTAATTACTTCTGGGAGAAGCACGTAATGTTTTAAATTCGAATGGTATACACAAAGCAGTTAAAATATTTGTTTAAGTAGAGAAAGAGAATACAGCTTGTAATAAAACGTAAACGTTTTATAAAATGGTAATAATGTTGATAGACGTGTGTTATGTATCGCGTATCCTGTTCATAGTTTATGAGGACAGGCAATAGGCATGTGATGTCATCTGATGACAGCTATTCTTAGAGCGAGTCTAGCGTAGAGGTAGGTAGGCACGGTACGGTTTTAATACAAATAAAAGTTATGTATATTTTTTGTGGTTAAATATAAAAAGTATGTAGTGTTAAATTCAACAAAAAATAATATTACAATTTTCGTTTAGAAAAATAACTCATTCTCGTTGTAAATAAAGAAGTAATACTATGTCAATATACTTGGCTAAGTGCCTAATAGTTAAGAATTTAGCCAAGCCTAATACTAGATTTGGCTAGGTTTTAAAATAAAAAAAAGCGAAACAAATTTATCATCGGAATCTGACGTAAGACATTCTAATAAATAGGTATAAATTAAAAAGGCTTTTACAATATAATTGAGAATTTATATAAATAACGACTACTTACATTATTGCCTACCTAATGCAACTATTTTCTTTACTTCTTCAATTTTGCCAATGTCTAAGTAGGTAGATTAAATCTAGTTTTAGCATCTGGCGGCGTTCTTTGTCTTAGCATACAAGTTAACCTTATATTCTCAATGGCTTACAATTATAATTTAAAAACAACTAGATATAGGTTTTCACGTAAGTATATCTAACTACGAGATAGATATTCTTACATAAGATCGTAACTAGTAGGTATCGATGAATGACAATTTACATAATAATGCATATAATAATGCATATAATTTAATAACTGTTCATTAATATTTTATTCTTTAAGCATGCTTATTCATATTTACTTCGTTAACTCACATCGTCATAGCACTTGGATTGAAATGAAATAAAATATTTAATATTTCCAGTGGTACCTTCTTAATAGTTAGTAAAATATTTTGATTTTAAGTAAAAAATGTTCTAACTAAGGTGTTAAATGTCAAAATGAAGCTTATGAGTAGTTGTTGAGAATATGGAATAAGAAGGATCGCATAAAACACAGCATTAATATTAATTATAATAGGTATTTTAGACAGAACATATCTACTATATTATATTGCATATGTAAATGAAAGAAAGACATTTTTATCCACTCAGTTTATCTCGATATGTTTCTCGAATTTGTTTTAAAGGAAGAATGACCAAATAAATAACAATATAACACAGACAGAACAAACAAATGACTAATATTATTTGCCTTCGTCACACAAAACTAGCGTCATTATTTAAAAGCCATACATACGTATAGCGAAAGTAAAATATGCTATTTTAATGTTTAAGACGTTTTGCGTAACAACATGTGGTCGAGTGTTGACAGTTGACACTACAAGTGGTGACGGACTCGCGCCTGTCTGTTTACTTTGTCAATTTACATTTGGGCAAACAAAAATTGGAGGTTTTGAAAATATTGCGGCTCCATCTTAAATAAAAGCTAAATTATATGGGAATTTATGTTTTTTTGTATATTTTTATCTATTATGGAGGTAACTTTATAAATATAGTTGTTATTTTAGATGTTTTTGTGGATGTTTCGTATTCTATGAGGTATTGTTTATCTGTAGTTTGAAAATATTTCAAATTATTCAATTTATAATTCGCTTAAATGACTTATAATCGTTACTATTTAAATAAGTGTATTGTTCTAATAATATATTTTATCATTGACTAATAAATATTGAAATAAAATATTTTATTATTTCGATATATACCTAATTACCTAAGCAGGTAACAATAAAAACAAATTTTAGTTAACTAAAGAAAAATATATTTAATTTACTTATCTTTCTTACTCTACTGCCAGAGATTTGAAGTACAAATCCTATTATTAAGGCTAGGCCTAAAAGATGTCCATTTTATATTATATCTTTTAAGAATATTGTATTCCTCGGTGAAATAATTGAGTTACGACGTCGGTAAAACCATGCACAATTAAAAGAAAACAATGTAATTCATAATGAAATTACCACCAATTAATACGGCCTAAACTAAACGTCACAATTTCCCGCCCTGTCAAAACTCAATTTGTCAAACCAAACAAAATGGCGTGGGGCGATTTACCGTTCGGGAAAATTCTATGTAGCGATACGTAGAGCCTAAAGTCGTGTGAGAATTATTTAGCAAAACATTTGACTGGAATCGAGATAGGGTAGAAGATTAAATTGTGTAAATAGGGATTAGGCAGATAAGCTGGGCTTTGTTCGGAAGTGACGAGCTGGCGCCATGACAGTAACGGTAATGCGTGTGGCAGATTTGGGTCAGAGTTATTCACAAGTTACTTCAAAGTTAATACTTGCAAAGTAATTATTTTTTTACACCATGAATGGATGATCTTATTTTATAATTTGCTATCGATTATATTTTTAAACTGTTGTAATATTATAAATTTGCCTATTTGATGAATAAATTTTACTTTTTTACCACTTTGCATCATTTTCTATACTAAACTTTTATATTTTAGATATAAAAATAGTAGTCGGTAAAACGTATTTACTGCCCGGCTACTATTGTAGTCGGCCAATAGCGCCGACTATCCGGCATCATATTTTGTTCGTTTTCCTCAATTAAATTTAAATTATTTTAATTTAAATTTTTAAATATAGCTTATGTTTTTACTTTTATATGTAAAACAAAGCTAGGTTTCCTTTAAAAATTATTTTCTAAAATTATTTGAAATGAAAAAATATCGATGACATCACCAATGTTTTTTCTCTTTGGATAAAATTTGGTTCTTCGTCTTTATTACTAGATACATTCCTTTTCACATCACTCGTACCATTTTTCTATTATACTTAGGTACATTAAAATTATCGTCCTGGCCGATTAGTCAGCTAGTCGGCCAAGGTAACTGTCGGCAAATCTCTAAAAATAAAACATCATAATAAACATTTTTCTTCATACCTTTTCAAGTTAGTTCGAAAAATTAGTATATGTATTGACAATTTATACACGATCTAGATACCAATAACTCGTTTATATAGTTTTATTTAACTTTTACAACATATAGGGCCATATTCACTAGTCACAGATAAAGATTCAGATAGTAAGCTGATAGTTAAAACTATCTAACAGATACCTAATGTATTGGCAGATAATATTAATGTATTGGCCTTTATCTGTTGGGTCAGGTCTTTATCTGCTTGATAGTTACCAGCCAGACAAGGCACATTATTCCTATATGAAACTTTATCAGCAAGTGGTGAAACCGGTCCTTGATACGTAAAAATAAATCACAGATCACTCCTAGACAATTTTCTTACAATCCCCTTCTTTCCAGGTCGAATTCTTCGGGCAGCAGTATAAATTCACCTCTTGGACCTGCTGCATCTTGCGGCATGGCGGCGAACCCCTATGCCGTGCCGTTGTACGGCGGCGCACCGGTCCAGGGCTACGGCTGTGCCCCAGCCGACCTGCCCCACTATGGCGATATGCGAGGCGCCAGCTGGTACCCAGCCTCGAACGACCCCAGGTTTGCCAGTGAGTCGGCGGTTTTATTATATTTCCTAAAATTTATATAGTAATATATAAAATTGACATGTGAAATAGTCATAATAGTTTAGTGATTCAGCCTTTATATACGTAAGCAACTATAGGTACCTAGGTCTATTCAATTTGCATTAAACCTTAAGAGGTTTTGATCCTTTATCGTAATTTTTCTGTAATATAAACTTAATTAACTTATGAAAATTTTATAACATATATAATAAATACTTTAATTACATGTATTAAATATAGAATGGTTTATTTTATTCTTAATTACGATATAGTAGACAAATACTATAAAATAATTATTATAATGAAAATAGACTGAAATAAAATTATGTAAAATTGATATCTTTAAGTATCTATTTTGAATATAAAAACGTTATGATGGCATAATAATTCCTTTATTAAAAAAAAAACATTTTTTGTAACAACAATGATTTCGCTAAAAAACCTACTAGCTAGATATTTTACTCAATCATTATTTTTTTTATCTATTTACATGTATAGCCACAGACTATAAAACGATAACAAAGCAAATTGCAAACATATATAAAATAGCGAATAATTTCTCCACTCCCACTCAAAATGGCGGTCCGCGTCAATAAATGCGCGCGCATCAAGCTCGCCTATTACAATTAAAGAGTCGTGAAACTGTAGCTGTGTTATTAGTTAATTTCTGAAATGAGGTTTTATATACATGTTTCTCTTTAATCTTCCTTATTAGATCCTTCATTCATTTAATACGGTGAATATTTTGGAATTCATGTTTGAAGCTCTTTCGAAATTTATTTACAAGTAAATTAATTTTACTTTAGAAAAATAACACTACTTACAGGTTCAATGAATTCGATTATTATTTCTTTATTGATTTTAACTGAGATTTGATCTCTGTATAAATCGAATCGGAAAATAACGTTTATTTTAATTACCTAGGTACTTAGTTACTTCCTACGTTACACAGAATATGTAAAAAATAGAGCTGAAAGAAATAGTGGTGACAAATTCCTTTTTTTTTAATCTTGGTTCAAACATAAAATATCTAATTGTATGTCTCGCAATGGGAAAGAAGTTCTATACCTAATAAGCATCTTATCTGACATTAATTGACATGGGGCGACATTACAATAGGTAATTAATTAAAATTTAGCAATTAAATAATTTTTACTTTAAAATGTCCTAAAAATCGTAGAATGAAGAATAATCTTGAATATATCTTGTATAACTTTATATTAGGCAGAATAATTTTAAAATATCTATCCAAATTGCGAAACTTTCGTAAAATATAGTTTAAAATGTGCCTTAAAACTCCAGAAGCTACTTATTTTCAAATAAAAGTGTCTCAAATTGCAAGATTAGGCTTGATGTGTCAACACCATTAGTCTTAAACATTTAAACATAAAAAAGCAGTGCATGCGTGCGTCGGCGGTCGGCGGCCGGCGTGCCTCTCCGCCGTCGGCGACGCTTAGTAACTTTACACTATGTATAATCCGGTACGTTTGTGTGATTTGTCTTTTAAAATATACATTTTAATGTTTACTCAGACAACTATTTATGATAGATGTTGCTTTTAATAAGAATAGATATTTTAAATGCATTTTTTATGGTAAAAAATGGTGGACATTGAGTTCTATCCGTTGTTAGATTGAAAATTTGTTGGAAAGTGGAAATTATGTAACTTTTTCGTAGATATCTTATAGGGTTAACACAAGATTATCAAGGTTTATTAGTAAAACGATGATGTCTTTTATTTCTTTTTACTTGATTCAATTACAATAAAATAAATATTAATTTTATTTAACTATTCTGCCAGTGGGATTTAATCCCGCAGCTATTACACGGTTTCCAATGAAGCAATTACAGCAGAAAATAAAATAAATGGAGTACATATTATTTTAATAGAAACACAAAATCTATTATTTTATTAACAAATGAAAAGAATGGGTTTATTTACGAATTAGGAGTCATTACAATGTGATCGTAACTTTGGCTTTCAAAAGTAAATTTATTATCTGTAACTAATATTTTAATTAAAAAAAACTTCACTTCATCAATCAAAGTAAACATCTTAAAGCAGAACAATTACTTCACCATCCTTTTATTAAAAAAAAACCTCTTTACACTTGACTTTTATTACGCATACCTAAGTATTGATTTCATCGCACTATTCACTAAACGATGTAATATGATATGGGAGCTACATTAGTTGCACAGGTGCGTTTAAGGAGCTGATCATGCCATGTTTACATTGCCCTGGGTAGTGGGAGGCTACCGTTTAGTACCAGACGTTATTTGTTATTTTATAATAAGTTTGTGCTAGTTTTGGGCGTGGGTGTAGTTATCTAGTTGTATTTGTTTTTAAAGAAGAAAGTAATGGCGTATTATCGAATAATCGGAGTAATCAATTTTTCATTATACCTAATTCTCAATGAAAAATGTAAAATTAAAAAACAAGATATTTTTTGTAATAATGATTGGTTTGGTTTATTAATTTTAGTTTTCTGTGTTTGTATGTCACAATTTAATTCAATAATAAAAAAGATTTGGAGTGGACGTAAAATGATAAGTGTGTGACCCAAATAAGAGATAAAAAAGTTGTTACAAAAAAAAACTGTCCGAAGGTAACTTCGTCATTTTTACGGCAAAATGGACATCTTTATAAAAAATTGCAAATAACATCAGTAAAAACCGTCTATCGACATTTCATTGCCGTATCGTGAAGCAAATTCATTATTCCTTGCCAACTAATTCTGAAAGTGCACTCCATTCAAGATGGCGCTGACCCGCCATCCACTCAATAGACAATACAAATCAAGAAACTTAATCTGAATTCCAAAACGGGGGTCATAGAGAAAGTTAAAATGATAAAGCACAGATTATTTATTAGTGTTTTGATTTCAATTACAATATTTTGAAAGTAATTAAAGTGTTTACATTTATTTATGGGAATAAACGTAAATAAGTAAAGCATATTTTAATATACATTTTTAAGTTTTGAATTAAAAAGGTAAATAATCATAGCGCAACATTCGGTAAACAATGAAACCCAAAATTAAAGGGTTTTATGAAGCTATTTAATTATTAATAGATTTATAAAAGAACTTACTACTGCCAAGGCTAAGTATGTAAAATGAAAAATATATTATTTTTAGTTAACAACAATAAAATATCAAAAATAAATCGACAGTAGAGTCTCTCATCATTTTCTATTTTGTCTTCTTCTTTCGAACGTTCCCTTTATTACCTATACATAGATACACATGAAAACGTATAAATCAAAATTATTTATCACTCTACGTATTAAAACTATATGAAAATAATTACCTATAAATTTAATACAGTATTTACACAGTACATGTAAGATCAGTAGGCAGTGGTGCTTGAACTTAAAGATGTTATTGTTTGCACATCGCTCATTAATGAGCCGTTGTATCTTGAACTCGCTCGGTGCACGACAACGAGCTTACGTTAGAATTTTAAAGAACTTTTTAACTAGCCATTGTCTTTTTATTTCTGTAGCTTGAATTATATTTTCGTTTGTTTAAGTATTCGATACAATATGGTTGATTGTTGAAATTAATTAAAGTTTATTCAGTAAGTGTTCAAGTCAAGTGCAGTCTAGTACCTATATTTATTGTTTTTTGTTTTGTCGTGCTTTTGTTTTAGAAATATTTCTATGCGGTAAATGGGTCATTTTTGAAAACCACAGAAACCTCATATGTATGAGTTTGATGACAAAAATTTGAATTTCAGTACTAAGCATAAGAAATCCCGGAAATGTGTTATTTTTTTAATATTTTTGTGTGAAAATGTTAGTGTGTTTAGGGAAATACATCTATTTACCAAGTTTTAACAGAATAGTTCTATTATCGAAAAAAAACCTAATATCAAATCTTAAAGAGTTCCGTTTCTTTTGTCACATGACTACGGAACCCTAAAAAGATCAAACATGATCTAATTGAAACCTTTACAGAATAACTAACCGTATAAGTGCACACGTAATAGGTAATACTCAACGATTAAGTAAGAAGATTATAACGGTAAACTTTAGTTTAACACAAAAACACGCACTCGAATACGGTATACCAAATTATTACACTAGAAAAAACAGTGGTCAAAGCACAGTGCCCTGCGGTACGCGTACCTGTACAGTAAAAGGGAGTTAGCTGTAGGCAGTATAAAATAAGCAATTCCGAACGATCGGTTCTGTGTTTGTCCACCACTAGAGTCTTGGCTGTGTAAACAAGAGGTCTCACGTCCGCAAATAGCATGCAGTGACAGCGAAGTAAAATTCAGTATACAGAATGCAAGGTGGAATATGTGTAGATATAGATGGATAAATATTTGAGTCGGTCTGTATCGAATTTCAATATGACACCTCGTTATAAATTGCATTATGTGTGTCTTTTTTGTTGTTTCTCTTTAAATTTTTTATCTGTGCGCATCACTAGTGTTGTTTTAGTATAAATTAAATAATGAGTCCATTTACAGGTTTCGAATTCTTATTAAGTATAGGAAATTCGAATTGGTAATGTCGCTACGTTCATTTTAACAAAGGTTATATTAAAAATAAAAACACATAGAAATAACTACATCCAGTACAGATTCAGCAACAATATTCAAACCAAACAAACAGATTAATAATCCTACATAGCAATAACATCGAACGAATCGAAACGAGAGCTTGAAATATATATTTTTTACCTAAAATTTCAAATTTCAGCAGTTCGCGTTTCAACAAGCGAAGTTATCGTTTCGTGTTTTTATGAGGAGAAATTCATTAATCACGTGAACGATACCTGCGTTAAAAACGTCAAAAGCACGGTCAGTGCGAATTAAAATTGGCGGGGGACTTGCGACACACTTTCGGGTGTAGCGCGTCTAATGCGAGTGGACGGTAGAGTGTGGAGTGCGGCCGTCAGGGACAGCACATAGTTTGTCTTCCTTTCTACATCTACGTGTGACACGGTTCTGGGGGAAAGGCCGATGTTTACCGTTCCATTTCCCAGACATTTCGTTAAGTTGAAATTAATTTTGGACTTTCGATATTGTCAAATGTTGGCAAATAAATGTTATTTTGATACCGTTTTTATAATTTTTATGTTGTATTTATTTAGGTTTCACGAAAATGCTAAGTTTCGAGTTGTTTCATTTTAAATTTGTTTTCTTTTAATTCTTTCATTATTGAGGCCATCTTCAGTGCTTGAATTCAGGGCCAATGCGGAGAATAGAGTGCCTTAGCACTAACTTTTATCTGCCTACTCTGCTATATGCTGAATAAAACGTAAAGCTTAAGATATAATCGGATATATCGTAAGTGGGTTAGGACATTAACTACGTATAAATTATGTTATCTTACTTATTGGTTATTATTATATACCTATAGGTATATACGAGTTCTACACAATTACTAGCAGCTATAATAAAAAAAATTAAGCCTCAACGACAAAACAGCTCAAACCATTATTACGTACATACCTGAAAATGAAAATAAATATTTATTTAGGCCTACAATAATTTTAACATAAAACTTTTAATCGTATTAAAATATAATGTGAAATCTATGGTTCCATACAATGTGGCCACACTGAATAAACTTCGCTAGCAAATTGTGCGTGAATAAACATGGGAAATAATAGCAGTATTGTGTTACAGTCTCCCCCGTCGCGAGTCGCAACGCGTCGGGATGGTATCGTTTGATCGGAACGCATTCGCTATCTAAATATTATTGGGTGACATGATTTTTTTATGTGGCAACTGTTATTTTTGGGATATTATGTAATTTTTGCTGTAACATTTTAATATATTTTTCGTTTAAATGTTAGTTAGTTTGAGTAAGTGGCAAGAAATAAGTAATCTTTAGCTATGAAAATTTTGTTGTGCTGCGTTGAAGTATGAATGCAAGTATGAATGTATATCGAAATTTACAACTTTGGTAAATAATTTTTAGAATCAACAAATAATTATCATATAAGTTAAAAAGGAAAACATTTTTTTTTATTACTTAAAGTTTCAAATAAATAGGTATATTTCCAACGCGTGGAGAGCATGGGGGTCTCGCGAATCCATTAGATGTGAGTAAATATTAGTTCAGTCGATCACCATGATCTTGCTACAATGTTAGAGCGTAGTTAACTGCACACACTTATAAATATTAGGACGTATATGTATAACGTTCTATGTATATAGCATATGGTTTTTATATTAGATATCATTAAAAGTAGTATTTTATGATAACATAAAAATTTTAACGCATCGAAATTTGAATCCGCACCTCTTGCAAACCGTACAAGCGCTCTGACCGCTCAGACATGCGTTCTTCATCACGCTGCATCGTTATCCTTATATGGTTTATATAGTAGACATTTTCACAAAACTTCCGCTACCCAAAGATTTAAAGAACAATCGTTTGACGAGAGGGAATGCTATTTTTATTAAACATAATGTTTAAAACCCTCTGCGTTCAAAATGTTTATATGTTTCCTTAAAGTACTTTTCTATCTTTGATTCTGATTAACACTTTAAAAATCGTAAGAAATAAATAATTAAAACCATTTTTCTCTATTTACTTTTAACATCTTCTTATGTTTTAGTTTTTATCAAAAATTATTTAAATTTATTAAGCCTAAGGAAACTTAAAGCTGCGCCAATCATGTCTATATAACGTCCGACTGGCTGATTTACTTAAGTATATTACTATTGTTTAAATTCAAAAAATTAAAGTAAACAAAAAAACACCTTATTTGGAATAGAAACTTTGTATGTGTCTTAAATGCTGATTTTTAATTTCTTTTTATTCTTTATCATATAAAACAAAATTGCGAAAATCACGTGTATCGTAATACCATACGTTAAATATGAGTAAAACAGAAACCTTTCAGCCATATATTATCTAGTATCATATATTTTTTAGTAATTTTCTTTACTAACGTAAATCAATAGGATCCATTAAAAATTCTCCACCAGTTAATTACGTCCAGAACCGTCAGCTGTGAGTGACCCTCGCGCCTCAATTTCACGCCAGTTGAGCGGTCATCAAACGCACTCGGAGGGGCTGTAATCTTGAAATAGGCAAAACCCAAACTATTGATATAGCAAATTTGATGCTCAAAGCCAACACGTACACGAAATTCAACTTTTTCATAAAAATAAATGTAAAATCAAGAAAGTTTTCTTTTAATTAACTATAATTTACTGTAGTTGTTATATTTTGGACAATATATGACGTCAAAGTTCACATATTATAAAAATACGTAGAATCAAAAGATTTTGCGTAGCATTGGGTTCTTAGCACCATATTATATTTTTGTTTATCTAAAAGACCAGCCGTAGTAGATAAAAAGATATTTAGTAGTAATTGTAACAAGTCTATTCAAGAGCGAGAATTCTTAAGATTCGTAAATTGCCGCCAATTCTAATTTATTTTATTTAAACATTTGTGAAGTACCTACTCTTGTATAATAAATAGCCATTTAGTACAAACGTTAACAACTAAACATTTCAATTAAAACTCCATCATAAAGATTTTAAACGCGATAACAAAATGTCCGGTGGCGCATTGACATTTCCACAAAGGACTTCTGAACGAGCATAGACCAGCTTAATTTTTTTGTCGATGCAAAGCAACGATATCGTATAATGCAGCCAAAACACACGGAGGTCGGACAATGGCATCGTAAGACAGAATGGGGAGTTATATTTTATTGAAAGACCCTTTTCGATGCTGGAGTGTTGTGTAAATAGAATGAGCGGTGAATTCGATGGAGCATAATGTGTGGAATATTGCCGTTCGCGTCTGCCGACGATACAATAAAATAATGCAAGATTTCCATTTGCCTGTTTACTATGCTGTCATTAAAAAATATTTTATCTTTATCAACATAGTAGATGTCGTTCCTATGTCTATAATATTATAAATGCAAATATATAAAATAAATTCCAATAGTCCTGCAAGTTCTGGCTTATACTTACTAAATAAACATAAACATATACCTATTAATTAAGTAGTAGCCTGCAACTTTGTCGGCTTCATTGGAAATTGTTCGTAGTCATAGCTTTTTATATAATTTTAATATTTAATGTTCCAGATCCTATTTAAATTTCAAAATATCTATAAAAATGTCGATCATTGTAAACAATTGTTAGAAAGGAGCCATTTTTATTTTTATAGCTTAGCTGATTTGTATGAATGTTGACATTTCCTAGATTTTTTATAATAATACTTATTCATGTAACATTTTTTATTTCTTATTATTTATACTATGTTTTTGCAGCGGGCATTTGTTAAAATCTATTATATCTTATAGCTGGCCCCGACAAGCTTATGCAACAAAAAGATTCTTTCAAATTAAACTGTTCTGAAGACGCGCGTGTGGGAATAGTCAGACAAAAATTTATAGATTTATAGAATTTTTACCATCTTACTTTTCAAGTTTTAAGAGAATTTCTCTTATGACTAAAATTTATGTCATTGCGTTAAATGAAACGTATATTAGATACAAATAGTCTCTACTTAAATAATGTAGAGCGAGTGGTGTTTGAGAACTGCATCATTATATAAAAAGAATACAATAAAAATAAGCACTTTTAACCCTCCTTATGATCGTCGTACATGTCAGCGCGCAATACGCATCATACAGATAATATACGCATAGAGTAAACAAACCATAATTTTTTATCTGTGAAAAGTAACTAAAATAAAACCGCGTTGCACGGGAACGTCTAGTGTCATTAGCGGATGCAAGCATGGCGGCGCACTTAATGTTGCCAGCGCGAGGAGTTTAATTTCAACGCTGTTATTAATTTTTTTTCTACCAATGATAATAGGGAGGTAGGTTTGTGACAATGTAATTATAACATTAAGTGATGCTGCATTTTTATAGTAGTTAAATTATACGTTCATTGTCTTATTCGCGGAGAATGAAGAATAGGTTTTAAAGGCAGACGTTTTTAAATAATTATTTTTAAATTTGAACGCAGCAAAATGTTTTGGTTTAAACTATTTACGATACAGACTGCTAATATCATGTGCTATTATTCTGGATCAAAGCAATAAATACTTTTTTATAATTTTCAAGCCATAAATTTGGCTTTGGTATCCTAATGTTTTAAATTAATAAATTGTCGAACGATTACACAAGCTAATTTAAGTTTTAAACTTCTTAAGTACTTATTAGTGGAATGAGTAAGACGTAATTGGACAAGTCGAAAAACCAATTTTACTAATGGTATTATTAAATTAAAATACTTACTTTAGTAAATATGAAAAAATGAATTCAAAGTACTTATAAATGCTATTAAGTTATAACTTATTCACTCAACATATTAAAAATCATACGTGACTTATTTTATCAGCGTGTCACTATATCATGTAAGCTAATGAATTAATATGAAAATATAGTAAATAATTATTCATTACAATTAAAAAAAATATAAGAGAGTCATAGGAATATATGTATACTGAGACGTGATTTACATTTTTAAGTATAAAATTTTAATGTGACAACCTTCCTTCTAGTGTATCATCTGATATAATAACTAACATTAATAACTGCTACTCCCTAAAAAGATACCTTACTAAGAGACAAAGTTCTGAGAGAAATATCTTTATAAACAGAAATTTCATTAATTCATAATCCGTTTTAGGTTAGCAACGTAAGAACAGCAAAACTAAACAATAATTGTAGTTTCCAGACTTATGACGTCGACGTCGGGTGGCATGGGCCACGTAAACAATATGGGCGGGCTGGCCGCGTGTGCTGGACCCGATGCCAAGCCTATGCAGTTCCCGCTGGCGCAGAGACGCAAGCGACGGGTTCTGTTCACACAAGCACAAGTAAGTGTATATTTAGCTTTACTCAACAGATTTTAGGACTTTTTAAGCTTAAGTTGTTTTGTTTTCAGGTTAAAAGACTAATTAATTATTGTTATTAATTAATTACATATAGCTGTGTAGGAAGATATAATCTGGTGTTGTGACGCTCTGCTTTTCATTCGTAATCTAGACAACGAGTGGTGACATAGACAGGTAGCTGTCTTAGCAAACCAAGGAAATTAAAGTTGTTTTTTGCCTTAGTTGCTATGATACTGTGTCTCTATGGCCTCAGTATGTCTATAATGTACAAAATCTCAAAAACCAACAATCTTATTAAGTTAAGCAAAATTTACTAAAAGTTTACGCCGATATGATAATTTGTCCATACACTCAAAAAATGATATTAATTCATTAAGTACATTTGCACATATATATATATATATATATATATATATATAATATATATATATATATATATATATATATATATATATATATATATATATATATATATATATATATATATATATATATATATATATATATATATATATATATATATATATATATATATATATAACAATAAAATATACAAAATACATAAAAAACCATCATGTATATTTAATGCGTGTACCTACATATGTATACGAAAAGTTGTAAAATCGATTTTATTAATATATTCGTATCACGTTCTCGAATTCGGCAAAACTTTTGTTCATTTCGCACAGTGCGGACTCTCCGGGTTATTTGCCAACCCTTCAGACGGGGGAGCGGTGTTTGACGATCATTTTACAAATACATTTTGTAGGGGACCTTACCTGGTTGATTTTAATGCATTCCACTTATGATGATTTATGTTATATTTAATTATGAAAAATAAAATTTGTGTTTGATTTTTTTTTCGTGACTTATAGATATTATGTGTGCCTTGTATGATACAGTCTGTGCTTTTTTGTTATTTTTTAAATTATTTGTTATGTAAGGGAAGGTAGTTTTTTTTCTGAGTACAGCTCACATGTTCCATGAGTTAGACATTTTCTTAGTTTATAACAATTTAAAAAGAGCTTACCATCATAGGTATTTAATTTTTCTATGAAATTAAAACTTTTCTTTTACTAAACTGTCGTTGTGAAGCACAGAGGAATTCCAAACAGAAAATTGCTTAAAAATCTTCCAAGTTCTTTATTAATTTCATTTCACCTCGTGGACGAGGTGAAATGAAATTAATAAAAACTTAACACAACTAAAATATTAATATTAACTTTTATATATATATATATATATATATATATATATATATATATATATATATATATATATATATATATATATATATATATATATATATATATATATATATATATATATATATATATATATATATATATATATATATATATATATATATATATATATATATATATATATATATATATATATATATATATATATATATATATATATATATATATATATATATATTATAGCTTCACGCTTTATCCCGCACACGGCAGGGTAGGCAGAGGGAACTGCAGGCACCGTGGGAACCTAGTGTTAAGACACTCCGTTGCTTAGTCCCTGCTTTCTCCGTCCCCGCATATATATATATATATATATATATATATATATATATATATATATATATATATATATATATATATATATATATATATATATATATATATATATTAATAATATATAATATATAAGGTATTAATAAATGTCACAGGTAAAATATTAACTCAGGAGTAAAAAATCAGCAACAATGAAGGTACGATCGTGCGGTTTATGGCGCGCTTTATACTGCAAGGGGAGTTTTGATCGCTACTAACGCGATTTTTATTGCCGAGGGTAGAGGGTAGTTATTAAGTTCATATAGTTAGTTTTAACTGTTCTGTTACTTAATTGATAGGGTACGAATTATATTTGGAGGCGCAAACTTTTGTTCATATAGGTACCTATATATTTTCGTAAGTATTTATATGTACCGTGTACGTACATATATATGTACGTAGGTTGTATGTTTTGGTAGAATCACATTTTTTAGGAGTTAATTGTAAATAAACTCGTTTTTCTATCTATTTTCACAGTTTCTTTATATAGAAAACAATACAAGCATAGTCTCGTATCGTAGCAAAAGGTTAAAAATGACAAAGTACCCAACCTAATCCACCCTATGTATGTATCTATGTATATTGAAGAACTTTTGTTTCATAGGTTAAAAACTCGCTTGCACACCTGCGATAATACGCAGTGAAACATTTAAAAACAATACCCTTTCCTAACAATAGATAGGTGTTGCCATGTGTGCGTTGAGGGGAGATTTTCAGGGAATAGAATTAATTACATGAAGCGAACGTGGCATATCACCCCGGGGCCCGGGGGCGGGGCCTCCACCGGATGTGGGAGGGGCATAGGGAGGGCCCCTCGAAATTAAATAGCTGTGTTAACGTAATCCGGCGTCAGGTAACGCGGAACGTTTAATTGCGTGTATATTGTATAACTTGTGTTATATATTCATAATGCTATAATGTTTGGAGGACACTCCTTAGGTATATTATGGTTGTCTCATAAATGTCAAATGTTTTAAATTGTGAAACGAGTAGGTTTCTGTTTTTTTATCTTGATTTTTTATCTGTGATTATATGTTGTTCGCGCGCTACAGATTATAATTAGGGACGCAAAAACAACAAAAATCTCTATTCAACGTGATACAGAAATAGTGAATTGAACTGTCGTTTGTAAATAAAAATGACATAATAAAAAAACATACTATATGTAAACATACTTAATTAAACATATAGTCGTTGTACATAAAGCCTTTTCGTTTTTCTAGTCATTTAAGAATATTAAGAAATCACATTCACAAAGAACGGAATATTTGCTGGATGGGTAGAATATGAAGCTAAAATAAGGAAAAAAGTACCAATACAGAAAGTTTTATTTAAGTAGATGACTCTTAAAACTAATCAAGATCTATTCAAGGTTAAGTTGAATCTTGCGGAAAACTCATATAAGTTGAAACGGTATTTTAAAATTATATCGATTATATTTAGGTACATGTATCGATTATATTTAGGTTAAGTTATATAAAAATATTATATGTATGTATACATATTTTGATACTAAATTCTCTCTGATCTAAATGCGGTAAGCAAAGTAATGTGCACAAACCTACTAAATATAAGTCTTAAATAATCGATTTCAATTAAAATCGCCCCAAATATTACAATATTGTCAGGGCTTCTTATAAAGCAAATAATCGCTTCAATCGATTCTGTTAATGATTATTAATTAAAATCGAGTACGCAATATACATTATACAGGGTGCTTTTATATTTACAAATTCGTTATTTTGTACTTTGAGTTACATTTACTTTTATAGTCATTGAAATTAATTGCATTACACTGACTCAGTACAAATTTTACTATGAAATTAAAAAAAAAACTTCTATAGTTATAATGTTAAAATATTAAATGTACCTATATATATTTTTTTCTTTTATTTAACGTAAAGTGTGCTAGTTCTGTAAGCAAATCTAAGGTATACTTGGTTGGTTAAATACCTGGTATTTATAGGGTATGTAGCGGAATCTCTTACGTCACTATGTAATTATACCTTCTGGAAATGTCAAGTACATTTTAAACACCTCTTCAAAAATTTACCTCAATTACATATACAACGTGATATATACATACTATGTTGACGTTTATATTTGTAAAGTTAATCGGTAATTTGATAAATTATTTAAATGAAAAAAAATATAAGGCACACCGGCATTCCATTCCGCCACTCAATATTCAATGCCTAGAAAAGCGGAGAGCGGAGAAAGGAGTGTCCTAACACTAGGATTCATTTTATGTAATTCGCCATAGCCGTAGTTATATGTAATAATATATTAATTAAAAAATAAATAAAATTATATAATTAATATAATATAAAAATAATATAATCATCACACATCTCCGTTATGTGCGAGATATATCTTAAAGCTATAAAAAAATTTAAACCTATAACCTAAATATTTAAGTATGTACTAATTGAGGGCCGTTGTGGCGCAGAGGCGTAAGCGTCAGCCTGTAAACGCGACGGCTTCTGGGTTCGATTCCCACTCGAGAAAGATGGATTTTTCTATTTCCATTTTCTTCGCTCTGGCAACTAGGCAAAGCGCGGCGTTGAGTTCCGCCACTCAGCACGCAATGCCTCGAAAAAGGCGGAAAGCGAAAACGGAAAAAAGCAGGAATTGAGTAACAGAGTGTTTTAACACTAGGTTCCTATGGTTCCTGCAGTTCCCTCTGCCTACCCTGCCATGTGCGGGATAAAGCGTAAAGCTAATACAAATCAACAAACAATAAACAATATTTTTGTCGATAGGTATACGAATTGGAGCGACGGTTCAAGCAGCAGAAGTATCTTTCAGCGCCTGAACGAGAACACCTCGCGTCTCTTATACATCTAACTCCTACGCAGGTAAGATACCTCATTACCTAACATAGCTTATAAAAAATGTAATGACTATGATAAATATTAATTCTATATATTATGTATTATTATTAATATAACCAATATTCATGATAAGAACATATAGTATAAGTTAAAAAAGAGTACAGACCAAGTGTCTGTAGATTCAATTATATTTAAATAAAAAAAACATTTCAAAAACATCACAACAGCAAAAAGCTTTTTTGTGGAATATTCAAAAGATTATTTTTGGTCACTTTAATTTATAGTGGAAAACAAAAAACAAAACAAAGTGTTTAGACACTACACACTGCATAACTACATAAGAATATTACCTATTTCAATACACTATGCCTCTATGTCACCGATTACATACAACTCAATGGTATCAGTACAGTTATAATATATTTATAAGCTTTATTTAACGTGTTATAAATAACTAATTAAATATAAAAACAAAAGCTTTTGACAATTATAAAAAAAAATAACTAATCGATATCTTATGAACAATAATCGATTATTAATAATCGATGTTAGAGAAAAATACATCTAGTCTGCAAGATACTTAAAAATTAGTTATAAATAGACTCAAAAGCACTTTTGACATACATATATTGTTTCTTATATATCTTTGTATAAAACATATATTTAGTAACTAAGTACCTAATTAGGACGGTTGTAAGTGAAACAAAATCAGTGCATATTGAAATGCATTTTAAGTTAAAATCAGCTGTTCGATGCCATTGTGTTATAAGTTTAACTAATTTAGTTAATATCTATATATCACTAGCAGATAATCAAGAAAATATAGTATAACGATAGGCAAGAAGGGCGGGGCTTTGAAAGCTTCATCCCCAATATATTTTGCCCTACAGGAAATGGCTCTTTAGTATGTTATTTCGAGTTCATCGTGGCTCAGTGCAACTGTATATGACCGTAAGCTCGATGTTTGTGGGTTCAATAACACTTGGGGGTGTGAATTATTTTTATTTCTAAGCTTTTAAAAGAAATGAGAAAATACGGCGTTAAAATATTCTCTCGTGTTTCATTTTATTTTACATTATTTTATATAATTTTCTTCTATTTGCACAAAAGCAATTTATTGGATCTTGATATGTATTATATTTTTGACCAATAGAGTAAATAAAAGCCCTACAGGATACCTATAACTAATATTTAATGTTATAAAACTAGAATTTGTTTGGTGCATCTCATCATTAACGACAACTGGTGCGATGATTTTTTTTTGTTATTGATTCTTTTTTTATACTTAATTTTGCACATAGAAAAGAAATGAAGATGAAAATATCTTCTCCGAGTGAAAATCAAACTGACATACCATGGCGTTTATATAGGTTATAATATATTATTTAATAGTTTTTTTCTGAGTTGGTCAAAGTTACCTCAAGCATTTATTATGTATTATTTGTCATAGATAATTCTTGGCTTTTCCATTTGACTGTAGAAGCGAAGCCACAGATAATTAAGTAGGTATTATGAACATCTTTTGCTCACACTCTGTAATCAAAACTTAATGTACTACTTATTGTAATGGTTGAACTACTAGGAAGTGCATTACGATAGTTATATTGTAAATATAATGTATGTAAGGAACCTAGTGTTAAGACACTCTCTTGCTTGCTTTCCGCTATTCGAGACATTGTCATAGGCAGAATTCAACGATGCACTTTAACATTGTTGCCAGAGTGAAGAATGAGAATAATTCATTTTCCCCGAGCGAGAATCGAACCCACACTACAGGCATAACGCGCCATAACGGTTTGCTTTAAAATTTACCAACTAAAAATAAAATATCCATATATATTTTCAAATATTAAAATATTTCAAAACACATTTCCTGTTCGACTTCCCTCCTCCGTATTGTATCCTAAACGAGATATTTACATAAAGATGTTGAAATGCAGTAAATGCTCAAGCTAGGTGAATATTTGTCTCCGTGTCAAGTAGACGTAGTGTTCGTCGATTTATGCCTCACAATGAATGTTAATAGGCGTTTTGCATTTAGCGTTTGTTTGTGTAGAGGTGAGGTCTTTTAGATTTAAATTAACCAAGAAATAATATTATTTCTCGGTTAATTTATTACGTATTTATATATATAATTGAATCGTGGTCGATATGAGGCTTGACTGTCAACGTGACAGTTGTTGTTGCCACTTACAGGAATTATTTTAATTTATTACACTGGTGAGAAGGCAAAGTTCTGTGTTAAGTCTATTATTAATAATAAACACAAATATTTATCATGTTATTGATTATTATCGATTTTGCTGTCGAAATCATCTTATTTAGCTTGTGTATGTACGAACGGTGACATCCTAGTCGTTAGACTACATACAATCTTGAATTGATACTCTCAAATCACCCTTCCCCGCCGCAGGCATAAGTTTATTTAATAAAAAAATAGACAAAGCTCGTCACTTCATCAACACATTGTCGTACATCTATTACGGCGGCGGGGCGTCACAGTCGAGTGCGGGCGGGTGCTGGCGACAGACAACAGACTACATAAATCACATTACAATCGCTGGCACTACGCCTCCGGCCATCGCTCCGATCCAATTACAACAAACCGCCCATGATACAATCCGCAATAAAAACACAGAGGGCGACGCGCCTCAGGCGACGTGTCCTACTGCTTCCTTTTATTATCACTGGCAACATGTAAGATGTACAGGTTAGCTCGTTAGAGATGCCATCTTGTTTTACGCTCCGCCAAATCGGTTCGAGGGTCGCTTTGATATTGAAGAATATTTCCCTTGTCTGAATTTTCGAGTGTCGTCTTCAAATTAGTGAACATTGCTCTTTGAACCTTCCATGGAGGATGTACTTTGATTTTTATTTATTGAGTTTTATGAAAAATGTATTCTTTTTAAATATTTATTTAAACAGAGCAAACATATAGTAAAATGTTTAAATATTTGTACAAATACGGCAGTTTGAAATGTTATGTCCCATTATTAATATCTGTCACCTGGCACGCGACCCATTTTCCCACATCGCGCGAGCGAAATTCAAATCCTTCATAACAAAGACTCAATAATCTCGGCCGTGTCAATATAAATTTCATAAACTCGGCGTAACCCCAACAAAGGCCGCAAACATCCATGAATAATCGCCATTTTGAGGGTGTCAACACCATTTACGACGTTAGAATTCCCGCCAAAACAAACGTCAGAGTGACGTTTGACTTGGCGGAGACAATGGCGGCGGAGGCGTGGGGGCGCGTTAATACTGCGATTATAATATGGTGTATTGTACTATTAATTGGTTCGCACGATCTGCTCTGGCCATTGTTTGTTCACAGGTTGATTGGTTCTATCGATCAGCCGATTAACCTGTTGTCCTTACGTGGTTTGGTAGGCTGTGCCCTTTGTTTCTATACAATACCCTAGGAAAGCTGTAGTAAAGCTTTGGCAGGTGCTTAAGGTCGAGAAAGGAATAGGCCAGTTTCTCTACTAAATAAACATACCTCTACCACCATGATACGTTGATCTTTGACTTGAAAATGACTAAATACGATTAAAAAAAACAAAAAAGCAATTATCGAATGAGCTTACAACAACCACAAGGAACTCTGTGACAATAGGTAGCACCTATTTCTAAATAATTCTTATATTATTATATTGAACGCAACATTGAAAAAAAAGGAGAAAACATCATAAAACGTAAAACTTTCTTTATTTAGTCATCCCAACTGTATAGAAGAGCTATAATCATAAACCACTGATCTCCTCAGCTGTCGTCCGCAGACGACGCGTGCCGCACTGTCTGCATGTTATACCGTAAACGCATATTCCGTTACGATTGCAGTATATTAGTGCATTGACCGGACTCTGAGCGAAATACACCCATTGCAATATGTGACTAATTTTGTGTAAATTATGGGTGGGTATTTTATTTACTTTTCTATGACAATATCATATAAATGTTCTATCCAAGAAACCGTTGTGGTACAGCGTCACTATCACTGGGTACGACTCTCACACGGAGAGAATGAATTAATTTTCTTTTTGTGTCGCTCTGGTAACAGGACAAAGTGCGACGTTGAGTTCCTCTACTCAATACGTAATGTAAAAGGAAAATAGAGAATGTAGTGTTTGAACACTAGAATTGTCTTCCCTCTGCTTACCCTGTTATATGACTATGATATGGAGTGTATAGTGTAGTAGAGTAGCTGCATATAAACGCAATGCTTGTTGGTTTGTCTTAATTCTCTTGGGGGAATGCATTATTTTCTAGATTTGATGGCACATATTTCGGTATTGAGTTTCGCGAAATGTAGAGAGTCTTGACACTAGATATGTCTACGCGTACCCTGCTTTACATTGTGTCAAATTCTTGATAGTAGCTTTTCGGATGAGATCAACATTAGTGACCAGATCTAGATCTAAGATTAGGTATTTTAATACAATTTTTTTTTAATTTGAAATATTTTTTTTTGCATATTAAAGAAAAGTTTTAATGAAGCTTTCATCATTCTCTTTTTTTCAGCAAATGTTGAAATTTGTTTTAGTATAGTTTAGTACGAAACAGTAACAAGTTATAGACAAGTAAGAGCCTGGGTAGTGGGTTTGATTTTAAACCTTATTTTAAATTAGTTTTTTTTTCATTTTCCCGATTTAATTGTACAAGCATCACATTGGGTTTTGCAACTCAATACAATTCAAATTAAAATAGTATCTTAATACTTTAAAGTTTAAAGTGTTAATATTTTAATGATACTAAAGTAATCTAACATATTATGTATAAAAAAGAACGGAAGAGATGTTCTAGAATTCGAAGTCAGTAAGCCAAGTTTTTATATATTTCTGTATAAAACCAAAGCCAACTAATCTGCGTAATAACATAAATTCACACATTTGTCGGTTCGTTCGTTGAATCTATCGCAATAGGGCCCAGGCTTCAAGTTAAACGCATCGCCCGACGCTCTGCATATTCAAAGCGGGCTCAGTTAAATAGAACCTGCAATAAAGCTCCTGTACCGACAGAACAACAAAACGACAAAAATCTATAAATTCACACCAATATCATTGTATCGAATACATATTTAATTTACTTATAATTTAAAAAAGAAACAAAATTGTGTTGAAGCACTCCGTTCTCCACATATATATTGGTAATATAAAATTTGATCCAAATTTTTGTCTGCTGACGCTACAAGGAATAATATTCTGCAGTATTTGACGTTGGGAGCAAACACGGGGCTCGCGTTTCGTTATTAAACTTAAGTAAATTTCGATGTTCCGACCGCCACTGTTGATACTCTCTCGGGACCTATTCTGCGAGCTTTTCCTTTTATTTCAGCTAATTGCTTGTGACCTGGGCGGTTGGTTATTTAAATGCTTAATTTTGATAGTGGATAGGTATTTTTATGTAGTTACTTTATTTAATTGGGTTTTATAATTTTTCTTGTAGAGTACAGTGGTACTGATTGCAGCGATAGGTGTGTGTTTGATCCCTTAAGGAATATAAGTGGATGTTTGTCAAGAAGATGTATGTTTGGCCCGGTTTTACGCAAAAACTACGAAACAAATTTTTAAAGATACTTAGTAGTTGTATACCTTATACAGATTAATATTTGAAGTTTAAGAATATTTATTTCTCATAAGAATACAATTCACTTACATGATGATATTTGGTCAAGAATTTGTTATAAATGGATATAATGGTACACTTAAAACGCGCGAAGCTCCAGACGTGTTGATAATTTTTTGTTATATAGGTAATAATAAATATACAGAAGTTTTAGTCTGATAGAAAAACGTGGACTTGTGTACCGCCACTCCCCGATATTTTGAGAATCCGGCAGAAATAGGAAAAAGGAGTGACTTAAAACTAGATAAGGAGTGACTTACGTTAGTTTTATTAGATGCCCTCGGCCTAGTGTGCTATACTGAGAAAAGATTCAAAATCCTTTTAATTTTTTTGTTTTTTATTTTTACCGTAGCAATGAATTAAAATTTATATCTTTCTTATAAATTATTAAATAATAATAAAATATTTTTTAAAATAAACTTTACATTTATTTTGACGGTTTTTTTTATATAAATAATAAATAGTAATCATTAAATAACTAGAAATATTTCATATAATGATATTTTATAGTTACATACAATTTGCTTTATATTTATTGTGTTACTTTTTACTTTTAACCAAATGTGAAACACAATATACCTACACTTATAAGGTTATCTTCAGAACGCGGAAGACACTGAACAAAAAAAATTAGCTATTGATTTTGTTTATTTATCACGTTTTTTATTACAATCGCACTAAAAAACTAAAAAGTTCCCATAGATTTAGAATATTATCTTTGCTACTAGACACTCATATTCATTGTTTAGAATATTAAAAAAAAATGAAGACAAAGACCTACTGCGAGCAATCCCTCCTTTGTCTATGTCACGACGCGATATAGTCTGTCGCCTGCCGGATGCGGCGCATGCGGGTGTAATGGAAGCAATGAGATAATGGTACTTTAAACAATGATGCCTTGTCAAATCGTTGTTCGTTCACTGGCTGGACATCGAGTGCACTGCCATTTGCAATTTTGATGACTTTATAACGCATTATGAATTTTATTTTTTATCTATATTTTCTACGAATCGATTATTCTATATGATTTAAATCGATTACTATAAAATTTATATATTTTTCAATATATCAATTATAATATTATAATCACTTCAATGATTCCTTTCAATAACACCTTAAATAGTTCAATCATTCCTCTGTAATTATATATAATTTTTTTGTACCCTCAATCCTCGTGAGATATCCATTCACTTCCTGTCAAAGGCTCGCCGCAAAAGAAGTATGCCTAATTCTTTAAAAAGAAAAAAAAATGTTTATGGTATCATAGACAGCATGGCGGTACACCGAGCTATTTATTGCTGTGAACATGTCAAAACAAATTTGCAAATGGACTTTGAAATGTCTTTTATGACTGAAAGAATAATTAGAAATCTATATAATTGTGTAATAACCGCTTAAATATTGCTGCATGCGCGGTTTTCGCATGATTTTGCACATTTCCTTTGATAATGATCGCAATATATTGGAGATTATATTTTTGTTGAATGAGTGAGGTTATGCGTTCTTTGTGCGATAGGATTAGCTATCTAAGCGGATAACGCACCTGACTCCTTTGTGCGGCAGGTATAGCCTATTATGTTTTACTTTAAGAGGTTCTTTTAATAGTAAGTACAGTTGCCGTATTTGCGTAGGATCGTTTTTTTACTTCAATCTCAATATTTTCTTTGTTATCGTCATGCATCTTACGAAATAAGCAGAGAAGTAGAGATAAATCACTATTTTATTAACAACCGGTTACTTAAATAATTAATTACAATTTGTATTAAAATCTAATATAAGCATGTTATTCCAAAACATGTTTACAATTTGTACTCACAGTGCAAACATCTAACGTTTGTTTAATGAAAACATGGCTGGTTAATAAACGTTAAGGCGATTTAATCATCGTTTATTAAATAAATATTAATTTTGTGAATTGCCAAGTAAATATTTGATTGGAGCTTTGTAGTTCACGGTCGGCGGGCAGGGGAGGGTCGGCCGCTTTGCCGAGTGGGCGGTCGTCCGTCTAACGATACCTCGCTACGTAGCTATGTAGCTACTGGCTACTATATTAATATATAAATTATATCTGTGTCGAGTTTGATTGTACGTAAGGCTTGTGATACACTGATTTGTGCATAATATTTACTTTCAGGTTGATTTTATTTATTGATTTAATAATTTATAGCTGAGGACCGTCGTTGCGCAGAAGCACAACGTCTGCCTGTAACGCGACGGTTTCTGAGTTCGATCCCCAGTTGGTAAAGATGGATTTTTATATTTCCATTTTCTTCGCTCTCGCAAACTAGGCAAAGCGCGGAGTTGAGCTTCCGCCACTCAACACACAATGCCTTCGAAAAAGGCGGAAAGCGGGGACGGAGAAAGCAGGGACTAAGCAACGGAGTGTCTTGACACTAGTTTCCCACGGTTCCTACAGTTCCCTCTGCCTACCCTGCCATGTGCGGGATAAATCGTGAAGCTAAAAAAAATTATAGCTTCACACTTTATCGTGCATAAAGCAGGGTAGGCGGAGGGAACCGTTAGTGTTGAGACACTCCATTCCCCGCTTTCGCCTTTACAAATTGAAGCTATAAAAAATGCATAAGTCAATGGTAATGGATTCAAATCTATATTTTTATAGATATTTAAACATTATAAAATTTTTGAGTATGTTTGTTTGAACGCGTTTACCCCAAGAACTACCTGTTAGTTGTCAGTATTATAATAGATAGTCTACTAATAGTCTATATTGAACCAAGCTAGTCATTTTTATGTAATCCTTTTAATATGCCTTCGGTGAAAGTTATCTCAGAAAACGTATTAGAAAATATCATGAGTAATACACATACCTATATAACATACAACATTCACATATATAAATATTTGTTATTATATACATATACAACTACCTATAGGTATATTATTAACAATTGACCTCTCAGATCTCAGAAGAGGTCGCAGGATATATGTAGCCTATACAGTGATTTATTAATCTGATTTGACAAAGTACCTACATACTTAGCAGTACATCAAGATTTATCACTGAAAGTGAATTTTGAGCGGTTTCTAATTCATTTTTTATATGTTTTCTATAATTTATTTGAGAATTTGCTATGACCAGGTGAGTATTTTAAATTGTAAGACAACGTCCACCTGTGAAAATATGCCGCAAATCTTTTTGACGTTCATATTTGACGCGTCAACGCAAGCCCTATTAAAATGAGCGATTCGTATTCAATATATTATAAAGCTTATAGTTTTGACATAAAGTTCAAAATAGTACAAATGTTTAATTTAACGTGTCAATCTGATAGTGGTTGGGTATACCTTCGTTATTTTGATAAGTCACTAAGTAAATGATGGGCATTGATCGGTTGTCAGCATTGTACCTTAGCGTACCGTAGTGTACATGTGTCTTGTTTGTACAGCGTCTAACTTGATTATTCTGTCCCTTACAGTGACTATTGTTAGCAAATTTACTATAGGAAAACTTCTATTTATATAGAAAATATATTTTTAAACTTAGTTATTAAAATTATTGTGAAAGAAATATGGAATTTTATTTCACATAGCTATAATTTTATAATTCGCACTAGTTTGCTTACTGGATAAATCGCAATTATATTTTGGATTAATCTTAACTTACTATGAACTGCAATTCTACCAACAATAGATTAAGCTCTAAACTGTCACCATATAGTGAAATGTGACTGTGAGAAAAAATTAAAAAATGTTGCCAGTACATTATGAAACGAATAGTCACTGTGTCAAAAAACCACTGCCCCAAATGAAGAGTTAAACAAACACGAGAGGGTCTTTATTTATCGTAATTGTAGCTTTAATACGGCAAGTCATCGTTCCCAGGAACGGAACACCTACGCGAAGGAGAATGTCTCTCATACGTCTCGTTGCATCGCTTAAGCCATTCTCATTCTTATGCACCTTCTTAATACGTGTTCGATACATCTTACAATGGCTTTATAGTTCTCTAGTGCCAAAATTGAGTGGTATTGTGAAGATGACAGCCGGTGGGTGGTCATAAGTCAAAATTAATAAGGACTAAGCTCTATGGGATCTTTAATTATTCATATTAACTTTTTTTTGTTATTTTTTGATAATTAAGATTAGGGACACATTTAAAATTCTGATAGGAATATGTGTTTTATTATATATATTTAATACCGTACGTCCTGATAAGTATGTATAGACAATAATTAGAAACGAAAAATTTATAGCATCTCATCCTCCCACCAGCAATCTGTTATTTCAAAAGCCCCAAAAAACCTCGTTAAACGTCTAAAACAAGTCATTTAGAAGTAAAACAAATAATTGAATGGTGCTCGGTTGAAGAGTGCGTGCAAGGAAACACGGAGCATTATGCACAAGGAGATTGAAAAGAAAGTACTCGACACGAGAGCGTCCAAGCCTCGGCGGAGTGCAATAAGCGACGCCCGCCGACGGGGCATGTTCATTAACTCGCGCCTTTAGCCGTCGACTGCGACCAGCGACGTGGCACAAAAGCTCGCGTCACCGCCGCTAGTTCCCATCGACAGGTCCGTCCTCGCCTCTAAAGTCAACATCGAAAAATAACAAATAACACTGATAGACCCTCGAGCTGGAGCCCGAGTTGGAGTGGACGCTGCATTCCGTAGTAGCCATGTAGTTAGTTTTGTTGTGATAACGGATCGCAACTACTCGGTTGTATCGAGAGCCCAACAAAATGGCGGGTTATGCACGAGCTGACGTTTCATAACGGAACGCTCCACGCTCCACGAAGGGTGGGGCATTCCACTGCAAAGAGCAAACACGGTGGAAACTCTCTCGATGTATAAATAATAAATAAAGTGTATATTTTGCTGCGTTACGACCGTGCGTAGACAAAGGCCAAGTTGGGGTAAACATCGCATGAGCCATGTTTATTCTTTCGTCATTAAGGCAGTGTCGCCTGCCGTAGCGTGCCCCGCCGTGCCCCAGCGCTAATTTCAGGGAGGTCAGGCGCGGCCAGCGGGTGTGTTGACATTCGCGAAATGGAGATGGGGTTAATGTGAATTGCAATACGTGTCGCGAACAACTGTAAGTCGAAAAAGCGATCTCTTTATCTTAAAAACATTCGCTCAGTAAAATAATTGAACCTAACAAATGTGTTTTAATGATAACTATTTTAATATAATACGTGTTACCTACTTAAATGTAGAGATCTCTTCCACACATAAATATATTAATCAGAGATGCGAAAAGTTTCTGCACTAACTTTACATATATTCCTTCCGCCTACCCTGAGATCTCCTAGAATTTGATAACTAGTAACATTATTTATCTATATTATTAAATATTAGTATCTAGTTAATAATCCAAACTGTCATACAAGAGTGTATCAGACCGCCGCGTCGGACAGTCCCCATTCACTGTGTAATGTGTTTGCGACGCGCCATCCAGCGCCATCTTCTTTAGCCCTCGAGTGTTGGTACTCGCGCTTTGAGAGCGTTCAATTTTACTTCAAGGTTTTTAGTTTTCTTTTTTTCACGGATGACGTTCACTGGAATATTGCACGGTGCAAATTGAGTACTTGTTTGCTGTTTTAATATATCATAAGGCTAATAAATAGTGTCTTTTTATAATTTTTAGAGTGTTAATCCACATTGAGGATAGAAAACATACTTAAAGAAAACACAACAATTTGAACGAAGTAGGATTTGAACTCGCGCCCTCTCGAGCCACTGAGCCATGCGTTCTTCATGGCTCAGTGGTCAGAGCGCTACCACGGTTTCCAAGAGCGCGTTCATTCAAATTTTTACAAGTTTTCTTTAAACATTTATAAATAGTGCTTAGATTATTTTTTACTTACTAGCTAAACGTTAATTACCAATTTATACCTTGTATGTTTAGGTGTGTACGTAGTGAGAGTACGTAGTAAGCTTATAAACTTATAATTTATGTAAAACATTTTCATATGTTCGATCTGACTGTTATGTATTTGACTGATTTTCATGAGGAAATATGTTATATCTCTGAATTAGGTAAAAACTTACAGAGGGAGTGGAACATGGACTATTGAATTATATATGGACTATATCGTTGTGATTTTAAAAAAATAATTATAAAATACTTTTAAATTTTCTTGAAGTATCATAATAACACTTAGAAATAAGTTTAACTTTGATAAAATGTATACGAACACAAATTAAATATTACTTTGTTTCAGGTCAAAATATGGTTTCAAAACCATCGCTACAAATGTAAGAGGCAGGCTAAGGAGAAAGCTATGGCCGAACAGAATCAACACAATCAGGTAACTAAAAATATATCTATTTAACAATAGTTAACCACTAATTAAAGTCTTTAAGTGCCGATTAATTTTTATTATGGCAACAATTTCTAACATAAGATACTAGTTCATGTCACACAGTGGAAAAAACTTATCTTTCTTACAATCGTTTAAAATACGTACAGGTACACGTGCTCGCACTTAGGCGTTAGAAATATTTAACCCCGTCAAAAAATATTACAACACCATGCGTCTCTATACCTCTTTAAGCTTAAAAGTTCAAATTTAAGTGTGAACTACGCAGCGTCTAACTGTAAACGCGAAAATTGTTGGTTCGATTCCCATGAGGAGAGAACGAATTATTTTAATTTTTTGCTCTATGCGGGAACACGGAGTGTCCAAACACTACCTTGCCTACACTGCTTTCTGAAAAATACAGCATAAATCATACAAAATAACAAAAGCAAATGCCTCGTCCTTACTCCTTGTACGGTGTACCACTCATAAAATCGTCGTCAGCTATTAAAATTAAACAAAGCGTTTCTGATGACTATCACTCAGATCGGATGAATCAGGTATTAAATGAATATGTAAGACGTTTAAAATCGTTGACGGAGCAAGAATACCGCACTTGATAGCGATCTCCCGTCGCGCGCTACGGGGCCCGCATGCTACCGGACGATTTAGTTTAAATACCGCTTTTTTTTTAATTTTAAATTACTATTTAATAGGGTAGGGAATTGGTGTGTCTAGATTTTGCTTTTGGACGTAGTTACTTAAGTTGTGGGTTCGATCCCCACTTGAAGCGTTTAAATTGGATTCTAATTCCATACCATAATGTTTTAGTTAGGTAAAGGATGGATTTTACTTAATAAATGACTCGAATGATATAGTCATGGCGCTGAGTCATAGCGTCTACCTGTAAACGCGACGGTTTGTGGGTTCGATTCCCAATCGGAGAAGATGATTTTTTCTATTATCATTTTCTTCGCTCTGGCATCTAGGCAAAACGTGGCGTGGCGGGATAAAGCCTGAAGATATAAAAAAAATAAAAAAATGATTCTTTAGGAGAACGTGGGAGACGAAATTAGTGTATTTTTATATATCACTATACTATCAACATCTAAAAAACTACTAAACTAAAGAACATAATTCCCTATCAACTTCCAAATTTCGACAAATGATACCGATTATAATTATTTTATTAATAAAAGCAAATAACGTTAAGTCGTTGCAAGCACGAATTAAGTGTTGGTGTGGGGTTGCCAGGGTAGATTGGCTCAATTTGCGAAATGCATGTGGCTTGATGCTACGTGAGGGGGATACCCAAAGTCGGGGGATTCCCGGGGACGGGGAGACCCCCGTTGCCGTAGTGTTTTGCGATGCTTAATGAGGGGCAGATAGATTTGATTTTAACTTTTAAACTTAATATGATATGTTGGATGGGATAAAGCCAGATTATTACGTGTATAAAAATATATGCCTATATAAATACGTATGTATTATATAGAGTTAATCTATGTAGTGAAATGAAAAAAAAAATAATATTAAATATAATTGATATTTATTCTATTGAGTTTTAATTTCATTAAAAAGGGAAAGGATTGTTACCTTGTAATGTATGTTAAATTTGCTGACCTCAAACTGACAGCTTGATTGACAGCAGATCGTGATTTCAATTGGCACCGGAGACAGATAATATTTGAGTGATAAACCAAATTTTGTCTTCTATACACTATGAAAGCATAAAAAAACGTTTTTTACAAGTGTTTAGTTTTATAAAAGATTTTTATTAAAAGATTTATATAAAAGATTTTTGTCCAACAGTCCGCGTCATCACCACGACGGGTTGCCGTCCCAGTGCTCGTGAAGGACGGCAAGCCCTGCGGTTCGGGCGAGTCGTCATCTCCTGCACACAGCCACTGCGCCACTCCCACGTCCGGGTACTCCGCCCCCCAACCCTCGCAGGCAGCGTGCAGCAACCCCCTGGTCTCCAGCTACCGCCAGCCGACCGCCTACCAGCAGCAGTGCTCAGGTTACCTCCCGCTCCAGGGCCGGGCCTGGTAGAAGTTCCCACAGCTTTACCACGAGACAATGTTCAAAGAGGAGATGTACTTTGATTAGTTTGGCGGTTTTAATAGTTTGAAGTTTTTGACAGTGTTTTGTTGTTTTTTTTTTTAATTTTTTCTATTGTAACTGACAGTGACATGTAGGACAACTTAAGGTTTTTTTTTAATATAGATGTTTTCGTTTTGAATTTTATATGTTTTTAAATTACACTAATTGACATTTAATTTATCAAATGATGTGTTGACAGTATTCAAAAGGTTTTGTTTCACAACGTCTACAATAACTTCGATAGGAACATTGTCACTGGTAAAGCGGTGGGCGGAGCGCTACCCTAACGACGGACGGACCGAGTGAAAGTGAAGTGTAAAAGTGAATGAACATTGTATTAATGCTTAGCGATATCCGAGAGGGGGGTTTGTAAATATTCAGTTATAGATAAGCACCACAAAGGATTTGACTTAAACGTTTACGTTTTGTTTACATTTAAAAGGAAAAAGTAATGATTTTAGACGATTTCCCAACAGATTCACTTTCATAGATAATTCCGAACACTTTCCACACAGTTTGATTGTCACATTCGCAGCTTCCCATCTGACTCCGAGCTGTTGTACATAACTGATACTACTGTAGTTAATTGTTGTGTGAATAGTATAATTTATGATTAAAACGGTCAGTGTTTTGTGCGTGTGTAGATAGTAATGTGTAAATATCGATTTGCATAGTTCGCCACTCGATGGCACATATGTAGGTAATTATTTTCCAGTGGAATTATTAATACATAGTAGTATTATTCGTAATATTGAACTGAATTCTAATAAATTATATAATAAAAATAATGTTTGTTTAAATTTATGTAGCTGGCTGTATCTTTTGAATGTTTAAAATTTGTTTTTTTTTTTCTTTTATTGGCTTTTATTATTGATTCATTGGATTTTTTTTAATTTTATTCACAGATATGTTTTTTTTTTTAAATTAATTCACGTTTCAATTAAAATATTTCTAAAAGTTCGTAGGTACTTTAGACGTATATAATTTAACAAATAATAAAAGCCTCTTTATATTTCATTTCCATTGTGCGAAGTTATGATAACTTTTGACATGAAAAAAAATTAAAACTTTAAATTAGGCGTTTGTGTTTTTGTTAATCGAAATTCGAAATTCAAATTTTAAAAAGAAAATAATTTAAAAAAAATATATCGGTGCAAACAAATATTTTTATCTGCGAGGGGTGTGTTGAGTCAAGTAATCGACTAACACGAGTGATGGGTGATTGACTACGAGCTCCTAATTGGGTGCCGATTGTGCGAACAACCCTCGCGCCCTTCACAAATTATAACGATTCACGAGTGTAGTAGACACTCGGGGAAATTAAAACTGTTTTTGTACTTAAAATTACACGACGTGATCACTTTAGTTAAACATTTCATTCCATTGTAAATATTTTACTAGTATGTAATGCGAGAGTTGGCAACACTGTAGAAACGCAGCGGCGTCTAATGAATATAGCAATAAGTCTTTAAACAATTTGTCAGTTAACAAATTATTTAAAGAGTAAATTAAAGTTTTGTAACTTAATTTATATATATGTTTTGAAATTAGGCCGATGTAATTATTTTAGCTAGGCTTAGAGAAGTTATATTAATTATAAATAATAGTATTAATAACGAAAAGGAATTTGTAATTATACGAGAAATGAGGTGTAATGAATTTCGATTTATAAAATTAATAAAAATTAACGAGTTTTATTTGTTTGTTTTATTGTGCCACCTTTAGGAATAATGTCTTCAGTCGTTGTTCTAAAAAAAATTATAGCAAAGATATCATAACATAATGATCGTGGCCCTTTGTTTATATGGCAACAATGCCGCTTGCAAAACGTTTACCTTCATGCGACCCCTCAGCTTATAAGCTCATTTTATTGTCTTCAATATTCCCAGATTACCCTATAATCTCTCATAACGTATAACAGTTTATTCCGCATGGCAACATCGCCTTTGTTCAGTCACTCGGGCCCGCCAAAACGGAATAATAACATGACCGAGTTTGCTACATAAAAACGTATCTTCAGTACCTCCCAATGTATTTTGGACCTTATAATTATTAGAAAAAGTATGTAAATAGTGTTTTTATTCTCACGTGAGTTACGATATATGTTTCAAATGAATGGTATATAGAACAATACAAAGGAAAACTACCAGCGCACGTGCGTTACAGCAATAAAACGGACAGGTGAGACGAGATTAGCCATTCCCTCTAATGAAATACTTGTATCGGATGTCTAATATTACGGGATTTGTGTCAAAAGTGATGTTATTAGTAACGGGGGTCGTACAGTTTCATATAAATGCGTGAAACAGAAGAACCGTAACAAGTGAAGGCAGAACTACCTCCGAGTTCTGAATAGAGAGTGTTACAGGCTTTTCTAAATGTATCTCGGGCAAAGCTTTCAATTAGAGGTTTGTGAACGTTTGTGTGTATTATATGCTGGTGGCCATTTTGTCAATTGTCCTTGCTATGCTATATAATAGAAGCATCTAGAAAATTCTAATGAATTTTGGAATATAATTACTATATTTAATTTGATTATACTTTTTCATGCATATTTTCTGTATTATTATTTTTTTTGCATTTGACATTGCGTGTTGAGTGGCGGAAATCTACGCCTTTGCCTAGTTTCCAGAGCGAAGAAAATGGAAATAGAACAAATTCACCTTGGAAATCGAACCCACAACCCGTCACGTTTACAGGCAGACGCTTACGTCTCAACATCACAACGGTCCTCATTTATTTCTCCTCCTCCTTCTTAGATAAGACTAATTAGGAATAGATTTCCACAATAAATAGATTATAGAAACAAAAACCTATTCGAAACAGCAATTCTTAAGTTTAACCAAAAGACTTTATAGCTTTATAATGTTAGCAGGTATAAATATTAACGACGGTCTCTGGGTTCAATTCCTACTCGGGGATGATACATTATTTTATTTCTTTGCTTGATTTTCTGAGCTCTAGTTTCCCACGGTTCCTGCGGTTCCTCCTGCCTACCCTGCTATGTGCGGGATAACACATAAAACTAAAAATATCAATATCATTTTAAATAAAATCTATTCACGATGACCACACGCAGGAATCAAATCATAATTAGTGCGACTAACTACGGACAAATACCCAATGAGTACGCACGACATATAGGTACTTATAATTATTGGATATATGAAGAATATATAAAAGATAGCATTATGCTATTCCGCATATAAGAAAGAAGACAGAGAGAAATCAAGTGTTAAAACACTATTTGTTACACTATTACGTTTCTTGCTTGGCAGATTTGTGTGGCAGATCTAAACACTGCGTTTGTCTTTGTGCGGGAATCGAACCTAAGATTGTCGAGTTTACAGTCCAAGTAAAATAGAAGAATAATGTTTTAATTTAATTAACACATTCACATACAAGCTATATAATCGTCAGTAGGCAGTATATATCTTTTGTTTCACATCTGCTGGTATTGTTTTTATAACAATGATACACGAGAGAAGCCATTGTTTGCATGAACTGGTCCAGTCGCTAACTTAACGGGACTATTGTGTTAGCGTCTATTGAAAATTATTAGCGAATTAATATTTCACATTGAAACAATATATTTTATACCTATATATACATAATACTTTTTTTTATAACTCCACGATTTATCTCGCACTGAGTAGGCAGGGTAGGCAGAGGGAACCGTGGGAGCTTAGTGTTATGACACTTTGTACCCTGCTTTCCGCATTTTCGAAACATTACGGCTTAAGTGTCGGAACTCAACATGCAATGCTTCAAAATAGGCGGAAAGCAGGGAATGGAGGGTCTTAACACCAGGTTCCCATGGCTCATGCAGTTTTCTTTGCCTACCCTGCTATGTGCGGGATAAAATGTAAAGCTAAAAAAAAAATTCTGACCGATAAAGTAGAAAACTATTAATATACTTATACATGACAAAATGAGAGATAAAAGTGTTATTATAATTATAATCATCTTAGTTTCTGAAAGTGTAGGCAAGGTAGGCAGAGGGAGCCGTGGGAACTTAGTGTTAAGACACTTTCCCTTTTTTTCGAGGCATTGCGTGTAGAATGGCGGAACTCAACTTGCAATGCCTCGATAAAGGCGGAAAGCAGGGAACAGAGTGTCTTAACATTATGTTCTCAAGGTTCCTGCGGTTCCCTCTGCCTACCTAGTTATGTGCGATATCTTTACATGAAGCTGAATAAAAAAAATTAGAAATTTGAATAACGTCAATAAAACTTGATTTAATGTAATAAATTAGATTCTTCAAGATTCTTTAAGAGCTTGTATTTAGGAAAGTATCAGTCAAACTATTTAAAAAAAGGCGTAGTCGAAAAATAGTTGTCCAACACAATTAGCATTTTTAATTAATATATTTAAGTTGACAATATTTAGATGTTTTAGATGCATTGTGATGGTATATAGGTTTAAAAATAGATACGCAATATATGGATATTGTTAGAACAGAACTTCTATTTTGCAGTTGTTATTAATTCCAATATGAGTGGCAAGGTGACTCGTTCCCAGAGATCTTTGATACCCAGTTAGAGGAAAACAACCCGTGGTGTTGAGTTCAGCCATTCAAGACGCATGTCTCCAATTCAAATTCGGTCAGAAAGCAGTACGTAGTGCCTTCGATCTTGATTTGAACACCCTACTATAATTATATTTCACCAATTGTTAATTAAAAAAAATAACAAAATAATAGAAATATTAATATCCATTTTACTACGTCATCTAAAAAACAGATGGTACTTTCTCGTTTAGTAATAATTTTAAGTAAGTAGTTTTGACATTTATGTAAAAATCTTATTGAATAAACAACAGCGGTGTCAAAGACTGTGGCGCTGGAACAAAATACGTATTTTAAACTTAACTACGCTTTCAGAAGGTAAGATGATTACAATTATGATAACACTTCTAGTTTTCGTTTTGTCATGTATAAGAATATTAATAGTTTTTGAAAAGTTCAATGTGTAGCTGGAAATTACTAAATAAATGTTACGACTTGTGATCTCATGATACTCCTGTTTTTTTTTGTGAAAGAAAATAAACCTTTATTCTAATTGTAATTTATAACATTGTATTTATTTGAGCTTCACGCTGTATCCCGCCCATAGCAGTGTAGACAGAGGGAACCACAGAAATCGTAAGAACTTCGTTCTTTCCGCTTTTTCAAGGTATTACATATTGAGTGGTAACTGACTCACACACATAACGTAGAAAATGGAAATAGAAAAATTCCATCTTCAGTGGGAATCGAACCCACAACCCGTGGCGTTTACAGGCAGTCGCTGCACCTCTGTCCTCATAAAACAATATAAATATTTCTAAAAATTGACTGCTATGATAATCACTTTCATTTACAACTTTATACCAAATATAATATTTATATATAAGCTAACTACATACGTTAACGATAATTTCAGAAGTAGTTCATATAAGCATTTATTTTTACAAACATTTTCTGACGTCGCAACTACGTCTGTCAACGTAGTATAACATACAACAACGTGTAAAGTGACAATATAGGCTTCAAACGCTTTTACGTCACTTTTAGTATATGTACATCACCATCTGCAGCCTCTCTTCGAGTTCATTCTTCACGAGAAAATAACAGAGTATTACCAATTAGCTTACTCTCGTCCGATAGTTCAAATAAAAAGGAACAAATTCACATAATTTGGTCGTTTTTTAATTTAACAGCTTACATTTTTGTTCAATATTCGATTACAAATAGGTTTTACTGATTTCAATAATTAAATATTAATTTCAATACTAAATACATTCGTAATAATAAAATCATAAAATCTATATCGATTTGCGCTCATATATATGTAGCAATGTATTTCGAATTAAATTAATTTCTCGGTCTGTTTGCAGTTAAAGAATATTAAATTTTAATATTATCTTTTCCTACCTTTTCCATACAACACCGGAAATACGTGTAGATTAAAAAAAACCAACCAACGGACACGTAGCTCTCATAACAAAGATGTCACAAGAGCTGGCGTCAGTTGACAATGCGGGGCAGCGACGTCGACGTGAGGAGGACCATCGATCGTGATAGCGCACGCAACGTGACGCGTCGCAACGCATTGTTAGGCTGTTTCTTGGGTAAGTTGGAAATTTAACATTTTATTTTTTTTAGAAATTAATTGTGTAGAGGATGATAAGCTTAGCTAGTCTGGGTAAAATTTAAACAGAAAGTAAAATTGTACTAAAATAGAACAATAAAATATATAAAAAAAGCCGTAGGTAGGTTAGGTTAGGTAAATTGTAAATTTAACATTTTGCTTTGTTTAGAAGTTAATTATGTGAAGGAATTAGCTGGTGTGGAGCCGGTTCTAATTTACACTGATAATAAAATTTGCTAATATAAAAAAATATGTAAAGACATCTAAACACATTTGTATCTTCATTCATTATATTCTTTTTTTATAGCTTCACGCTTTTATCCCGCACATTGCAGGGTGGGCAGAAGGAACCACAGGAGCCGTGGAAACCTAGTGTTATGACACTCCGTCCCCCACTTTTGTGTGAAGAGTGGTGGAACTTAACGCCACGCTTTACCAAGTTGACAGAGCAAAGAAAATGTAAATAGAAAAAGTCGTCTTCCTCGAGTAGGAATCGAACCCTCAGATTGTCGCGTTTACAGGCAGACGCTACGCCACTACGCCACGACCGTCCTCATTATATTTATTCATTATAATTTACAATAGCTGTAAATTTACAAAAACATATAATAATATTAAAATGTGACGATTTAATTGGTCGGACGTGCTTCAGAGTCTATTGAAGGAAGGCTTTGTGCTAAACTACGTTGTTTGAATCGTTAACGTGACCCGCTGTACAAGAGGTGAGATATTACAGGTTAAATATACTACCCAATATTATTAAAATGATCACAACCGCGAGTAATAGAACAAAATCACTAAAAACATAAAAATAAATAAGATACCTCGGCATTATTTTTTAAGCCTACAACACTTCACAGTAGCTAAATAAAGTAAGCGTAAGTTAAATTTAAACACACTATTAAAAGAAATAAAAATTAAAAAAAAAAAAACAAACATAAAAAAGCAAACACATAAAATATTCATCCCACAAAATATTTACACGAAATATAGACTTAGTGAAATCATAAAAAATAAATCTAATCCGGGGCACAATCCCTTGAAAGGGGGCGAGACGATCTGTAAACAAATTTGTGAATATTATTCGCGTTCGGGGTAGCTGCGCTATGAATGCTAAAGGGTGGTAGGAACTTAAGATTTCCATTCATGGGGTTAAGACGTTGAATGTATGGGGCTCTACAGGGCTGTATGGGGCTCGGCAGTCGTAATTGCCGTAAAAGCGTCTGACGAATGGAGGCAAATCGGTTTTAGTTATAAATGTAATATTTATATTCTCGCTGTACGCTTGAATTGCATTAAATATGTAGTTTCTAAGAAAACTTTCTTAAGGTGAAGAATATTTTTTAAAATATATAATTTTATGTAGTTATTTTTTGAAATTTTCTGTAAAGTAACTCGCAAAGTTATGTTTATGGTTTTGAAAGATCATCGCAAAATTCAATTAATTTATTTTAGAAGTTGCTATATGGTGATGTACTTAGTCATCTGACTTTAATTTTAAAATATGAGTATGTATGAAATGTGATTTAAATATATGTTATGTAATATGTGTATTGATAATTCCTATAAAAAGAGAATAATTATACTTTTTTTTTATTTTTTTGTGAAAATATTAATGCGGTTCAGAGAATACGCCTACATACCAATCGTATAGTTGTTTTAGTAACGTTAAAGATGACTGTGACGTACAGGAGGACAGACATATATGTCCGTACCCTTAAAGTGCTATTTATAAATCTATATTATTGCTTAATATTATTTGCTTAATATTACAAAATTTTATTAAAACCAATCCGCGTATCTGCATAAGCCTCATAATCAAACAGAACGAATAATAAAAAATGCAGTTTTTACGTAAATTTAAACTCAACCTGCCATTATATTATACAAATATGACACTGGAGACGCGTTCCACTGTTTTTGTTTCACTATATTTAAGCCACTATAGATATAGCGTGGTCTGTAACGTCGAGGGCTCGGGCTGACTAATTAGAACAAAAAACGCGGGAAAACACAAGTACGCTTGACAGTGAGGCAGAGACAAAGCGCGCGTACGCCCAAAAAGGTTTCATATCGCGTCACCGAGCAAATATTGTTGTAGGCTCTATACTATCAGGCCTTAGGCCCATTTTTCTGTACAGTGAAAACATTGGCTTGAAAATTTATTATTTTTAATTGACAATCTATAAAGTCATATACACGGGACGGTCGTTTGCAAATTTAGATTTTATGTCGCGAGAATAAAATTTATGTTTGCATGCTTGAAATGGTTATGAGGATGTTTTCGCTTTGTCTATGGTTGCGTACAGAAGCGCCATCGCGTCGATTGTCTCTGGCACGTTCGGGCAAAGAGGCCACAATCGATAGAGCACGGGCGTGCGTTGTAATGAATTTATTAAGGGACTAGCGCGATCACTCGGATTTGTTAAGATAATATTTTTTAAAACCAACTTGGTAATACTTAATAGTGTGAAAATCTCTTTTTAAATCCAATATATAGAAATCGATGATATGCAAATTGTGTTGAGGAGTTGCGTTCTTTATTTTTTCTTAAAAGTTTTGTATTTTCTATTGAAGGAAATACGAAAATTACAGCATCAAGAAAATTACAGTTATAAAGTAAAGTAATATCATAAATGTTGAGTCTATGATAGACTCAAATGTTGTGTCATGTTTAATTTTTAATATTTATGACAAATCGGATATTTTGCTAAATGAACTACTTGGAACGTACGTGACATTTTCTATTTACAATATAGGTAATTTGGTAATTTTTCTGCTTGCAATTGGCGTACAAATATATTTTTACGTGACACTAGCATTCATTAAGCAGTGTCTTAAAAAAAATATAAAAAATATAAAGTAAAATTCTCCGTATCTAAACTCACTTCCCTACTCAAAAAACGCATATCAAAGAAAAAATTTAAAATAAAAATTCCTCGTTAATTTAAAAATGAAAGAGAAGCAAGAGTTAAAGCACTCCGTTCTCCGTTTTTTGTCAACAGGGAAACAAAGATCCCAAAATCGAATTCACTATTGCTGATGCAAACAGTCACTGTCCCACGACATATCAAATCAAATACAAAACAAAATACTATAATTTACGCTTTATTTATACAATTTGAAAATAAAATCATAATTTAATATACTAATATACTAGGTTCTCGCAACACAAGTTGTATGTATACACGTTGCTTACAAATGAATACATTTGAAATAAATAATTACGCCGAGTCACGGTGGCGTGGCAACTGGCACCTGACGTCTCATTAACACTCAGATATGCGTCTGTCCGACACCGTGCAGCCCTCGGACGACCACCGCGGTATTGCACTGGAAATTTGGTTCTGTAGGTTCTTTCTTATGTATTCGCGCTTTATCCCGCATATGGCGGGATAGGTAGGAATTGTAGGTATTTAGTGATAGAATTTTGTGTTGAGTATCTATAATTTCCCATGAGATTGATGTATTCCCTTCGCTCTGAGAGGAAAGAGATTATGTGAAATGTCAATAGGTAAGCACTTGATTGTTTTCCTTAATAAAATTTTACAATTTTCATTGATTTTTATCGTAATAATAACTTCGTTTTTCTCTATTTTTATCTCGTTTGTTATATCATTTTTTGTGAACTCAACGTTTCAGACCTGTAGCCCGTTGTCATGTACGGAAATGATTCGTTTAAATAAATGTTTTATTTAAAATGGTTTTATTTTTTAAATGACTTTCTTGTGATGCCTTCACATACACTCTACATGTTACTGACAGTTAATTATATATATATATATATATATATATATATATATATATATATATATATATATATATATATATATATATATATATATATATATATATATATATATATATACATAGACTTTAATTTTTTTCCAAAGCTAGGTAGACAAAGCACGAGCTACCACCTCAAAAATGAGGAGCTCTAACACGTATCTAAACGTTCAAAGACTGGAAAATTTAGTATATATTGACATTGATTGAGTAGATAATGGATACAACAAGTTAATTAGGTACTTCGCATTCGTTTGAATAACTAAGAGTAAAGACAACGTAGTGTTTTGATACTACTACCTTTGACGATCTCTACTCACCCTGCTATAATATCGTAAAGCATAAAGTTTAAAAATGCTAAGTTTTATTAGTTATTGTTTACAATATATATATATATATATATATATATATATATATATATATATATATATATATATATATATATATATATATATATATATATATATATATATATATATATATATATATATATATATATATATATATATATATATATATATATATATATATATATATATATATATATATATATATATATATATATATATATATATATATATATATATATATATATATATATATATATATATATATATATATATATATATATATATATATATATATATAATATATATATATTTTTATTGTTTTTTTAAATAAATATTTTTAGGACTGAGTCGGTACTTAATACTTCTAACTGTTTGGTTGTTTTACTTTAACGGATACTGTACTTTTGACGTGACAACGTCTTAAATTAGGTTGCGGCTCGGAGTCACATATGAAAAAGGTAACGTAACGATGTGTCAACTGTCACCGAACTATGATCGGTCCGCCGCGCGTATCACTTGACACATGTACAATATTTTAGTAAACAAAATATATTTGCTATAGTTAAAATTTGTGCAATTTATATTATAATTATTAATCATATCAATAAATATTCTACCGAGAAAAAGACGTTGTCACGTAAAATTTTCGCCCGTAAAACCCACTTTACAGGCAACCATTTTTTTAGTAAACACTTACATTGCATTATATACATTGAATTTACTGGGGCTTTCATCGTACATACACTATAATTGGTTAGATCATTCTCAAAAAGGTCTCAAAAATAAAGTAAAGCAGTTGTAAATATCAGCATAGATCTTACCTAAGAAATTCATTTAGAGATATATTTACCTATATACTAATTGCGAAATAATAAAATTATTTGTCCATTATAATTACGTAGAGTAATCTTTGATATTAAGGATCTTCAAATGTTACCTTAGTCCATAATTGTGATTTTGTTGATTCATCCACGAAGCGACTTTTATTTCTACGAGCGAGCGTTCAGTATATTTTGACAGCTCGCCCGTCGCCGTGACAGGTGGCTGTGTTAAACTGAGAAACAATCACGACTTATTTGTTTTGTTATTTCAAATATTTTTATTATATGTCATTAGAGACGACATAGTTTATAATTATTGTAGATTCCATTCCCATCCGGTTATAAATGTATATATATATTTCTTATATATATATATATATATATATATATATATATATATATATATATATATATATATATATATATATATATATATATATATATATATATATATATATATATATATATATATATATATATATATATATATATATATATATATATATATATATATATATATATATATATATATATAAAGGAGGCACATTAACAAATTTCGTACTTACAACTAAAACATGTGTCAAATTTATTGTATGCATAATATACAAGCATACAAGCGTTACAAAGCGACAACAATTACGTTGAAAGCCAAAGCTTTCATACAAGTCACTAATGCACGGATGATGGAACAATACAACATCATAAAGCAGAAAGGACGAATCGTTTGAAGTAATCGCGATTCAGAATTTCACAAAGACCGACTAAGAGTTATAGACTAATGCGGCCTTTGAGAATAACCTGGTAAGTGTAACCTTTTACTCCGCCCCCGTATGTCGGTATGTACGCATATACCTACTTGCCCTACCCTACCCTACCTACCTACCTACAGTTTTCGTTAAGCACAAACGCATTTACATCTTTATCGATGATTAAAGCGTTTTTGTACGTTTGATTTCGATCAAAATTGACGTTTTGTTTTAGTGCTTTTTTGTGAGAGTGGGATTTTTTTTAATTTTTTTATTTGCAGTAGAAAACTTTTGAGATAGTGAGTAGTGACCTATTTAAAGGAATAAGTTTTTTATATTAATTTATATTGATAACTAAGACAGAAATTATGACTAATCAATGGTTAACTCTACCTATTCTTTAATAAATATTGTTAGGACCTATTGGTTGCGTAGTCGATCCCCACTTTAGGAAATGATTTACTTTCAAATTTTATACTGAAAAAAAAAGCGCGCCGTTGAGTTCCACCACTCAACACAATATACCCCGAATTCAAGTGAAAAAGCGGAGACCGGAATATCTTGACACTACTTTCTCTCCCTATATGTACCTATATATCCCTCTTATGTATAGCATCAATTTATATATAGGTAGATACTACCACTTCCACACATAAACATACTTACCGAAAATTTCGATGTTGAAAAATTTCAATAAAAATTTTCTTGTTGCCCTTATAGAATAATATATGATTATTAGATTCTAATAAACAAAAAGCATTACTACACATTTAATTAAGAAATGAAGTACTCGCAAAGTATTTTTAATTGCACGCTGAAATAATGAGGTAAGAACACATGTCTCTTTATATGTAGACTGAGGACGTATATATATCGTATATTTGTTATAGCTTCAGGCAGAGGAAACCGGAGGGACCTAGGAGCATAGTGTTAAGACACTCCGTTTCCCGCATTCTGCCTTTGGTTGGACTCAACGCCGCGCTTTGTCTTTTTGCCAGAGCGAAGAAAATAAAACTTATTCTCCTCGAGTGAGATCGAACCCAGTAATAGTCGCGTTTACACGCAGACACTGTTTTAAGGAAGCCTGGTCGTCGGAAATATTGAGTTGAATTTAGTTTATTAGCAAAGATTATTGTGATTTTTTATTAAAAAAAAGAAAACCATTTATTTTCAATTCTTTTATATTACAAGGTGAATGAGTAAAAAAAAAATCTAAGTCACCATTTCTATTTTTATTAAAGTAGTACTTATGTGAAAATATGTTGACCAAAATTTTATTTATCTTAATAGTTTTCTATATTTTGTTGCAATTATTTAGTTAAGATTATTGTTATAAATTTATAATAAATCAAAACTTAAAAAATTCAATTAATGAAAAGCTAACTACAGAAAACATGAACATTATAAACCTAGTGCACTTTATTTAATTCCTCAAATTCGCACATTCTCAACAACCCAGTATCTCGAGCGTGAAAAGTCGCGTCGCGAACCACTGGCGGTGCTCATTTCCCATAAATCTGCCATAAAGATGTAGATTCATTTCGCAATATCATAGATTCCTATAATGAGCAAAGGCGGGAGCAGCGTGACGCCGCCGACACGCTGCGCCCGCGTGACTTTGAAGGACCACACGCGGAGTCACGCTGTGACCGCCTTTCTTCGGGACTACAGCGTCGAATCCCGTTTGACAGATTCGACTTCTTTAATGTTCTTGAGTGTAGGTACAAGTGAGGAGTCGGCGGAGTGTGAATGAGCAATTGCCCAAGTGATGGGAATTTGACGTGAGAACTCAGGTTGACGTTGACATTGACGTTTGTTTCTTGACGTCTCCTTACATTATTTTTTAATATAATAATTGATTGGCATTGTTGTTTTTGTGTGAGTTTCAATTGATTGTTCTTGGCCGTATGTGGTTTTGCATGTGCATTTAAAATTAATAATTTTTTTAAAAAAAAAATATTGTCAATGTCTATTTTCATTTTTGTTGGAGACATTTTATACAAATTTCTGCTTCGTCCAATTTGAACCTACGCCACTTGGACGCCATCCAAGATGTATTCAAAAAGCGCAAGTTAAGTATATGACTTGACTTTTTATAATAATATTTTTAAATCATCTAACATTTTACTTACAGTAAATATTAGGTAACCTACTTACGAAATTATTCTAGTCCTTATCTAAAAAAATAAATATTTATATATTTTATAATTATGTAGGTAATATGTAGAAATATCTAAGTATATTAATGTAAAATTATCATTTCTTTGTTAAATAAAAAAGAAATAATTAAATATTTTTAATTTTTAATTGAAATTTATAATATGTTTTAAAGCTAATTAAACATATTACAGAAAAAATGAATTGTAGAAAACGAAAATGTATATATCGTTATTTGAATATGCTTAGACACACTGACACACAGCTTCACGCCTTATCCCGCTCAGAGCAGGGTAGGCAGAGGAAACCGCAGCAACTGTGGGAACCTAGTGTTAAGATACTCCGTTCCCCGGTTTCTGCAATTTCGAGGCATTCCGTGTTGACTGGCGGAACTTAACGCCGCGCTTTTGCCTAGGTGCCAGAATGAAAAAATGGAAATGTAAAAGTCATCATCCACTTGTGGGAATCGAAACCACAAACCGTCTTGTTTTACAGACAGACGCTGCGCCTTTAAGCTGCGACAGTCTTATAAGATATACCTACCTATAATTAATAATTTCTTATCCATTTTTGGCGGTATTGAGGCTGAACTAAGTATATACTGAATGTAATACGTACATAAGTGTTTATCAGGTCAGATAAGATACGAATATTTGGAAAGTTTCAAACTCGTCATTAGATCGTTTATATAGCTACAGTGCTAACTTCGTCTGCTAACTTGGTAAACGTCCTATGGCGTTTTAACACTAGGTTCCCACGGTTACTGCGGTTCCCTCTGCCTACCCTGCTATAAGTGGGATAAAGCGTGAAGCTAAAAAAATAATAGGTAATATTGAAGTATTTCATATAAGTAAAATGGTATCTATTACTAACCTCGTTTGTTGTCAGTATGTATTATAGATATCTCTTGATTTTGTTATAGGTGAAGGATTTTAACTGGATCTCTTCTAAACGTGCATTCTTCTTTTGTGTAATGCTATTTACTTTTTACCGTACATTCTCCTTTGTGTGTTCTCCATTCAAAGTGACATTAAAATGAATTGTTCTGAACTGGCACGTTCCTAACGCCATAAATAAAAAGAAGAAGGCAAACACAGTTAAGACAACGCAGTCTTTACCAGATACGTCATATTTTCTTTTTTAAAAAAGTTCTGGCTTAAGCCAGAAGGATTATCCCATTGAACCCACAATAACCTTTGCAGACGCTGTCCCACTGAACTACAACGGTGTCAGTATTATATTGTGACTTCCAGCAAATCTTAATTTTACTGATTTGTTGTATTTCCTATATATGTAGGCTTTATTTTAGTAAAGAGATATATCAAAGTATACCTAATATTTAAATAAATAAATAATTATTTGATAGCAATATAAGAAAAACACGGGTAATGTTGACAAACTTAGAATGACTGACTAAGTGTCAAAACAAATTATAAATTAAAAAAAATGAATCTACGCATCTAATGAATCTACGTTATTTCCTGTATACAGAAGGGTAGACAGAGGGAAGGCCTGTTGTTCCCATTTTTCCCGCTAATTTTGACATAATTTGAGATATTGTATAAGAACTTTTTCTCTATTCAACGTGACTTTTGCGAAATGAATTATATTCAACTAACATGCTCGAAACGCCATAAATAAAGAGAAAGAGAAGACGAGCCAGAACGAGAAAAAATTATAGTAACTCATTATTCCCTAGTAAGGATCGAACCCTCAACTGTCGCAATTACAATGAGACACTGTGTCCTGCACCACGGCGGAAATCATAGTTTGACCGAATACTTCATTTTTACTTTCCCACAGACGAACCTACAGACACTGCTATAAAGACAAGTGGAATCGAACTCGTTTTCTTAGTAATATCACAATTTTGTGGGTGGATTTAACATTATCTCTTTTTTTGTAGGGGACATCGAGGTTGGTTGGAGGTAAGAATTACGTTGATTCTTATTAAGTTTATTCTATATTAAGTTTATTCTATTTTTATATATAATACGTTATAAGATGGTAGACGAGCAGAAAGTTCACCTGATATTAAGTGGACACCCTCTCCCATAGACATCTACAACCTGTGAAAATGTGGATGAGTTGCCAAAGGATTGTCCCGTTAAACATTAAGTGCTAGAAATATATTTTGTCTAGTTCCACTCTGTAAATATCTGAACTTACTTGTAAAAATGAAGGCAAAAATGCTGTGCGAAAAACCCTTGAGTTGACAGATCGATAATATTAAATATATAAATTAAATTAATAAATTAAAACTTATTTTAATTTAAAGTCTACCCTAGAAGATAAATTTATAAATTTTTCTAAGATCTCTATCAATGGGAAAGTTAAGACAGGGAACAATCGTTGACGTGAGTTACAAGAAATGGTCCAACTTTCAGTCAGAATTTAGAAGCCATTTCATATGATTAATAATATGGTTTATTTTCTGAATAACACAGATGTCTAATATCAAGAAAACTTATTCTCATTCAATCAATTCTCTCTCTTCGAAAGAATATTGGAAAAATAGAAATGTTAGCAAAGATTGGTTCAAACATCAGACTTAATCTAAGACATCCAAATAATTGTTCCAATTAACTAATACAGATTGGTTACTAACAGCCCCACTCTCCCCTAAATTTTTCCATAGACTTCGAATTCTAAAAGAGTTTCAAAAGAAAAAAAAACTATTAAATAATTGCTTTATTGTATGGCCAATACGATAAATGACTGACGACAGTCAGTATGTTCGTCAGATCATTTTTCTCAAGATTACTTGAAGGTATGCAGTTGAAATTTGTATCCAATATTCAGGTTTTAGTCTTATTACTCAGACAAAGAAATAATTTTTCATTTTTTTAAGTCGGGTAAGTAGACAAAGCGCAGCGTTGAGTTCCGCCACACAACGCAATGCCTCGAAACAGAGTGTCTTAATATTATGTTCCCATGGTCCCTGCAATTCCGTCTGCCTACCCTGCCATGTGCAGGATAAAACGAGAAGCTAAAAAAAGTAAGAAATTATTGATATGGTAACAATATCAAAAAATATCAGTCGCAAATAATAATATTAATAAATCACCCGCTATAAAACCAGTAGGTGTAGATATTTTATTTCTGTAGATAGGTACTACTTCATTTCACACAAAATGCGTGTAAACGTCCGCCAATTTAAGTATGCCAACTTTTGTAAGATAAATTTCTTGTCAATCTACTTCTCTTCAGTCGGACTCACAATTAATTAATTTATTTGAAAAACCTATCCTTAAAGTCTACTATAAATAAATAGTAGGTAGGTACAGCTTTAAAATGTGTTAAATATTGTAAACATACCCTTATACAACAATATCATTTTTACATAAAAAAAATGATTTGACATTAAGTTAGGTCTATGGGTATAGTTTATTTTGTCGTTTCAAGATTTTTTTCAACAAAGTTATCAGTTCATACTACACTATGACAAGGAAGTATAAAAAGAAGTTTCTAATCAAAAAAATTTAATACAATACGATATTAATACAATATTTATATACACAATATCTATCAATATCAATATTTCTTAATTTTCAATTAAATTTACATAATATGAGGCTGGAAGCTTCTTTAAAAAGCCCTACTATTTGCGGCTGTTCATTACAACATCCGGTGGAGACAATATGAAAATCGCCCACAAAATTTAGTTTCCGTTGCACGATCTCACAAAAAGTTACAAATTGTTCAAGTTTCCGCCCAAATTTGGGTTTCTAGGCACGCGCCGCACGTCCCCACTATTGGTCGGCGTTGCTGCGCACTGATTGGCCTACAATTTGACAATAATGGCGTTAAGACGAGCCTGTGCATCATGAGAGGGTGTATCCGCCTTCCATATACCATGCAATTTACACCTTACACTCGATGGTTTATGGTTCAAAACCCCATAGCACCGCCGGGCGCATCTGCCACACACGCATGCCTCATCTCCCCTCTAGACAGATGCTGTTACACCATAGTAACAATTTCGCCCACAGCGTTTCAAAAGCTATTGTGCAACTTATATTTTTGTATTATTTTGACTAATTCCTTTGTCGTGCGGTTGGTTAGATCCAATCGGGGGGTGAGTTAATTCATTGGATGCGTTTTTGTTCGCCGCTACCGGTTTTTTTAATAGTTTTTGTGTAAATTTTGATGAATATCACATTTGTGGCTCAAGTGTTAATGTTCAGGCTACACATGTTAGGTGTTTAAATATTATTTTTTACATACATTATGGAGCCATTACAACATGGGTTGCCATTGTTAAATATTGAAAAACTGTAGATATAGGTTAATTTGAAAAAACATTTTTTTTTATAAAATAAATAAAAAAAATTAACGGCGAAAATAGAGAATCCTAGTGTTAAGACACTATCTCTTCTATTTTCTTATTAGAAATATAATATTTATTTTATTAATTGATAATATATGTATATTATAAGAGATACTTATTTAAAGAAAATATATACCTAACAAGCATAATGTAACGGGATTTAAACCCGCGCCTTTTCGAGACCGTCCAAGCCCTTTGACCACTGAGCCATGCGTACATATTCAGTCGAAATTTTTATATGCATTATACAACAACTTATTTCGGCTTAGTATTCTTGTGCCTTTGGTATAGATTAACATATTAAAAATTATAAAAATATAAAAAAACGATACCCAAAGCTCTACTAAGTACCTACGTAATTTCAGTTGCAGTTACACATTCCACTACGCCATGATGGTTTATATTTTTACCCATACGTAATCTGTATTTTTAACAAAAAAAAAATGAAATAAATATTTCTAATTCTATAATTATTACAGATAAGAATAAAAAAGCAGATATAGATTATAAATCAATAATTTGGTAAATATAATGAAATAATCAAAATATTGTTCAAAATCTAAGTTAATATTTTTATATAAACCAGATCACTAGACCAGCTGTCATACAATAAGTACCTAATACGTGAGTACATATATCATATACATATATAGATTACAGACACACACACAGCCCGCATATTTAATAAGCATATCAAACTAGCCGTGACTAAGTCGAGATGTTCACGGTTGGCCGCCTCCCCGAAAGCGAGCGAAATATATATTTTTTATACTTTTTAATAATTCTCGCGAGCGAGAGCGGCACAGTGGCGGTACAGTGGCGGCACAGTGGCGGCTGTAGCCAAGCGCTGGTCGACCACTTCAGCCGAAATCTCGAAAACCGACCCGTGTGCCGCAATTACTGACGCGAATTTATGAGGGTTCCGTGACCAATTATAATTAAGGGCTTTTTGTCTAATGTTTCAATGTGCGATTAGATGTGTTGAGTTGGTATGGGTTTCATGTAGGTGGTTTTAGACATTTTTGATTTTGAACTTGGTGATAACTAAAAATAAATGTGAGAAAATAAAATAAAATGCTTGTTCTAAGTAGTGCATTTATATTTTAGATTATATTTTGTTTTTTTTTTTTAAGAAATATTACGTTTTTTTAATATTTTTTTGTTTGAAACGAGAATACACGTCCTCTTCTTCCATATCACTAATCATTAGGTAAAATATGTTTTAATGTAGATGTTTAATACAAATAAAAAAATAATTCTATATGACTTACTTAAAATAACACTTTATTTTCCAAAATTCAATTAGACCCTATCTACTAACATAATAAGCTATTTTTTTATTTTTTTAATGTCTTCACGCTTTATCCCGCACATGGTAGGGTAGGCAGAGAGAACTACAGGAACCATAGGAACCTAGTGTTAGACACTCCGTTCGTTCTTGCTTTCTCCGTCCCTGTTTTCCGCCTTTTTGGAGGCATTGCGTGTTGAGTGGCGGAACTCAACGAACGAATCGAGCCCACAAACCGTCGGGATTACAAGTAGACGCTACACCTCTGCGCCACGACGGTCCTCCTCACTTTTATTAGGTATTTATCTAAGTGTAATCCCTTAACAAAAAATCTCTTTAAAAATCAGTCAGTCAGTCAGTTTTGTCAGTATATTTTGCACTGGAATATACTTTGCGGACCTCTAAGCTTACAAAACCGCCATTTGACGCGGCATTATTATGTATTTTGGAAATTCCATTGTTTCGTAATCTCCCCCGGCCCTCGAGTCGAGTGTCGAACGAGCCATTGAACGCCGTGAAATTTTCTATGTGCATTGTGAATTTTCTATTATTTTATATATGTATATGTATTTATACCCCCGAGGTATAACGGATTGCGTGACCTCGTGGGGTATTGAACTGAACGTCACCGAAAAATCACCCACTCGGTTAATTTTTTTTATTCTTTTCTGCACTACCTTCATGCTGCGGTAGCTCTTGCTTGTTAATTACAGGTAGTTACGTAAATTAATTGTAAATTATAAAAGTGTAACTTAAATCAAGTTAAGATATTATTAAGTTTAAAATTCGAATTAAAATTAATTTATTTTTTATTGAAAACTCTATAAATATTACTCTACAGTCTCAGGTGTAGGTGACAAACGTTTTATGAGTACGTAATGGTTATAGTGTTAAGTTACTTAAAGTAAAAAAAAAAAATAATTTAAATTATATATTGTACGTCTAAATTTGAGATTATTTTGTTTGATAATGAGAATACAAAAAACTAAGTAGAAACTAAGGTCATTCTCGAACGTATTTCAACCCCGACTAGCTAAATATCTTCTTAATTCGTATTACTCAATCTGCTTAGATATATAAGTAAGCTTTGGTTACAACATGTTCCTACGATTTTTAATATTAAGATAAAACCAATTCCTTTAAAAGCATTAACAAGTGTATGCTATTGTTTAAAATTACACAACCTATAGATATGTCTACACAAAACAAGAAGTTTCTTCAATATCTGGTGGAAAGAGGAGTGTTCGAGTATCTCTCTGTTTACTCTATAAAATACAGAGAAACTTAAATACAAGAATAAAATATTATATTATCCTTTTGTCAACATTCTAACAGCTAACGGCTAATTTATGTTGTAAAAAAGTTAATAAAAATCAAATCCTAGCATTCCCTGTTTGAAACTTACCAACTTTAAACAACTAAAACTTTAAACTTAAACTAAACTTTCCGTAACGTAAACTTTCCAAAAGTCCCAAAAAAATAGAAAACAAAATAAATTTAGGCCATTTTCGCTATATTAAAACAAACATAAGATCCGTTTAACCGAACAGAAACTAGTAATCACTTCCTCAGCGTTAATAACGGCCCATTACGCTTACCTGGACAAAAAGTTCTTAAAAATCATTTAACATGGAGCTCATTCACGTTGGAGTGGTCTCCAGCCAGCCCCTAATTCCTTTCATCTAAATTCGTACCTTCGATTGTGCGGAGAAAAAAAGAAATTAAAAAACTATTGATCGCACACAATCGCCACTTCAGCCGCTTTGTCCGCGATATTGAAAATCGCTGTGGCGGTTACATGTGTTCTCTTCATAGTTGATAACGTTGAAATTTGGTAGGCTTGGCTCGCTTGGTACTTTAGATGTTCAAGACATTTTTATGATTTTTGCCTCTAAACCAGATGGTTTTTGGGTTCGATTCCCGTTCGGGGTAGATGGATTTTCCATTTCCATTTTCTTCGCTCTGGCAACTAGGCGCGGTGTTGGTTTACGCCACTCAACACGCAATGCTTTTTAAATTCGGAAAACAGGGAACAGAGTGTCTTATCAATAGGTTCCAAAGGTTCACAGATCATGAATTTTTTTAATAATTTTTATATAAATATTTTTTTTTTTTGCCTTCAATCAATTGTAAAAAAACATAGGCAACTAATACGTATCCCAGTTAGACTATAATAGAGTGTAATATACATTATAGATTTTCAATGTTTGAGTTTAAAAGGAGGAGTACAGAAATTTAGTCAAAAAATTTATTTAGTCAAAAAATGTTTGACTAAGTTTTGTAATATTAAAAAATGATTACATGTCCTATGTTACGTTAACTTAAAAGGTAGGTAGGTAGGTACTGATGGATATACATAATATACATTTTTTTGCCTAGTTTTCCAGAGCCAAGAAAATAGAAAATGGAAGAAAATGGATAGAAAAATCGACCTTCCCCTCATGGGAAGCGAACCCTCAAACCGTCGCGTTTACAGGCAGACGTTTACGCATCTGCGCCACGACGGTCCTCAATATATACATAAATACATAAAAATATACATATAAAACAAAAATAAAAAATCTTAGCCATTTCTAAATAATGTTTATTTGTACCTTTACAATTAATAATAAAATCCAACTGATAAAAACTGTGATACATTACAAACGGGTCTTTAATAATTTAAAGAATAATTAAAAATATGTACCAACTACATACATATATTGAATTGAAATCAAATATTAATATAATTAAATATATGTTTACTTTGTTTAAATTATAATAACTTCCAAATATATCTTGTACCTTGTACATTTGCTAATTTTTTTTTTTTGCTATTACTGATGTAGAAAGCTGAGTACTCTGCCTACGACAGTATATGAAGTGCAGTAGAAATTTGAGAAGAATAAACAATATAAAAATAATTTCACATATAAGCGACAATACTAATAAAAAGCTTTAATAGCTTTTTTGTGTAGCAGTGTAAGGGAATCGCAATTAACAGTGGGAACCTAGTGCTAAGACACTCTGTTCCCCACTTTCCACCTTTCCAGGCCATACCTTGAGTTGACGGGAGAAAATGGTAATCAAAAATCCATCCAAGTGGGAATTGAACACACAAGCCAAGTTTACAGGCAGACCTTACGCCTCTGCGCCACGACGATATCAGCAATAACAATCAGTCGTAAGTCTTCATACTAATTATTTAAAAAAATTTGATATTATTATAATTTTTGATTTGATTAATAAAAAATTATAATAATATCAAATAAAACGATATTTCTATTTTGGAAAGCATTTGAATTAAATAAAGTCAGTATAAAATGACATCACTATCAAAGATCATAATCTATATATATATAAGATTAAGGTGATGAGTCTGTTTGTTTGTTACGATAATCTCAGGAAGTACTGGCCCGAATATATATATATATATATATATATATATATATATATATATATATATATATATATATATATATATATATATATATATATATATATATATATATATATATATATATATATATATATATATATATATATATATATATATATATATATATTCAGTCTTAGTGTGGATTAACACTTTAAAAATAATACAAATAAATATATATCTTTTATATTGAACAGTCAATTGATCTGGAGAAGAAGAAATAAGTATCTATCTCAGGTAAAGAATGTCTCAGGTTTAGGAGTAACGACTTAATCCTTTATATTTCTATTAAAAACAAGTGAACGCGTATAAATTGTGACCATTATTTATAATCTACATTTAATATGAGTTTGAATAAAAAGACAAAAACTTCAATATGTCATAATAATATTTTATTCAGTTGCTTTTTTTTGGCAGTTGCATCAATGTCGCTTACATTCATAGTTTAGTGTGTGTCAGGTTGTATTGTAATCTATATATCTATATTTTTTAAATCAATATATTCTCGTATCGAAATACATAAAGAGAAAAAAATATATATACATAAAAATAATTATAAGTCCTACAGAGAAAGCGTAAAAGTGCACTTATTAATACTAAAAAGTGATATACAGTAATAAAATTATAACTACATAATAAACTAAATATTTATCTACCTAACACATCATACTTTCCCCACCATCTTCTACATTCCGACCAATCAATCAGCCTTTCGTCATTCTCCACTTACGTGTGTTTCAACCAATTTCAATATAAAATTTTCAACGCCATGTTGAATTCCCTTGATATCTACTAGGTCCTGAGGATCTAGGATTGTTGTAGTTCCTTTGACTGTGATTTTGGCCATGCTGACCGTTTCCTTGCCTGTATCCTTGCGAAGAGTAGCCTTGTCCAGGGTTCTGGTACCTGTGACCTTGTCCTTGACCATGATTTTGTCTGTAACCCTGGTTAGACCCATATCTGTCCTGGTTAGACCCATGTCTATCCTGATTTTGGCCGTACCTGCCCTGATTTGATCCTGACTGATATCCGGATTGGCTATACCCTTGATTATAATGCTGGTGGGGCACGTACCCACCACGCCTTGGTCCAAACGATTGTGAACGGTCTGAAACAATTACATAATTTAATTTTACCACAACTTAGCATTAGAAAATCTAATAAAACAAACTATTCTCTTATTTTTACAACACATTAAAAACTAGCGGAGGCGGAGAAAACAGGGACTAAGCAACGGAGTGTCTCATCACTAGGTTCATATGGTTCCTGCAGTTCCCTCTGCCTACCCTGCAATATGCGGGATGAAGCGTGAAGCTAAAAAAAAAAGAAAAAACTAGTCCCATTTCCTATACTAATAAAAATCTTGACGCCATTTAAATTTGCGACACCATATATAATTTCAAGAGTTACGTATATTACTTGTGTCTTTCAAACTTGGTCACATGTATCTTATTAAGTAAGTACACTGAAAGGGCACAGCCACGCTAAGTTTGACTTTCAACTAAATATAAGGCCCAGCTATTTCTCGCTGGTGGCACAAAACGACGCAACACTCGACAGCTTAAAACCGCTTACAAATCGAGTCCGTGTGAAACGTCGACAAGTGTTTAATCGCTCGCTTTGTACTATATCTTACGCGCGGATCTAGATACGTGTGAAGCGCCTTTATGACTGGTGGCTAGCTTACTTCAGGTGAAAAGTATTTTGAATAGATGCAGTGAGGCAATTTATTTTACATTAACATACATATACTACATAATATGTACTTACGGAAGAAATATTCAATGTGTTTAAAGGTAAAAGGGTCTTGAGGATGACCTCTTAACTAAGAAATGACATTATTTTTGACCATCTAAAGAGCAAAGAAATTTGTATATACGGTATTTTTTTTTATATATATAAAATAGGCAATTATATGGAGAGTAATGTAATTTGGTTTTGAAAACTAGATGTAGGACATAATAAGTTTTGTAAAAACAGTAAAAATTTCACGACTTTTTTCTTTAGGCGAGGTATTTTTTAACGGAGGTCAATAATCTAATATTTATAACACAAAATAAGCGGCATTTCCTAATCATCATATCAAATTAGGCATATCATAAGAAAAAATATACTAAAATTAAAAAAAATCTACTAAAATTCAATTTTGACTTCTTCCAGCAATACTATATCAAGGTTGGAAACAGCTTATTTCGAAGAGGTGGGGAGTGGGCGAGGTCTGCACAAAGTTTTGGATCTAAAAGGATTTCCTACGATAGACCCGCAACTGAACCGATAGCTCAGCCTCAGCACTGCCACAAACAAAGCGTTCTCAAACACTTATGCCGTCTTAACGACGCAACCGAGTACTCCTTACCGGTTGTAATAAAACAAATACACGATTTACTAGTGCGTATGAAGCGTTATTTATTTGGAATTTACTAATTTACGACCAGGGCTGATTGATTTTAGTTTTATTTAGATATGATTTAAAAAAAAAACAAAGAAAATCAATAGTTAATCGTATTTTAATATATAGTTATAATATTTTTTTGGCGCTTTATCAAAAGCAAGAACTTGCAAGTTACTAGAATAAATTATAATCTATTTACATAATAACTATCTAAACAAATTCAAAATCACGAATCTTCTTAAAAATCAGCCCGAATCAACAAAATATATAGAAACTCCAATTATAACGATACGACAAATAACTATCGCAGCAGCGAGCGATAAGAGTATGGCAATCGTGAATAAGGCATCTCATAGAGGCAACGTAATGTGATAGTATCCACACAAAACTAGCTGTTACACGTCAGCTTTCGTACCGCCTAGTTAATCTTTAAAAGGCACGTGATAATTCAGATAGTCCCTACTGTAGCTCTCTTTATAATTATGCTCTCTAGGAGTGCGTAACGAGGCGTCGCCATTAGGTGCCATTGTTGTGTGGCGCCCGACGTGGGGCGCGATTTGTGCTACCTTCATTATGTCACTGTACCTACAGTTACCTACTATATTATATATACGTGTACGTACGTACGTACACGTGAATTTACGATTCAGGTTTCACATAAATGACTCAACGGCAAGTTGCAAGAGGCCACTTATAAAATTCGTGACATGTTCAAAGAGATCAACCGCACAAGTGGTTACTAAAGTGTTATACAAGCAAATATTGCTTACTAACATTTAAACGTATTTAAATTTCAGAAACGCTACTTTAAGTGATTTTAGCTTTAAGCTAAGATTTTTAGTGATAAAACACTAGGTTATGCTCAATCATTATAGAATTTGACAGCGACATGGCAATGACAAATGTTAAAAAAAAATTAATAGCTGAAGAATAATGGATTTTATATCATAACCCAAAGTCGGTCTTCATACACACCGAAAAAGAAAGAATACGAGTGTATACTTGTAAGTTCACATACTTCAATCGCTTTCCAAAGAACATGTTCGAAGCGACATTTTGGCTGTACGATCTCTCATCGTATACACTATACAGTATGCAGCAATAATAAAAAAAAATAAGCATGCTAGCACATAATAGGCACCTAATGGACGCCGGCGCGACACATTCACCGTGTGAAAGCGTCGCAAATAAGAGCAATGGCGGCGTCTCGTTCGCGCCTAAATTATACGTTCCAAGGACGCGACGCGAGTTCTAAATAGAACTTCTACACACATATAATATACCTTTTTTAAGTTATAAATTTACTTCCAGGTGATTTCTGATTTTTACGTAATCCACAGCTCTTATAAATCCTGTGTAGAAACTTGTCATATAGTCTAGTTATATACACATCAACCTTCTTCAACACCCTAAACTTCTTTTAATATTATTAAATATTTTAATTATTAATAGTAACCAATAAATATTCTAATCATTAATAATCTAATTATTAATAGTAACAAAAAAGCAATAATAAAATTTAACCACAGAGTAAAAACGCGCGTAGATACCTACATAATATACCAAAAACAAACATTCCACCTATCATCTCGAGCACGACTTTCGTCAGTCAGGGCTTGACAATTTCTTTTAGGGATGAAAAAAAAATTGTAAAAAGGAGAAATAAACGAGACGGAACGCCACTCGACCGTGGCGGAACCTGGGATTCGCAATAATTAGAGTCGGTGGCGCGCGTGCTCAAGTAGCTAAGCCGCGAGGTCGGCGAAACTGTTTTTAGGCGTCATTTTAAACTAAACGTGTATAGATAGAACAATGTAGGCGGCTGAGACAAATTCAAGTGTTTTATAGATGTTTGCAGGCATTACTCTTGATGGACAATAATTGCATTTTAATAAGTTTAAAATATGTTTTCCAATACGATAAAAAAGATTTATTTAGGGTATTCAGTACTTTATACACTTTGGCGCTTGATTTTAGTACTTTTCGTTACTTTTTATCGTAATTGTGGCACATTTGTCTTATAACATAAATAACATTTACAAATTTACCGTTTTAGAGTACCGTCGTGACGCAGAGGCGCAGCGTCTGCCTTTAAACGCGACGTTTGGTGGGTTCGATTCCCACTTAGGGAGGATGGATTTTTTCATTTTCCTTAAAAAAATATTCTTCGATACTTTTCGGTACCTTTTACAGTATTTGTGGCACACTCGTCGTATTACATCACATAACCTGTTGTTCTTCTACTCTCAGTTCGACAGTGCTACATTTTTTTGCTATACATATCCAATAAATTAATTTTAAGCAAGTCTGTCTTGCCTCTTAAATAAACAGTAAGACTATTAAATTTTACTTAAATGTTACTTGGCCGAGGCCAGCGGGGCGAAATAAAGGAATTTGGATGGGAAAGGGGATTACTTGAAATTCTTAACGACAGAAAACGGAACGGAGTTTTCTTTAACATTTTTCATTATTTTTCACATAAACGAGGTCGTGTACTACAATTTTTATTATACATGATTAGTGAACGCGTAACATTAGATTCACTTACTTGGAATTGTTAAAGTAGGTAAATGATACCTCACGGCTTACGAGTAATAAGTGCCTAGTTACTTAAGTCTTACCAAACCGCACCTACCGCATCCATTTTGAACAATTTGTTTAATAAAATAAAATAACATTACAATTTCACCGTATTTACATTTACAAATTTACCGTTTTAGAGTACCGTCGTGGCGTAGAGGTGATGCTTTTTAAAGCGACGTGTGGTGGGTTCGATACCCACTTGGAGAAGATGAATTTTTTCATTTCCATCTTCTTCGCTTTGACTAGGTTAGGTTAGGGTTTCCGCCACACAACACCTGATGCCTCGGAAAACGCGGAAAGCGAGGAACGGAGTGTCTTAACACTATGCTCCGAAGAAGTGAAGACGACATAGAAGTGAAAAACATAAAAAAAAATATTCTATATTTTGTTTTACAGCAATTGAGCGAACTTCCAAAGCCTAGAAGAATCTTCGTGTCCCCAAATATATGGCGCTTACTTCCCACCATACTCAAAAGCAATACAAGTGTCATATTACTTAATAACAACAGCAAAATGCCACCCAACGAAATACAAATTTCCATACAAACAACAAATAAAGCATATAAAAATTCAAATTCATTATTCAACAGAACGAGATACGCCTGAACGCTTGCATTCAAACGGGCGATGGCAAATCCATATTTATTTAGACATGTCAATTTAAAAATCAACTAAGGATATTCAATTAAAGAAACACGACGAGGGTGGAGTAATTAGGCCACGTGCTGCCCCCCACTGTCAAGTTATTTCACCTCAAAGTAATATCGAACCTACTACTAGCAGCATAAGCATCACAATGGTAGTTATATTTATATTTTTTTACATTTAATTGATTTGAAGTAAAAAGAGATTAATTGGAAGTCAAGTCAAGAGTTTTTGTGTGTGGCGGAATATTTCGAAAACACAAGTGTTTTAAGTGGTAATAAAACGCATCGATATTAACAGGGCGCGATACAGACAGGCACTAGACTGTGTAGAGTTTAGAAATACCTATACCCTTATACTGGCTATGGGGGACCAAGACTTTCCCTGTGATCTATTTTTATGATATAAAATAAAAAAATAATTTTGCAATAATATTAATCGTAAAACCTTAAGACATCCGGCCACTTCAAAAATAAAATTAAAAAAAAAATCCTACACTCAACGGATTAAACAGATAAAAAGTAACTAAAATACGTATTAACACACCTCCACCTGGATAAAGATTAAAAACGATACAAAAATACGAAAAAAAAAACAATAATCCTCTCGAACCGGATAATAGGAAGCACTTGAGCCGATCGACCCGTTATTTATAAAAAAAAAGAGCGCCATTGTGTTGGCAGCCCTAGATAATTATTATTTTCGTAGTTGGCGACACTGCGTCGGACAATGGCGGCCCTTCCTTCCTGTTTGCCTTTCGCGCTATTACACGTCAATGCCTCGGGGCCAAATAGGCCAATTTAAATTCGGCTATAATGGTTTTTTAGTTTGCACGGCGTTGTATCTTATTTTACAATGTATAGAGTTCGATAATTGCATGTTTTGTTACATCTTATTTGTATTGTAAAGAGTTTGCGCCGAACGTTGTGTATTACAGATTTAAAGATAAAATCCGCCATTATACAAAATATAATACAATTGCGTTTAAGGCGATACTATTAATGTTTAAGAAAGCTTTTGTAATATTTTAGTTGTCAATGTTAAGTAATTACATAGCTTAAAGTTATAATATCTTACATTTAAGATGTCCTAAGATGTCCACATAAAAATAAGAACTTGCGTCATTTAATTTTTATATATATATATATATATATATATATATATATATATATATATATATATATATATATATATATATATATATATATATATATATATATATATATATATATATATATATATATATATATATATATATATATATATATATATATATATATATATATATATATATATATATATATATATATATATATATATATATATATATATATATATATATATATATATATATATATATATATATATATATATATATATATATATATATATATATATATATATATATATATATATATATATATATATATATATATATATATAAAGTTCGTGTACTACACAGTACAGACTGCAGTAGGTTCCGCTAACGAAGGCAATGGCAAAACAAAAGTCCGATCATATAGACAAAGCGCCGCTAATTGGTACGCCTGCGAATACTTTATTGTGCTTTATTTCTAATTAGCCTTTATGGGTACTGATTTGGCTCCATTGACGTTTTTTAGGCACTCTTTTGTTGATTTTTAATGAACACAATTTTTTAATGTCATTTATTTATATATATATATATATATATATATATATATATATATATATATATATATATATATATATATATATATATATATATATATATATATAAATAAATGACATTAAAAAATTGTGTTCATTAAAAATCAACAAAAGAGTGCCTAAAAAACGTCAATGGAGCCAAATCAGTACCCATAAAGGCTAATTAGAAATAAAGCACAATAAAGTATTCGCAGGCGTACCAATTAGCGGCGCTTTGTCTACATGATCGGACTTTTGTTTTGCCATTGCCTTCGTTAGCGGAACCTACTGCAGTCTGTACTGTGTAGTACACGAACTTTATATATATATATATATATATATATATATATATATATATATATATATATATATATATATATATATATATATATGTATATGTATATATATATATATATATATATATATATATATATATATATATATATATATATATATATATATATATATATATATATATATATATATATATATATATATATATATATATATATATATATATATATATAAAGTTCGTGTACTACTTTTTGTTGATTTTTAATGAACACAATTTATATGATTTTTAATGAACATAATTTATTTAAAATATATATATATATATATATATATATATATATATATATATATATATATATATATATATATATATATATATATATATATATATATATATATATATATATATTTCTTTATATCCTAGTTTGAAATATTTTATTTTTGACTACCCGTCTCGGTTTTGTCGCTAACGTAAATTGAATTGCGACCGTTTCCATATGTTATAGGGAATCGCATTATAAATGTCCAGTAGTTATTAACCTTATTTGTATATATTTTAATCTTCAATTACACAATCAATAATTATTTTCGAATCAATCTATTATTCTTGTACGAAATTATGTAATATATATTTAATATATAATTTATATATCAAAACATATTTTCTATAATACAAGTAGCCTAATTTACTACGCACTGAAACGCCCGACACTATAGGTCCAGATAAACTTTTTAAATTACTTTTTTGGTTTATGTATATTCATATGCATGTAATAAAAAGCAATTTATACATTACAAACGGACATTTCAAATCGATTTATCCCGCACATGGCAGGGTAGGCAGAGGGAACCCCAGGGACCGTGGGAACCTAGTGTAAAGACACTCCGTTGCTTAGTCCCTGCTTTCTCCGTCCCCACTTTCCGCCTTTTACGAGGCATTGCGTGTTGAGTGGCGGAACTCAACGCCGCGCTTTGCCTAGTTTACCAGAGCGAAGAAAATGGAAATAGAAAAATCCATCTTCCCCGACTGGGGATCGAACCCAGAAACCGTCGAGTTACAGGCAGACGTTGCGCCCCTGCACCACGACGGTCCTTATATATTAATATATAAGGATTTTATACTTTCATAATAAAACATATATAGCCTTATATGTTTTATTATGAAAGTATTTTTTTGTATATTTAATATTATTTAATTGCTATGAAAAAAGTAGACAGTGTGTCATTCATATGTAGCGATTTGTCTTTCGATCGCATTTATTTATTACGAATATGTAAAGAGTTTCAGAAAGTAGCGCCATATTTTTAATCTGGCCGAGACAAAACCTTCGTATGTCACAAAGGCATAAATATTTTGATATTCGAACTTGCTACCCAAGTCTTATTTCCTATGTATATTTCAAGAACAACATTAAAAATGACATCACCACAATTTTTTATTTAATTATTAAAGTATTTATCAAATCAATCTTTTTCCACTACTTTTCCTCATCACGAGACACCGTCGGTGTTGTGTAGTCAACTGCCACAATTGCATTATTACCTAATAAAAATGTAATAGATATTTAAAATAAAACTACTAATTATTGTTATTTTTCTAAGTAATGAATATTATATATATATATATATATATATATATATATATATATATATATATATATATATATATATATATATATATATATATATATATATATATATATATATATATATATATATATATATATATATATATATATATATATATATATATATATATATATATATATATATATATATATATATATATATATATATATATATATATATATATATATATATATATATATATATATATATATATATATATATATATATATATATATATATATATATATATATATATATATATATATATATATATATATATATATATATATATATATATTATATATATATATATATATATATATATATATATATATATATATATATATATATATATATATATATATATATATATATAAAAATAATCGTTAGGTAAAAATATTTCTAACAAATAATAAATAAAAGTCGTAATAATCTTATGATTTTTTTGCCGTGGGTTGGTGAGAACGCATAGTATGTAGAGCTTGAGCACTTGAGTGTTGCCATAAGGCAAATTTAAATATATATTTTTTAAATATTTCTTTTACTCAGCATGGGTAATATTTTAAAAGTTTTTTTTTGTCTTTATGCTTTATCCCGCTCATGACAGGTTAGGCTGAGAGAACTGCAGGAACCATGGGAACTTAAGTGTTAAGACACTCCGTTGCTTAGGCCCTGCTTTCTCATTTCTCGCCTTTTTTGAGGCATTGTGTGAAGTGGCGGAACTTGACATCGTGCTTTGTCTAGTTTCCAGAGCAAAGAATATGGAAATCTTCCCCGAGTGGGAATCGAATCAGCAAACCGTTGCGTTTATAAGTACACGCCACGCCTTTGCGCCACGATGGTAATAAAACTATTTAAAACAATTAATTTAATTACGGCGACGAGCAGATACCCAATAACTGTCACAATGACATTTGTCAAAGTGTCAAATAAATAAAAAAATAATAATCACCGGAGAGTAAACAGTGTTGGTAGTTAAATAATTTTGTACGTACATAATTGCGTCACGTGTCATCTGTCATCGTCCCCCAACGCGATCTTTACTTATTATTTTATGTATATTTATAAATCGGCTTTAACTTTTGTCCCCTTAAATTGTTTCCCCATAACAGTCAATTAGGGGACGTTTTTGGGGAAATGAGAGAGATTTTAATTTTTTTTTTAAATTTAATCATGCATATTGCAATTTAAATGCAATTAATAAAAAATCTAGTCGATAAAAAATATTTTCAGTGAAAAAAAATTAGAAAGAAAATTTCAGAAATATTTAGAAGAAGTGGGGACGGAGAAAACTGGGACTAAGCAACGGAGTGTCTTAACACTAGGTTCCCACGGTCCCTGCAGTTTCCTCTGCCTACCCTGCCATGTGCGGGATAAAGCGTGAAGCTAAAAAAAATTAGAATAAAAAGATTTTTTTAGTATTATCCATCTATTCCGTAAAGCAGGTTATTCAGAAGGATTTTATAAACCCCTTTCTCTTTCAGTCAGAATTCGAGACAATTTTTCAAACAGTAACTCTTGATATAAAAATGATAAAAACGAAACAATTTTGCAAATAATTTACAATAATTAAGTAAAAAACAAGTAAGTAAGTAAATTCATGTATCAAAGCCATAAGGTATATTTGTCGTATATTTTTTTTATTTTGAGCGTTATCTGTATCTATTTATTTTTTTGATATACTGTCTTACGAACAATTGCAAAAATAAGTTTTCTAAATATGAAAGTATCTAAATTTTTGCAACCAAACGCCCTATATACATATATAATGTCACCGTACAATAAATTGCAAGCATAATACATATAAAAAGATTGAATCTGTTGATAAATTCTAATCGAAATAAATTGCTTAAAAATGAACGCATTGTATGTCGATTTTATTTTCATAGCATTATTTTACGTCGACAGATTATTATATTTCGATAGATTACTTTATTCCAAAAGATTATTTCTTTCGACAGATTATGTTATTTCGATAGATGATTTTATTTCTACAAATTATACATGTATCGAAGTGAAATAAGGATAATTAGCCATAGTTGTTATCCACTCACTGTGGTGCTGCTCGTGCGGCGGCGGCACGCTGCCGTAGGAGTGTGAGCGCGCCAGCTGGTGGCCCAGCATGCGGTGGCCGGCCGCCTCCAGCGACGCCACCGTGCTGGAGCGGGACATGCCTGCGGGGAACGTGACCCTGTGAGGCTGGCCAGCTATAGAGAGGCGCGGGTTCGAACCCCGCAACAATCGAACACTCAATTTTATCTACTATTTTTTTTGTGGGAACTGTGAGAAAACACTTAAAAAATATGAAAAATACAATTACTGAGTATCAATATTTTCCGAATTGATATTTTTTAATTTAACTTGCAAGACTAAGTTGAGAACTAGTTTTGACTAGTTCTCAACTTAAGTCTTGCAAGCTCTGTCTTAAACACAGCTCTAATTACTACTTAATAATTACATTAAAATTAATTTTTAATTAACTCAGCGTTTCGTCCAAATTGACAAGACACTGCATGGTGAGCGCCAAGACTCAACGCTGCGCTTTGTCAAACTATGGCGGGAACGTAGACAAACCACTACCGCGACTGGGATTCGAACTCACAAGCATAGAGTTTACAGTCAGACAATGCCTTACCAATCTGTGGTCTCCAGTTCCTGTTCTCCTCGTGCGACAGGTTTCCGGGCTTCAGTACCCTGGGAGCCTCCACAGCGCCACGCAGCCTGCGCGCCGGGAAGATGAACTCCTCAGGGTACTGAGGGTCCTGGTAACGAACGCAGATGACCTGGTTGTCCAACACTGGACGCAGCCCGATCACTGGTGATGCCAGTTGGCTGTAAGAGTCAAGTCAAAGTTAATTTTATTCAAAATAAGAAGATGGGAGAAGAAGAAAAGCTTCTTTTTTTTAAACGTCAAATAATTTATTTAATTTACCACCAGTTCGCTAAAGTTAATGCCTACTAAAAACTTCAGCTATATGACTCAGAAGCAAGGAACCATATAACGAACGAAAACGAATACACACACACACACACATACAAATACACAAATACACGTAACACACTCACACATACATCATTTCGTTTTCAAAAACTTTTTAGTTTTATTGTATTCTCTCATTTCTTTTTAAAGTTATTTTGTACATTTTAATTTTCTAATTATTTGTTTATATTGCGTCTAATTTTAGAACTCTACAAATCGACACTTGTTAGGCAGCAATCGATAATAGGTAATAATCGATTAAATTCGTCATAACTTTGCACTAAAAACATTAAATCAAAAGACATTACTATTATATACTTTACCAAACTAGAGCCCCAAATTCAACATTTCTTACAACTAAATGACACTACCCCTAAAAAGGCTAAGAACTCCAAACCTACCCTCCAATACACACGTTGTCGGCACTCAACATAACGTCTCCTCTAACCCCCTCGCAGGAGAACGGATATCTCTGTTCACTTGAGATGAGCTTCTTGAGATCAGCCCCAGCCTCCTGGTACAGGGCGAGGAGGAACTCGTAACTTTTGTTCGCTGGAGCGATGTAGAGACGGTCGTGGCCTTTTATGTTGCGTTGTTCTATGAGAAATGAGTAAAAAATTACATATACATATGAGATATAATGGAAAAATAATAATAAAAGTATATTTTCAGTATCTGTACGAAATATGTTATGTAAAATTTTATATGTTATAAAAGTATATATACAGACTGACAGGCCGATAGACCAAATTATTTTATGTAAGGATTTTTTGGAATATTCACAAATACATGTTACAATTAATTTCAAAACATATTAAAATATATAGTAATACAAGTTGCCTGAATTGTTGGTTGATAAATGGATTCAATTCCCTTAATATTTCTCTAATAAAAGCATTTTTTCAATTTTTGTTTTAAATCCTTAAGTAATGAAAAACAGGCCTCGTAAAAATACTTAAAGAAAAACATATCAATATTTTAACGCAACAGGGTTTGAACCTGCACCTCCCGAAAACACGTTTTATTACGCTGCGTCGAAATTGATATATGTATTATCCTAACGTTATATGCAAGAAAAAAAGTAAATCCCAGCTATAAATACGAATAATGGCTTACTTTCCGCTTGAGTCAAATCATTGTAGTAAGGTTCCAGCGCCTTGAACAGCCTCGTTTCATCCACAAAAGGCAGCAGGGCGACTCCTTGCCACGCAAACTTCTTCCCATTTAAATCTATTTTGAAGTCAGTGGGGTAGAAGTCGATGATTGGCGAGAACTGCGACAGATACATTCAATCATATATTATGTGTATAATATTAAAAAAAAACGATTAAGTATTTAATATTTATATTAATATATAAAGTTAAGGATTTTGTTTGGTTTAACGCTTTAAACTCGGGAACGGTTTCAATATAAAAGCTTTTTCAATTTAAACCTTTGTATGACTCCAAATGACTGGACATTTAGTGTATTTTATGTATCATATACAAAATATATTAGTTATTTCAATTTACCACATAAACTAATAATGTGAATATAAAATTACTCAAAAATTACTAATATGAATAAATTTCGAAAGCTTCTTGCTTAGGGTTGCATAATTTAAAAGCACAAAACATAATTATAGTTTACTTAATAATTCGTTTATATATTTTCTGTCAGTATATTTAAATCTAGTATAAGAGGTTCCTCTTTTCCTATAAATCTTACGGTACAAAATCCTCCTAACCTAAGATCTTACAAGTAAGATCAATACAAAATATACACACTACAAAAATAATAAAACTAAACAAAAAAAAAAACCAGTAAAATTAAATGCAAAAATAATTAAATTTGAACAAAATTATTAATTATTTTTTATGATTTTTTAAAGCGTTAATCCACACTGAACACAATAGAAAAAATACTTAAAGAAAACATATAAATATAATAGAGGGCGTGGGTTTAAATCCCGCTGCGTCTATATTTTTATACGTTTTCTTTGAGTATATATTTTTAAATTATTAATTTTAAATTACCGGATCGCTCATAAGCTGTGCCCAAGGCCGCGGCACGTGCTGTGCACTCGCCGCCGGAAAAACACCCATCAACTGCTCCAATGGACGGAACTAGACAACAATTACACGTTAAAATACCTCAATGCAATCAATCATACTTAGAAACATAATGAAAAATAAAAAAAATGTGGAGGGAAAGAGAGTTTTTCATTTTCTATGTCTGGTTTAACAAAAAGCGACGAGTGACATTTAAAGCGTAGATCGTAAAAAAGTAGTGTAAGCACATAATCTGCTATACAAGATAAAAAAAATACTAATAAATATAGCACAGATTTGAACTGGCGTCCTACGTAAGTTTGTTCTTTTTTAATTATTTTTTACTTAACGCAAAATCTTACTGCCTCAATTGTTGTTGAATCTCCTTTGTTATATGTGAATCATTAAATTGTACTCACTAAACGACCACGTAGACCCTCTAAATGTTTAATTGCTTGGTTCTATTCTCATTCAGAAAAAATGGATTTTTCTATTTTCATTTCTTCGCTCTGGAAACTATTCAAAGCGCGGCATTAAGTTCCGGCACTCACCACGCAATGTCTCGATGAAGGAGGAAAGCAGGGACTTCTCCGTGCCAGTAACGACTAAGCAACGTAGTGTCTTAACACTAGGTTCCCACGGTTCCTGCAGTTCCCTCCGTCTACCCTGCCATGTGCGGGATAAAGCGTGAAGACAGAAAAAAAACCAATTCACCGGCTGCGTGCCCCTCTCGAACTTGGTAGAGAGGCCCTGTATATTGACGAAGTCGGAGGCGAAGGGCGCGTAGTGGTAGGGGAAGTACCACTTCCAGCTGGCGCAGCCCTGGTAGTAGTAGCGCAGCACCCAGCACAGCCCGCGCACGTACTGCAGCGCCACGCGGTACCTACACAATAAAATCATTCAAACTCAAATCAATATCGAGAGAGTAATTTAATTCTCTTATCAGTCATACATTTAATTCTCTTATCAGTCATAAACTTAGATTTAAATACCAATTAATATAAAAAAGGAAGAGATAAGTAAGATGTGAGCTCATTAGAATTCATTTTTTTTAGCTTCACGCTTTATCCCGCACATGGCAGGGTAGGCAGAGGGAACTGCAGAAACCATACGAACCTAGTGTTAAGACACTCTGTTGCTTAGCTCCTGCTTTTTCCGTCCTCACAATAGAATTCATTTTAATATATATTATGAGTTCATATTAATATATATTATGAGTTCATATTAATATAATTAATATTTGTGATAAGAACTTATAGTAAAAGTTAAAAATGGTATGGACCAAGTGTCTGTAGTGTTAATCACATTTCAAATAAAAAAATCAATCTCAATTGCAATTTTATTACCTGTTTCACAATTATAAAAGTAGAAAAAAATTCTAGAATTATTATTATTATTTAGCTTCACGCTTTATCCCGCACATAGAACTGCAGGCTTAAGAAACTCTGTATTAAGACACTCAATTCCCCGATTTCCGCCTTTCGAGGCATTGTTTTTTAAATGGGGGAACTCAACCCTGCACCTTGTTGTCAGAGTAAAAATAATGAAAATATTAGATTTTCACCGTGACAAAAATCTAAACTACGAACTATCGCGTTTACAGGCGTATACTGTGCGTCTGTGCCACAATGATCTCCAATAATTTTATGAATTTTTATTATGTCTTCACGCTTTACTCACTTAGCAAGGTAGGCAGAGGGAACTGCAGGAATCATAGGAACCTATTGTTAAGACACTCCGTTGCTTAGTCCCTGATCCCTGAACTTTATATTAATTATAGCAAATCTTTCTAAGCCTAAAACTAAATTGAAGTATTGTACGTCACCTAAACTCCAGGTTGTCCCGGGCCACCTCGAACTTGCTCTCGTAGTAGCGCTCCTTGAAGCCCTCCTCCCACAGCCGCACCTCGTCGTGCGCCTCCTCCTCCTCCAGCCCCGCCTCTGCTGCGGTGCGCTTCCGGCCGCGCTGTTCCGCTTCTTGCTGTTAGACGATCAAACGATATCTTATATAGCAGTTAATCAACGCTAAATTTAGAAAAAATATTTTTAATAAGCGTTTAAGAATTTAAACTCAAGCAGGACTTGAACCTGCGTTTCTTGACCACCGTTCAACCGTTCAGCTAAGCCGATCTTATGTGCATATCACAATTTATTTATAAACAATCTCTGTATGGAACATTCAAAAATATCCACTACTCAAAGATTTGCGATTGGAATTCTAATGAATTGCTTTCATTTACACTCTCTGATGAAAAAAAACGAGTCTTTGAGTCTCGATTTCATACGGGAATTAGAATCTACGGAGCGTATTTTCTTTCCTTTTATAATACATCAAAATAAAAATACAGATAAAATACAATTGTTTCAAAACCCTAATTAAGATACTACGGCCATATTTTGCAGGCAAAAAATTAAAAAAAAATGTGAAAGCAATCTCACTTGGGCGACAGCTTGCATCCCGGCGAGACGGATGTTGGCTGCTTCTTTGCGAGCGTTCTCCACCGACCTGGACGCCTCACCCAATGGCTGTAACAAGGGACGTCGATATAACATAAAATGTGAAAAAATGGTTGCCTGTAAAGTGGGTTTTACGGGCGAAAATTATACGTGACAATGTCTTTTTCTCGGTAGAATATTTATTGATATGAATAATAATTATAGTATAAATTGCACAAATTTTAACTATAGAAAATATATGTTGTTTACTAAAACATTGTACATGTGTCAAGTGATACGCGCGGCGGACCGATCATAGTTCGGTGACAGTTGACACATCGTTACGTTACCATTTTCATATTTGACTCCGAGCCGCACAACCTAATTTAAGACGTTGTCACGTCAAAAACATACACTATGAAGAGGACAGTAGTGTCTCAGATGTGAAGTCTGTGCCTGTAAACGCGACGGTTTGCGGGTTCGATTCCTACTCACACTACATGTATTAAAAATTAAATCTAAAATAGCTGGAAATATTAAAAATGTTTATTAATGAAACTTTTATGTATATTTCCTATGATCACTAGACAAAATTATGACGTCACACCGTCATAGTATAGTGACAATAATTATAGAAGGAAGTATTTGAGAACCCATTAGCTAACTTTGAATGCATAAATATTATAAAAAGTTTAACTCTTAATTGTTCAAAAAATTTTAAAATTGGATTTGAACCCATTAACATTAACTCACTCGAATAGAAAGTATCTATTTATGAAAAAAAAAAAATCATAAACTACTATAAAGTAAATACTGTTATTTTTTTTTAGCTTCACGATTTATCCCGCACATGGCAGGGTAGGCAGAGGGAACTGCAGGAACCATAGGAACCTAGAGTTAAGACACTCCGTTGCTTTAGTCCCTGCTTTCTCCGTCCCCTACTTTTAAAATGTTAAAATTTACAGCCATTACTTTATATTACCATAGGTGCAAATTGTGTTTTTTCCAACAGCTCAAAATTAATTTTCTGTTGTTTCTTCGCTTTCTCACGGGCTTTGAAGCTGACTTCATTTTGGTGCCTTCGCCTGAAGATCTCATCCTCCATACGGCCCAGCTCATCCATTATCACCTGAACTCGATCCAGATTAACATCTCCCGAATCAGTTATCCAACCCTGTAAATTGAACAAAATATTAAAATGTAAAATAAAAATATCTTAGCCGCCATTTTGGCACAGCCTGGAATGGCCTGCCTGTTGAGGCAATAATCACATTTTAGTTATTAACTTACCTCCGTTAGTAAATCATAAAGAGATGTGCGATTCCATCATGTATACATTTTGAAAATAATATATAGAAAACATAATACTTTATAATGCAGATAAAATAGATTATGCTATTTGTAGTATCCATGATTTATGATCCATCGAGACAACCACACCATGAGGCCAATTACCTCTAATCGGTCAAGAAACTCTTAAATATTACACACAAACAATAACCAGTAAGTTAAATAATACTTCTTTTAATAATAATTGTTTATTTATTTTTTAATTTTTAAGGTAAGCAGGGACTAAGTAACGGAGTGTCTTAACACTAGGTTCATATGGTTCCTGCAGTTCCCTCTGCCTACCCTGCCATGTGCGGGATAAAGCGTGAAGCTAAAAAAAAAAAAAAAAAAAAAAAAAAAAAAAAAAAAGGTATATCAAGCATAAAGCTCTGTGTGACCCTACACAGAGTAAACCTGGTGTACTCTATGCCATAGACTAAGGCGCTCTACGTCTCATTTCCTGACAAAAAATATTTTTAGTTTCACGCATTATCCTGCACATGTCAGCATAGGCAGAGGTAACTGCAGGAATTATAGGAACCTAGTGTTAAGATGCTCCATGGCTTAGTTCCTACTTTCTACACATACAGATATAATTAGATATTCTTATTTAATTTTTATATTTAGAAACAGTACAAAAAATTAAAAGTTGCATGCCTTGAACTTTTCAAGTACCATTTGAAAGACTCAATTTCTACTAACGCTGAGGTTGATTTTTTGTATATTTTCCCTTTTTAATGTAGAATAAATACAATATTTTATTATTACATTCACAACAAATTCTTTAAATAGACAATAAAATATATAAAGAGGCCATAACATACCCTAGTTTTGTAAACACATTTCTTATATAGGTTCACTAGTCTGTCGACAGCACCCTCCCTTATCTCCAGACTGGGTAAATGTGGCAGGAAGTCATTACCTACGAAGAAACACATAAAGACCCAGTCATCTAGAGCCCGCTCGAAGTCATAATTGAATGGTAAATTAGGCATTTGCAGTTCCTGTGGAAGAGTAAGGTTTTTTTATAGGCATTTATTCAAAAATCACACTAAGAAAGATATATAGATTTTAAACAATTTCCAATTGCTGAAATATATTTTTGATAATACATAAAAAATATTATAGACAGACATTTTCACATTCATATATTTATCTATTTAAAAAACCATTTTATTTTAATATAGTATAAGTTAAAGTTATAATGTAGCACTTTATCCAACTAAATGGTTGTAAACAATTTTTGTTACTTTTTCATTCAATAGTAATCCAAATAATGTTCAAAAATATATTTACGTTCTCACTAAACATAACATTTTTTAACAGAAAAATCCTTACTTTTTCCAAATACTCTCGCAGAACACTCAGTCTAACAAATATAAAGCTGTCCTGGTTCCCGAACGCCGGGTCTGATCTAACCAGTGACGCGTCGGGAGTAGTGCCTGTACACTCCTTCATTTCGTGACCTAGAAATAATTATTAGCAAAATATTTTTAAAAAGAACTTCACTTATACTTAAAGAAAAACATATAAAAACTAGAACAGCAGGATCAAAGTTTTATGTTATACATTAAGTATTTTATATCCTCAGTGTGGATTAACACTTTAAAAATCATATAAAAATATTCTCTCTCGCCAAACGATTGTTCTTTATAATAAATAGTCTTTGGGTTGCGGAAATTTGTAAAAATCTCCCTACAGTGATGCTAACAACGAAATAAGTTGTAAACATTTAAGCTTGTAATATATTAGTAATTTAAATAAAAAATTACAATAAAAATAAACTTATTTTTAAGTTTTAGCTTCACGCTTCATCCTGCATATTGCAGGGTAGGCAGAGAGAGCTGCAGGAACCATATTAACCTAGTGTTAAGACACTCCGTTGCTTAGTCCCTACTTTCCACCTTTTCGAGGCGTTACATGTTAAGTGGCGAAACTCAACGCCGCGCTTTTTAAATTTAGTGCCGACTAATAAACAAATATACATCACCTAATTGTCCACAAACATCGCAAGGTCGAGGTTTATTAGGCTTGAACTCTTCCCTTATAATTGTAAAGTTAGGTTCATGTGTCGCAAGTCCCAACATAATTAAATCTGCATCGGCACCACACAGCACATGTTGTGTGTTTGGATCATGATCAGGTTGAGCTGGAAATCAAAAAATGTATTTCAGATAAATAAGATTGAATTGAATCAAATTCAAAATATTGCTTTAAAAAGACTAGTGCTTGTGAAACCTTATTTATAAAATTAAATGGGAGGAAGATGGAAATGTGCTTGTAAAGATAAATAACAATATAACAAATCATATTAACATAACAAATGTATTGTTTGGTAATTGAGTACAGAGTAAACTGTACTTAAAAAAATTTAAGTAAGATCTTCATGGACCTAAGATTTTTCATCAGTTATTTTAATCTTTTTATTTACCCAGTTTTAGGAACATGTCAGAATTAGTTTCAACTAACATAAACATTAGTGACTTTCATAATGTGTATACATTTATAATGAAACATTTTTGCTAGATGAATCATGTATATTTTGATGTTGTATATTTTAAAAAACATGACACTTCATACACTTTCCAACTTTTGGACATGGACATGGTCTACATATAACATGTACCTATGTCTTAATTTAAAACAATTTGTAATTGTAGAAGTATTGATCTCTAAATTATATATATAAATATAAATACTATAAAAATATATATGTATACAATTATATTAAAAATATAGGGAAAATAAGGTTTCAGATTTCAATAGGAATTTCAATTAGAAATATTAAGGTTCAGTGTATAATTTTTGCTTTCTTGCTTCAATGTATATACTATATCTCTCATAATATATTTAATGTAAGAAAATAAAAATATGACAAACCCCTTTGCCTCCTAATATAGTCCATAATCTTATGCTCCCCTTCACCAGGAACATTGGCATCAGAAAGTATCACTTTGATTCCTTTCCAACCAGGATCATTGTTTAATCTATAAACAGATTAAATTTTCTCAAAATAGGTGTCATAACTTAAACAGTATATTTAGAAACTAAATACGTTTATGTAAAGCAGCACATTGTCTGTATTATCAAGACAATTATGGGTTTGATTCCCACTTCATGATTTTTTTATAATAGTAGAATAATTTAAAATATATTTTGACACATTCACGAAAATAATTTCTACAAATAATCATCAGAAAAGAAATATTGCTTAGCAATAAAAACATTTTCTTACCTGTCATGTATGTAGTAATGTAAGCATTTACTTAGTCTATCCATAAAGGGAGTTCCAGGAGTAATACAGTTGGAATCAAAATGGGCCTCTTTGGGCCTTTCTGGAGGCAAATAAGCTCCTTTAGCTTGCAATTCAGACCTTATCCGTGCTACCTCTTCAATTTTCTCTTGAGTTTCCTTAGATGCTCTGAATCTTCTTGACCTTTGTTGGTTCATTTTAGCCCTTGGGGCCTAGAATAAATACAATTCATTTTTAAGTTAATATTGTTGCACAGACGCTCAGCATTTGCCTGTACACAGGACACTTTGTGAGTTCAATTTTCTCTGCTAACAAGAAAAAGAGTGGTGTCGAGTGCTGGTAGGAAGCAAGGAATGAATTGTTTAAAGCTAGAATTAAAATATATAGCACAAAATCAAATAACTTTGCACTTACTGCAAGTTTTGCTAATGTTAGCGATGAATCTATAGAAGATTTAAATGATAACAATACTCACAACACCATCAATAGCCATGTATAGCAATTTCCTAGGCCTCACGATGCGGAACAAACGGTCAATGCATTCGAAGATAGCTACCATCATCTCATCCTCATCTTTAGGAGGCGGTTTATCCTCAGGATGTGTACAGGGATGGATAATACCGTTCATATCCAAATACAAATTATCAAATTCCACTCCATTCGGGTTTGGTAAAGATGAGTCAACATAAACGAGCTGGCCATCCACATCAGTTGGCTGAAAATTGACTTGTTAATAATTGTATTTTTCAAAATACATTAATAGTTTCAATTTTTAGGTTATGATTATTACCCTCTGCTCAACGCATTCCACAATAACACTCGGATATTTGCGACTTAACCAGCGAAAGAATGCTGGTACTCCCATTTTGGAAATTTAACTTTAGTTAATTTTGATTTGTTGTTTACCAAAAAATAATAAACAATATTGTCACGTATTCATAATTCAACACAAACAAATCGACACAGGTGCCATCTCCAATCCACAGTCATACAGACAAAATATTAAAATCGTTGTCATTCCGTTTTCAACGTTTTGTTACTAGATAAAAAAACTTTAACTTCTTAATTTTTTTTATTCATAATTATTGTAATGGATTAAGTTTTAGATAAAATACCTAAATATATCTAAGGACCAGGTTTTAAATAAAATACCTAAGATATATGTTAATTAATATTGTAAATGATTTCTAAAGTTTTTAATAATAAGCTTGTTTACACTTAAAACTTGAATCTTTATAATTACTTTATTAAATAAAAATGCATTAAAATTGTATTGAAAATTATTTCGAATCGATCAAAACGCAATCATTAAATTTTGATGTTTAAATTTCTGATTTAATGGCTTAAGTCAAAAATTTGAAATAGATATTGTTTTGTTGACATTTGTAAGTTGTGATATGAAGAGTTTTTGTATTGTGAATTATTACAGAAAATTACAAAAAAATGTCCAAATACGCAAATATTGCAGTTCGCAAAACCTGCAGGAAAAAAATATCAATAAAATTCGTAATATCGGTATCTTAGCTCACATAGATGCAGGTTAGGTTATATCATAATCTAGTGCTAATTAATTTATCAAAATATCGCTGTGTTAGAATTAAAATCAATTCATAGTAAATTAAAGTAAAATGTATTACGGTTTGTGTTTTTCAGGCAAAACCACTACAACAGAGCGTATGCTCTTCTACTCTGGTACCATTAGATCTATGGGTGAAGTTCACCATGGAAACACTGTCACCGATTATATGGAGCAAGAGAGGCAGAGAGGCATCACCATTACATGTATGACCTTTTGGTAACATTGAAATTATATAATATTTTTTAATTTAAGTTACATCATTTAACTAACTTAAGTATGACAAATTATGATTTTTCTTATAACATTATTGCTGTAATTATTAATCTGGATTTTTTTATTAATAATTCTATGTATTTTCATTATAGCTGCAGCAGTATCATTTCCTTGGAGAGAACACCAAATAAATGTTATTGATACTCCAGGCCATATTGACTTTACAATGGAAGTAGAACAAAGTCTTTCCGTCTTGGATGGAGCTGTAGTGGTATTAGATGGATCTGCTGGTAATTAATTTTCACCTACAATTATAGCTTTGAGTCTTATAGCTTGTTGTTAGTAACTAATGAATATTGGAAGTGAATTTCAAATTGAATTTTGAAAGTCCATCTACAGCCTGTAATTAATTAATTATGTATAGAATACTATTCAAATGATAAAAAAATTACATATTCATAACTTTGCCTGCCATACTTAATTTATTTGTTCTTGACTTGTTTTACTTAACACATTTTTTAAATAAAAACTTTTTAATTTTCACAACTAACAATTAAACAGGTGTAGAAGCCCAAACTCTCACAGTATTTCGACAAGCAAACAACTACAAAGTGCCTCGTCTTATTTATCTCAACAAAATGGACCGCAGTGATGCAGATGCTGTGGCCTGTGCTCGATCTGTTGAAGAGAAATTGCAAGTCACACCACTTATGTTGCATAAACCTATAGTATATGAAGATAGATTGATAGGTAAGCTATGAGTAGACTAAAAATGCATTTTATTGTGTTATAGATAGACTTTTTTGGCGAAAATATAATAATAATAGTATTATTACCAGTCAAATGTATGTGTATATGAGTTTTACTTGCATTTATTATTATAATTGTGTGAACAAAAGACCCTATACATTATAATCTGTATATATGTTATATTCACTTGTGCACTCTTCTCTGGTTAAAGCAATTTTATTATATATTTAATAATTTATAATATTTTTTTTTCAAAACTGTGAAACTGATTGCGATTTACATGGTACATATTGGTGATGTAACGAATATTCGCATTCGCGAATAATCTCGTATTTTTACACTTTTGTATGCGAATTCGTATTCGCAAAACTTTATGCGAATATTTTGAGAATATTGAATAGCAGAAAAATAAAAGTTTTATGACGATAATACATTATTAAAATCGAAATTAATTTATTACGTCGTAATTATATTACCAGTCTTCATTATATCTCATGAAATATATTTTTAATGCAATCTAAACAAACAAAAATAAGTTTTGTCTCTTTCCTAAAAATATTTTATCAGTTATTAATCAGGTTTTTAATGTCATATAATCGTATACTGGACAAAGATAAAAATGACAATTAAATAAGTACAATATTGTAACGACGGAACGGACGTCCAAAGTACTATCTTGCCGTAAATTACTAGAATATTCGCATTCGCGAATGTCGATAACACATATTTGCAATCTAATTCGTGAATGTTTGAAAAAATTACATTCGTTACATTACTAGTACATTCATCAACCAAAGAGTGATCAAAATAAGGACGATGGTGAGAGCTACTTAAGTACTATATTTTTGGTTTTCGATAAAATCTAAAAATAATATTTTTATATAAGGCTTTTCTTAACTTAGTCATTGAAACTCAGATTTAATTCTTTGGCAGTTGGACAGCAATAAAATCTTTTTTTCTACGACGCAAGATGCGGAAATGCGCAGAGATTAATTAAAGTTTAAAATACAGCTAAAAATTAAGTTACTATTTCCAGGACTTATAGACCTCATAACTTTAGAAGAAGTAATCTGGACTCAAGGTCGCGGTCAGAACTACATACGACGCCAACTGACCGAGAAATCCCATGGTAAACTATGGGAATCATCTATGGAAGATCATAGGAAAATAATAGACACACTGTCTTCTCTAGACGATAGCTTGGCTGACATAATTATAGAAAAGGAATCTTTAGACAATATGGATAAGAGTGAAATAGAAAGTGCTATAAGGAGATGTACCATTGATATGAAGATATTTCCAATTTTATGTGGAAGTTCATACAAAAATATCGGTGTTCAGACCCTGATAGATGCTGTGATCTCGTACCTTCCATCTCCAGTAGAAGGGAGTAAGTTGTACAGGTGTTTCCAAAATGAATTGGCTGCTAAAGTGTTTAAAGTGCAACATGATGATCAGAGAGGTGTGTTGACATTCTTAAGGTTGTATCGCGGAGAAATAAGCAAAGGGCAGAAGATTTATAATTTGGCTAAAGAGAAGAGTGAGCAGGTTAGTTTTGTTTTTTACCTTTGTTATATTCGGATGATATGATCTTGTGTGAAATATAATATTGATATATGAATGATTAGTTTGTCATGGCATAGTAGATGACTGTTAATGTGAAGGTAGTGGATTTGAATCCCACTCAAAGAAATGTCCTCTTTTCATATTCTCGTCCTGTTTTGAAGATAAAAGCTCTCATCTCGCTCAGTCTCACACTATTCCCTCTGCCTATTTTTTTTTACGCGGAATAGCATGAAAGATAAATAAAATGATTTTTTACTCATACCTAATTATATGTTTTTTTACTATACCTTTATTGCCAACTTGGACTTTAGAAAAAATAATTAGAAACCAGTGGAATAATTTCAAGTTCGAACATCGACTATATTTTTTACCACAGATTGGTACCTTTTATTACCTTTTTGATATCTTAAAACGGTACCAAAAGTAAAATTCTTGGTCAAAAACTCACCTCTCTAAGTGTGCGCAATTAAAACGCTCCAACAATAATATATAGAGATATTTTAAATACATAATACTAAACTGTTTCAGACAGGTTTATTGTACGTGGCTTTGGCCGACGAATACCGTCCCGTGGACAAAGTGACGGAAGGCGACATAGCTGTAGTCAGTGGACTTAAAGTGAGTCATTACACGAACTCTTTTGGTTATCTTAGTTTGGATTTTTTAAATTATTTTACCCATATTGGCGCAGTGGAATCGTATCAGGTGAAAAGCAATGGTTGTGATTCGAACAATACGAAAATAAAAAAAAAATAAAAATAGAAATCAATCTGGCCTTATTTTATTTTATTTTATTATTATTCTCTTTTTTTTTAGCTTCACGCTTTATCCCGCACATGGCAGGGTAGGTAGAGGGAACTGCAGGGACCGTGGTAACCTTGTGTGACACTTCGTTGGAAAGTAAAGAAAGGACAGAAAGCAGGGATTCTTTTTACGTTTTCGAGGCATTGCGTGTTGATTGGCGGAACTCAACGCCGCGCTTTGCCTAGTTGCCAGAGCGAAGAAAATGAAAATAGAAAAATCCATCTTCTCCGAGTGTCCTCTATTCTCATTTGCCTTTACCTTTCTAACCACTCACACTTGATTTATACATCTTTACCAAAGCGTTCTTTTTGCTGGCGAGATAATGAAAAATAAAATTGTTTAAGAGAAATCGAAGCTGAGTATTAGAGAGAGTTACTTTAGCTTCCTTCCTTCATACTAAATAGTAATTAGCATATTGTGTACATTCCATAGCATTCTTCTAACAATGTACATCAAAACAATCTATTAATATTAACTTTTTTTCCTTACCTTTTTTTTTTTTTTTTTTTTTTTTTAGCTTCACGCTTTATCCCGCACAAGGCAGGGTAGGCAGAGGTAACCGCAGAAACCGTGGGAACCTAGTGTTAAGACACTCCGTTGCTCAGTCCCTGCTTTCTCCGTCCCCGCTTTCCGCCGTTTTCGAGGCATTGCGTGTTGAGTGGCGGAACTCAACGCCGCGCTTTGCCTAGTTTACCAGAGCGAAGAAAATGGAAATAGAAAAATCCATCTTCTCCGACTGGGGATCGAACCCAGTAACCGTCGCGTTACAGGCAGACATTGCGCCTCTGCGCTACGACGGTCCTAAATATTAACGAATATTAACTAGTTTTAAATAACAAAAACATATTTTAAAATAAACATTTTAGGCGACAATGTCAGGAGATCTCATCACAGTAAGCCAGGCGGCTGCGAAGCGGGCCAAGGAACAGCTATCCTCTCTCCTTAAGGATTCTCAACTTCGCGAGGAGCTGCTGCTGCCCAGCGCCCGTCAGAAGCTGCAGACCATGGACACGGAACCCACTATCAACGAAATTGCTGATGTTCTACTGGGCATTGGTGAGTTAACCTATTTTCAAAGTTAAATAATTTTATTCAAAGTAAAGAGTTGCCTCGAAAAATACGGAAAGCGGAGACAGAGCAAGCAGGGACTAAGCAACGGAGTGTCTTAACAATGGGTTCATATGGTTCCTGCAGTTCCCTGTCTACCCTGCCATATGCATGAAGTGAAATAAAGAAAGAAAAAAGTTACATGCTTCATTTTTTGATCGTCAAATAATTTAAGTTATTACTTACGTTAGTTAGCTAAAGTTAATGCCTTAAACCTGAGAATAACCAGCGCAAAAAACTCAGGATATATTTGGATATTTGGTTAAGAGTTGGTTCTACTTGAACGAGTTCTTTACATTTTGCTAATTTTAGGGACATTAAGTAATGGATGCCGCGAGTTGTGTTTTCAAGGAGGTTAAATTTTAGATATAATCATTTGTTAGTATTGATTGTATTCATTTATGGTGTGTATAACTTTATTTAATATATTTTATGTAAATTTTCTCTGCAAAAAAAGAATTAAATTTAATTAAATGTATGTAACTAACTCATTATACATTTTCTGTGATATTTTTAGTTGACATGTTTCTAACTTTTTAATTAAAATACTGTTACTAAAAACTTTAAATGTAGTTTACATTGTAAATTGACTTAAATAAATTTATCCCAAGGCAACACGATCCCGGAGCCAGTGTTCCTCTGCTCCATAGAACCGCCCAGTGCTGCGTACCAGAACGCCTTGGAGACGGCCCTGGCGGAGCTGCAGAGGGAAGACCCCAGCTTGAGGGTCACCACTGATGATGACACGGGACAGATGGTGTTGGCTGGTAAGTGGAGGGAGTACAAGTGAAGGTACCTTGGACTGATGGAGCCTTATCAACTTTGAATGGATTTTTTGTGTCTTCAAGCTTTTTCCCGCTCATGGCAGGGTAGGCAGAGGGATCTGCAGGAACCGTAGGAATCTAGTGTTAAGACACTCCGTTGCTTAGTCCCTGCTTTCCGCCTTTTTCGATGCATTGCGTGTTGAGTAGAAATAGGAAAATCAATCCCCGAGTGGGAATCGAACCCACAGACCGTTGCGTTTACAGGCAGACGCTGCGCCACGACGGGAGTGGATATTTAATTAATTATTTCATAACACCTCCCGACTTTTTGACTTTTGTCGAAACTTATATCAATTGTATTCCTACTTTCGTTTTTTCATGTTTGTTTCTACTAGTAATTTACGTTAATAATAATCAAAGAACTAGTTATAATTGAAATATAAGAAAAAATCTGTACGGGCTCGCTTGTTCTAAGAATAGGGGTAACGTGAACGGAGAGATAAAAAAAAGTATGGTGGAGAAGACGTCGAGAAGTCACTACGACCTAGGGGGTCGGGTTGGGGGGGGGGAGGTATATATATAGGCATAGGCAGAGGGAACTGCAGGAATCATAGGAACCTAGTGTTAAGACACTCCCACCTTATTATATAAGAACCCCAAAAGATAAAAATAGATAAAATTTCCAGGCATGGGAGAACTTCATTTGGAAATAATAAAAGAGCGAATCATCCGCGAGTACAAGATCGATGTAGAACTTGGTCCAGCGCAGATCTCCTACAAGGAGACGTTGGTGGGCACCGCCAAGCACACCTTGGCCGTGGACAGGAAGATTGGCAACGCCAGGCAGACGGTCAAGCTGGTCATGTCCGCCAAGACTGTTAAGGGGGTCAGCCAGGATAAGGTTTTGAGGTTAGTGCACGTAAAGATGGATACATTTTTTATTGTTTCTTTTTTTTATTGACTTTAATCTGTGAATGGCAGACAGACGGTCAACCATAAATTATAATTACGTTGTGTCGTTATGTATACTAAAGTTGACATTTTTTTTAAGTGTTATTATATACTAAGAAATTTAAAATATTTAGGAAACGTTCAGGAATTTAAACGTGGTGGTTTTTAATCATGCTAATATAAAAGCTAGTGAAGAATTATCAATAATTTAGGCACATTATAAGTTTCATTTCACGATATTTAAACGGACTGTGTAACGCGTGAAAGTAAATAAGAAACAGATGAGATATATCTGCATTTGCAGCTCAGACAGAACACTACTCTTACGACATACTTGACATATGGCGTCTTACTTTATACCGATAATTTAATTATTTACTTTATTTAAAAAAATATAAATATTACTTGTTTTACAACTTTACCAAGTTAACAAAGACTAGTTAAAACTGTACTTTAATTAACTGTACTTTATTTGTATTTGTCTATCTCCAGGTTAGACAAATCTGCGGAGAGCGCCGCTAACCTGGCGCACCTGCACCCGCGGTACTCCGCCGCCCTCCGGCAGGGCGTCGCCGCCGCGCTGCTGCACGGGCCCAAGCTGGGCTGCCCTGTTAGTGTCTTAATGTTCCTTATAGAAATATATACACAATAATGAAGTTCGATTTAAGATTCCTGCCATGTGCGGGATAAAGCGTGAAGACATACTGAAGTAAGATTGGCCACGTATGCCTCTTCCACCTCGTCCACTGTTATTGATCTCTTCATAAATGGTCTCCGGGGTTGTCCTCATGGTTTTTATGTGTTTTTCCTGATTGTCAGAGGACAGACCGAGGTTCACCTTTCACCTGTCACCAATTGCTACTGACTCTCGCATTATTAGTTATTTCTTACAATTTAAATCAATATTCTTAATTAAGTTGCATAAAAAATTAGATATTTGTTAGTTGTGGTAAAATTTTATCAATATATACACTTGATGTCGATTATCTTCGTCACCTAACTTAAATAAAAAACAAGTTCAATCACAATTCGAAAATCGGTGAGTCTTAAATTAAGTAAAATGACAAAAAATTTAATCGGATTCTTGTACAACAAAATAAAATGGCTTTATATTTGTGTGTGACATGCAGCTGGTGGACGTGCAGGTGACGCTGCACTGGTTCGAGGCGGGGCGCGGCACCTCCGACTCAGTGGTGGCCGCCGCCGCCGCGCAGTGTCTGCGCAAGGTCAGTGCTGCTACTTGCACCCTGCACCCTAGACCCTGCACCTTGCACTCTGCATCCTGCACCCTGTACCCTCAACCCTGCACTCTACACTCTACACTCCACACTTTGCATCCTACATCCTACGTCTTCGCCCTGCACTCTCACCCTGAACCCTGCACCCTACACCTTGCATCCTTTGAACCCAGCACCGTAGTCCATCATGGACTATGTATCTTAGCGAACTTAATTAATCATTTACTGAATGCTGATTGGTGGATTTGATGATTGTGGAGGTTAACATTTGCGCGTTTTGATTACATTACAATTATTATGAGTTGATTGTGCGGAGCTCAATGCCGCTCAATTCTCTCGCATAATGTGCACAAGACACTTTCTATATACAGTGGAAACTTAAATAATTTTAATATAAGCTGTTGCAAGGCATTCGGATAATCAAAAGTACTTAAAATCGTCTCATTGGGTTTTGAGCATATATATATATAAGTACATAATATTACATATTTTTTAAAAATAAGTAGTACATGTTTACGAAAATATAGGTTAATTTAGAAATTTGGTTGAAAGTACTTAGTAATTGTAATTAAATGTTTGTGACATTTAATTCAATTGGTCTGAAATTCGGATACTCGCGAATCCGTATAACCGAGGGCCGGATAATCGAATTTCCATTGTATTTATATTTTAGGGAACCATTTTTTTTTAGTTTTTTTAAATAACTTTATTAAAATAAAATCATCTGTTCAGGTGTTCGCCGAGGCAGAGTCGGTGCTGCTGGAGCCGCTGATGTCCCTGGAGGTGGTGGTCCCGGAGACGCACTCCTCGCGGCTGCTCACGGACCTGGCGCGGAGACGTGCTGATATACAGCATATACATCTTAGGAATAAGAACAAGGTAATGACAACGCGGCCTTTGTCGAAACTAGCTATAGGGTAAAATATTTCAAGGCTGTATACAAAAAACTAGTTAAGAATTATCAAGAGTTAGGCACAAGATCATTTTTCCGATTTTACTATATTTATACGTGCTGTGTGATGCATGAGGTAGTCATGATTAAATACAATTGATCTAAATGTCTCGTACTACAAAAACAATATTAAACGTTGTCAATCTGCCATCTTGTGAAAATTCAAAAAAATAACCGAATGAGAAAGATATATCTCCGTCCCGCTCTGACAGTACAGTGTACGCTCGCGTCATACTTGACTAATGGCTTTTTATTTTGGAACAATAATTTAATTATTTACTTTGTTAGAAAAAAATATTTCTTTCTTTTTTGGGATAACATTACTTTATTTATAATTTTACCACGTTTATGAAAGCACTTGATAATACTTAACTAGTAGAAAAGTAGTTTCGACAAAGTCCGCTCTGTCAAATACACAAGTCAAAACCTTTACAACTTTTCAAAACTTCAAAATTTGCCAAAATATAGTATTTTTTTTAAACATATACAAAATACTGGTAATATTTAAGTAACTACATGTACATAATATATTTATTCCCGACCAGGTGATAGAGTGCCTGGCGCCGCTGTCGGAGCTGCTGGGCTACTCGTCCGCGGTGAGGTCGCTGAGCTCCGGCCTCGCCACCTTCTCCATGGAGTTCCACTCCAACCGGCAGATGTCCCCGCACGAGGAGGAGGCGGCCGTCAGGAATGTCACCGGCTTTTAATACTAAGATACTCAAGCTGGATATTTTTTTCCTTTTCATCCAATTGAGTGGTGTAAGAACATTGTGTTTAAACCATGCTGTAAATGCTGTTAGTATGTTAAGACTAGAGGAAAATGCAGGGGACGGAGAAAGCAGGGACTAAGCAACGGAGTGTCTTTACACTAAGTTCCCACGGTTCCTGCAGTTCCCTCTGCCTACCCTGCCATGTGCGGGATAAAGCGTGAAGCTAAAAAAAAACGTATTATATTAGGCGAATATCAATTTGAACTCCTGAAAAGTGGCTGTAAAATTAAAGGCTTTTTTAGATTATAGGCTTTTTTAGATTTTTGAAACCTTGTTACAATATTTTCTTAACATTTTCTTATTGTAAATAATATACTAATTTAATGTAACATAATTTATGTGTAAATTGTGTACAAATATATTAATAAAAGAAACAAAATTTTGTTTTTAATGTAATTTTTATAATAAAACCAGTTATAATAATAGTGACGCAATAAGAGGTTGTAGTCAAGTTCACAAAGACCCTTTCATATTTGAAATACACTTTTATAATCTACCAAAAAGAACAGTCGATGACAAGAAAATGACAAATTATTTAACACCTTCACAATTTAAACAAAATCTCTAAAATTATTATTACATTAAATACATTATAAACAAAACTATTAAATCGTACCAATAACCTGGCAACTAGCAAAAATCTTACAACACACCAACTCTATCACTGGCAATACTAAATAAAAATAAAAAAAAACAACACAAAATATCAATTAATTTATTGCGCAAAGTTAATCATTACATAGACATGTTACGTCAGCGGCGGATTAAACTGCAATCAAGTGTAAGTGTACAGTATACAAATAAATAAGTGAGATGAGTGGAAGAAGTTTCTAGAAGTTGACTTGAAAGAGGTTCTGCAGCTCGTCCAGGAGCGCGTGGTGGCGGTAGTGCAGGCGCAGGTCGGGCACGTTGGTGCGCGTGATGTCGTTGCCGCGCGCGCCCTCGCTGCAGTACTGCGTGCCGATCCAACGCTGCTTCATCTGGGTTTTAATTGTTGTAAAAGTAATAAATAATAACTATGGATTAACTTCTTAAATAGGTTAAATTGAACGTTAGAGAACATATTACTATGTAGATTTTTATATAGCTTCACGCTTTTATCACAGACATGGCAGGGTAGGAGGGAACCGCTGGAAGCATATGAACCTAGTGTTAAGACGCTCCGCTGCCTGCTTTGTGCGCTTTGGTGGCATTGCATGTTGAGTGGCAGAACACAACGCTGCGCTTTCCCTAGTTGTCGGAGCAAAGAAAATGGAAATAGAAAAATCCATATTCCCTTCATGGGAATCGAACCCACAAACCGTTGCATTAATAAGCCACATGATGAGTGGAACTCAGCGTCGCGCTTTGTCTAGTTGTCAGAGCAAAGAAATGACAATAAAAAAACCACCTTCCCCGAATGGGAATCGAACCCCCAAACGACAAAACACGACTGTGTGACAGACGCTACGCCTCTGCGCCACGATGGTCCTCTGTAGATTTTTATTTTTTTAGCTTTACAATTTATCCCTTACGAGGTAGCTAGAACAAAGTGCGGACCGCTATAGTCCCGGCATACTTCGTACCACTTTGTCTTAGTGGATGAGGAGTGACCAGAAACTCAGTGACTCTTTATACTTGTTCTATTCATATTCACCGTATTCCTTTGAGATCTGTAGTATCCACGTTTTTTTCGCATTTATAATTTTTTTTCACAGAGTTTAAAAGATTATAAAAGATATCGTTGATGGGATATCTAAGAAGTATATTTAAACATAATATATTGTAAAGTTCCATTACCTCATGCGGGAACCCAGACATGAGCACGGAGTTGCGCGCCAGCTCGCACATGTCACACGAGCTGAGCTTCCACGCCTGCGCTGCTATACTATACTCCTCCATGAGGGGCTCCTGTGCGCGTATTTTTATATAAATTAGTAAATATTTTATATTATTCAGGCTCAGAAAGGGACACTTATATAGATCACTATATTGTGTGTGTGTGTGTGTGTGCGTGTGTGCGTGCGTGCGTGCGTGCGTGTGTCTACTGACTGACTGACTTTGACTTCAGGAATTTTATATTAATAATTAAATTATTACTATATTAACTTATTATACGGCGGAAAGTGGGGACGGAGAAAGCAGGGACTAAGCAACGGAGTTTCTTAACACTAGGTTCGTATGGTTTCTGCAGTTCCTTCTGCCTACCCTACCATGTACCAAAAAAAAATTCAAACCCTTGGTCTACATCTAACCACTCTAACGATTTCATTCCCAGCCATATACTGCCTTGTACTAGTAATTAGTGATATTTAAATACCTTTGTATAATGAAATTGGAGAGGATCGTCAGTACTGAGCGTGACGCGGAGGCCGCGAGCGAAGAACTCTGGCAGAGGGTTGCGGTGGTAGCGCAGGAACAACGAGTTATTGCTTAGTGGAGACATCGCTATGTAAATTTGCGCTAAGTAGTACAGATATTGTAACACTGGCACCTGCAAACGCATAATCGTTAATTGGCGGCGCTCAACGCCGCGCTTTGTCTTACCACAGCGGAGATGAAGTATGAATGTCTTCAGTCATAGATATTGATACAAATACATCATATAAAAAGTATAATTATATGTGAGATTGTCATATCGTCTAGACTGATTGTAAACACGACGAGTTTAGGTTCTATACCCAATCGCAGGAATAGATTATTTTCTGCTTTGCTCAGGAAATAGTATACACTCAGTCTCGAAAAATTCTACGTTTCTTAATATTATAATATTATTATATAAGACGGTGGGTACGGAGTGTCTTAACACTACGGTTCCTTCTACCTACGGTTTCCACTGCCTATCCTGCCTCGTGCACAACGCAACGGGAAGCTTATTATACTTTTTAAATATCATTTAACACTAAGTGTGTAACTAAGTAAAACCATTTTTTACAAGTATATATAATAATTTCTTTACAGCCATTAATTACTTTCCAGTGACACGCATTTATGAAGGACTTCAGACGACGCGTTACATCGAAGAAATAAGAGCCAGTGTATATGTGAATCCTACATATGCAATGACTATGATAAAAGTTCTCTGAAAATCATATAACAAATCAAGCCAAACTTACTTTTCTTAACACTAGACCATGTGAGATATTTTCAGCTAACAGAAACCCAGCACAGAGGTGCACAGCGGGCCCCGCCTCGCCGCAGTGAGGGCGGAGCACGAATGTGTTCAGGCCTTGCTCTCTACACAAGTATATTTTTTTAGCTGTCTTAGTATAGGTGCCTTAATATTATGGGTCCAAACCCCATGTCGAATATCTGAATTTGAGATTTGGTGGAATATGACAATTAAAGGGCCTTAACATAATGCAAAGTCAAAAAATACACATTCTAAAATTATTAAAAGGACATTTGACGCTCTATCGCCTCGTCCACTGTCATTAGCCTCATCATACATGCTCTCCGGGGAATCCTCATGCTGTTTACGTGACCGTCCTCCAGTATCTTCGATATTATGTTTACGGAAGTTAACCAAGGTCTTATCTTACCTCTCACTTTTGCGTCGTATATCTTTTTTACCATTATTTGTCACTCATTCTTTTGACATGCCTAAACCATCTGAGCACGTTCTTCTTCATATTCACACATTATATTTAATAATTATAAATATATTTAAATAAAATTTCTTAATAAATTGAGAACCTTACTTGCGTAATTGATTGAGGGTGGTCATATTGGCGTACATGTAGTACAAGTAGTAGGCGTAGGGCGGGTTCTCCTCGTCGTCCCACTCGTCCGGTGTCTTCATATTCACCGTCAGATTTGGATTCTCCGGCTTGGACTCGTCGTCCACGCTGTCGAAGCCTATCACGTGCTGGGTAATATTTATATATATATATATATATATATATATATATATATATATATATATATATATATATATATATATATATATATATATATATATATATATATATATATATATATATATATATATATATATATATATATATATATATATATATATATATATATATATATATATATATATATATATATATATATATATATATATATATATATATATATATATATATATATATATATATATATATATATATATATATATATATATATATATATATATATATACATATATACATATACGTGCGTGGAATTAAGTAGGTACCAAGTAAAAGAGTTTAGCCCATTTCTCAGAACCCGAAGATAAATGGTGTGCATTTATGTGTTAAATACCTTACACGAGACAAAATAAGCAAAAGTTAATGTACATAAAAACGAATATTATCAAAAATTTTATAATTTCCATAATATTCCTGCGACACTTACTGATAAAAACTTATGCAACTCCGGATCAGAATTTGGGTCCACAGACACCTTGAACAGTGGATCAAACAGATTGTTGAGGAACTCTTGGAAATTCTTTAGGATTTTATTGGCTCTGTAGATATCGCTGAAAACGTAACCGAAACAATATATTATATTTAATTCACAACTTATTTTAATATGGCGACAGCTTGCTAGAGTTAAAGCCCGAAATCAATATGAAATTATGAATCTATCAAATATTTTATAACTTTTTTGAGAAGAATCAAAGAATAGCAGAATTAAAAATTAAAATATTTTTCCAAACAGGCGAACACTGACGTTATATTTTTTTTATTTCACAAGTTATTCATTTCACAAGATATGACTCCAATCTTTAACCTTCACTTATTATTATTTTATCTGCACACGGCAGGGTAGGCAGAGGAATCTGCAGGTACCATGGTAATCTACTGTCAAGAAACTCTGTTGCTTCGTCCCTGTTTTCCGCCTTTTTGAAGGCATTGCGTGCTTCGTAGCGGAACTGAACGCATCGCTTTGCCAACTGGGCAGACCAGAGCAAAGCCATCTTCCCCTGTCAGGAATCGACCCCAAAAACCGTCGCATTTACACGCAGACACTACGCCGCTGCGCCACGACGATATATTTATTATTTATATATTTATTTATATTTATATATTTATTATTTAGTGGTAGTGGGAGGAGCTAAGACAGTGAAGGTGAGCGTTAATGCATTTTAAAGCCCATCGTGTTGTAGAAAAAGGAGCTCCGAGCAGCGCTTGCGACTCAAGTGTAGGCTTAACTACACTGCATATTCACGGTTAATCCATGGAACGCTAAGTAGTTTCTTCTCTTAGACAACAACAATGTATGTATGTGTATGTATATGTATGTATGTATATAGATATATATTTGTATTTATTACTTATATTTATATGTATATTTTAACTTTTATTGCTACCGTCTTCACGATTTTCTGTTTTGCCTAAAGGTTGACTGGTAGAGAATGCCTTCAGGCATTAAGTCCGCCTTTTGTATCTACGTTACTGTAGCTTGTCAATAAAGTTTTTAAATAAATAAACAAGGCACGCACTATAGCCGCGGCACCTGCACCAGCCAGCGCACGTGGTCGGAGTGCACGTGGTGGCGCAGCGCCCAGGCCGCCAGCGCGCCCCACTCCGCCGCGCGCTTGCAGTAGATGCTGATGCGGGGCTCCGCGAACGTGTACTTGCTGTCTTGGAGGCTCACCATTATTTCCTGTTAACAAATGATTAAGAACTACATTGGTTAAGTTTTGGCGTATGAAGAGGAGCTCCGAGCAGCGCTTGGGATTTGAGATCCAAGTGTAAGTTTAAAGGGCCCCTTTAAAATGCATTAACGCTCACCTTCACTGTCTTAGCTCCTCCCACTACTTTATCAAATTTTAAATAATTTTACCAAAGCCGCCTTCGAAATGCGTTTTAGAAATGAACTAGTTCTAACAGTCTGAGATCTTTTAGTAAACTATAGAGAGGTTTCGCTGCTATATGCAAAAAAATAGGCATTTGCGTAAAATTGATTAGGAAATACAACCTTAATAATATTTGCGAAGTAAGTGCCATTCATGTAATTGTCAGTTTTGAGGAACACCTCTCTCAACCTGCTTTCTCCGACGGGATTGTATTTGGCGTTGAACTTATCAAACCGGTGGAATGTGTTGCGATCCTAAAAAAACGATAATACCTAATCTTACAAAAAGACCAAAAACATACCAAGAATTTCTTATATTACATGTTATCAAGATATAAAAACTTACAGCATGAACATCTAGGATATCCACATTTAGGTCGTAAGCGTCCAACTGCATCTCCTCAAAGACGCACTTCAGAGTCATGGGCACGCCGTCCCGCAGCGCCACCACCTGGTCCGGGTTCCTCCGGAGGGTGCGCTTGATGAAGCACAGCAAGTGCTTCTGGTTCATGGAAGACGCGGCGTGGATGTGGGTGTCGACTTTCCTAGAGATAACACGAAGAAGTATAAACTAATGATGTGAATATATAATCCTTAATAAAAAACTTCATGTTAGGTAATTTAGGTAGCCTACCATTATTAGGTATAATTATTTTTTATGAAGCTGTCATGCTTTATCCTGCACATAGGATGGTAGGCAGAGGGAACCGCAGGAACCGTGGGTACCTAGTGTTAAGACACTCCATGCTTTCCGCCTTTTCGAGGCATTACGGATTGAGTGGCAAAACTCAACGCCGCGCTTTCCCTACTTGCCAGAGCGAAGAAAATGGAAAATGAGGAAATCCAGCTTCCCGAGTGGATATGGAACCCGCAAACTTTCGCGTAATTATTTTGTTATAATTATTTACTTTTTTTACCTCACATTGTAGAAGTCTCGATGAGGCACGGCCTTTTGCAACGCGAGCTCGTGCAATTCGTTGAGCAACACGTGCATTCTGTATTTAGAGGAGAGGTAGCTAAGTCGTCTGTAGCAGAACGACTTCCTATAATATTTATCAACTTTTATTATAACTATTCATAAATATCTTGAAGCTTTAGTATAAACTAATAAAATACATTAGAAGTCTTAACTAAGTCTTGTCATTGAAATTTCAATAAGTCAGAAAAGTGACCAATCAATATTAACAAAAAACAATATTATATCAAAGTAGGCAGAAGTTAAAAGTTATTTATATATGGACATATTAAATTCTTTAATTACTCCTTCAAAACAATTAAAAATATATCATAAAATAAATAAATAATAGCCAATATCTTACAGCGGTCCTTCCGACACCATTTCAGTTAACTTCGCCATATCTTCTACATATTTTTTGAAGGGTACATAACGGTACGCCATTGGCTTATTATCGGTTGCATCTATTTGGTTTTTATACACGCGCACTAGACCCTTCCTCCATTGGCACACGTAATGGCGGTCTGGAGGGTTGACGCAAGACCAGGGATCTTTATTTTCTGTAAATATGTAATAATTCATGAACATGAGGACCGTCGTGGCGCAGAGGCGTAGCGTCTACCTGTAAACGCGACGGTTTGTGGGTTCGATTCCAATGAGGGAAAGATGGAAGTTTCTATTTCCATTTTCTTCGCTCTGGAAACTAGGCAAAGCTCGGCGTCGAGTTCAGCTAATCAACACGCAATGCCATGAAAAGCGGAAAGCGGGGGCGGAGAAAGCAGGGACTAAGCAACGGAGTGTCTTAACACTAAGTTCCTATGGTTCCTGCAGATCCCTTTGTCTACTCTGCCATGTGCGGGACAAACAAAAAAAAACATTAACTTGATTAAAAGTATATACTTAAAATCAATATTTTATAATAAAAACTTAAATACCCGATTCGGAATCTTTTAATTCGTCTTGACTGTCAACGGAAACTTTGCTAATTCCTGGCATAACCGTTGACATCGTGCTGGTCAGATTTACTGGAATTTGAATAATATTCATTTAACATTATAGGCTTTTAAAAATATTCCTAAGGAAGTTAAAGAAAGTCAAAATTATTAATAATTTTTATGCGTAACACAAGTACATTCAAACGCACACGGAGGAAGGTCGAAATTCCTCCATATCTAAAATATTATACAGTCCCAAGCCAAAAAAACACATAATATACGTCCACTTACACACTATTATAAACTATTTTAATATAAATATTGATTTTATAGACGTACACCGAGTCTCGGAGTGCTGCAAGGGGGGTTTCTCTACACTGTGATCTGACAATAGGTCCTCCGACGAACTACGAGTTATATAGTGACTTGCGGCCGAAGCTGAAATTCATCAATTCAAATGTATTTTATATATTATTTTACTTCTCATTTTTCCAATCGAAAAGCTAATTAATAAAAATTTTAAATATCACAATTTTATCAGACCTTTATACTGTACGTAACGCGAGTAAAAGGCCATTTGTAAATCGATTTTAATATCAAAAAAATAAATGAATCCTAATTTTAGACAGTGTAAGCTTGTTACTGACAGTTGAAGCGTAAACTCAATAGCAAGTAGTTTTTGCCAAAGTACCTAAAATGCTACTAAATGTTTTAAATGAATATAATCATGTAATATTACTAGTGTATTATTACATCTTTAAAAATATATCATGTATGTAAAATAATATTTTACAATCAAACCGCAGCAACGCCCGTCGGAAGTCAAGCGATTCCTCAGTTTCATAGTCGTTAGTCGGCGGAGGCTGGTGGTGCATCAGGTAGTACGCCAGGTCATCGGGGAACGACTGATGGGAGATCTCCATGTACCGACGCCGAAGGTTCAGCACGCTTATTAAAGATGCGGCTGAGCTTTCCAGCTCTTCCAGAAGTACCTATAATTTGGTTGCTTTATTTTAGTTTAGTTTTTAATTTTTTTTATTTTTTTCGTGGATCATTAGGAGAGGCTGTGATTTTATCTTTTCGTCTAATGGCACCGTAAGTCTATGTTTTAAGCTTACCTTAGTAATTCTTATAAGATTTCCTGTACATGTACTTAGTTAATCTCAACCACAAGTTGTAATTGAGGATTGGTTTGATGTAAATACAGCGTTTGCTTGTAACCGCGACGGTTTGTGGGTTCGATTCCCACTAGGGGAAGATATATTTTTTCATTTTCGATCAGTGGCATTCGGCAACTTGGAAAAGCTCAGCGTTGAGTTCCGCCACTCAACACGACACAATGTCTCGAAAAAAAGACGGAGCGTCGTAACACTAGGTTCCTTTGGTTCCTGCGGTTCCGTCTATCTACCCTGCTATATGCGGATTGAACTATGATCTTGTTCAAATCATAACCTTTAATTTTCTCCTCAACATGACGTTTGTCTAGTATTTGCTTTTTTACATATTATCTCTTACGTAATGGCATTCAGTTAATGATGGATTTACAAAAGACGCAAGCTTTTAATTTTCGTCACAAATTAATTATTGGTGTTACAATAAAAATTACGTCATTTTTAAGAAAATATCATAAAATAGGTGTTTCTGAAGTATATATACTTTGCCATAATATACTCACGCCAGTCACGTGGATACCGGTAATGGGGGGTGGGCCTGTGCGGTGGATGGGTGTACGACGACGGGACATGTAAGAGCGCGAAAAGCTTGCCATGTTGCAAGAACTGTAACTTCGAATCATATACATCTATATATGATTAAGGTATATAGTACGCAAATATATTCACTTATGTAATAATGTGCTAGGCAAAGCGTCGTTGAGTTCCGCCACTCAAAATGTTCACGTCATAATAGTTAACGACTACTAATACCTAATACTTATATATATATATATATATATATATATATATATATATATATATATATATATATATATATATATATATATATATATATATATATATATATATATATATATATATATATAATATATATATATATATATATATATATATATATATATATATATATATATATATATATATATATATATATATATATATATATATATATATATATATATATATATATATATATATATATATATATATATATATATATATATATATATATATATATATATATATATATATATATATATATATATATAGGTAGAAGTATTAAGTATTAGTAGCAGTTCGTAGCGCAGTGGGACAGACATCGTCTGACTCTAATCTTGATAATTGCGCAGATAGATCCCAATTCGCAAGAATAATTTTATTTGAAATTATTTCCAATACTCTGGACAAAGCGCGGCGTTGAGTTCTGCAACTGAAAATGCCGTATCGAAAATCTTATAACATATTACACCTACATCTCGTTTCTCTTTGCCTAAATGCGGGAAAAATCATGAACATTTCATGACTTACCAGTGAAACTTATCCTGCTGAATTTTGGCGTCGAAGATATTTCAATTTTTATTTTTTCATTGCAATTACAAAAATTTTCACACTATTGCATAGTTAAATCCTATTTTAGTTGACGTCAAGAAACAATACAATGACAGGCCAAGAAAGTGACAAATAAGTAAAGAATTTAATTACTTTAGTTTAACTCAAAATAATGATGTTGCAAAAAGGTTTTCGCTATATCATTTTGTCTTTAACAATTTCGTCAATAATTTCAAAACATAAAATATATTACAATAATTACATACCGAGGGCAAATGCTAGAGCTCAATTAAAAAATAAATACACTTTTTTTAGCAGGATGGTAAAGACTAACCTTGGTACAAATGCCCCTTTAAAAAGAGTTGTGCAATCTTACAATTCTATATTTAACATAGCCAATATTGATATTTTTAGAGACTGTATAGTAATATTTAAAAAGAAATAAAAGAAATATTACAATAAATGTAAAAAGGGACTGTAATGTTTGAAAAGAAATATTCACTACTTTTATATATATATATATATATATATATATATATATATATATATATATATATATATATATATATATATATATATATATATATATATATATATATATATATATATATATATATATATATATATATATATATATATATATATATATATATATATATATATATATATATATATATATGTATATATGTATATATATATATATATATATATATATATATATATATATATATATATATATATATATATATATATATATATATATATATATATATATATATATATATATATATATATATATATATATATATATATATATATGTTTGTTTTGATTATTTTTTTTATGTGCCTTTATTAGTTTTAGTTGTAAGTTTTTATGTTTGCCATTAATGTATGTGTGTAATTTAATGTACGTTGTTTTTATTATTGATCTTGTATTTAACTTGGTGTAGGGTTGCTGATTTTAATCATGTTGAGCTAGCCTGTAAGTGTGATGTATAATGTAATTTGCTTTTTTTATTATAATTCATATTATTTGTAATAGGTAACATTGTATGTTACGTTGGCTTGCCTATTAAATAAATAAATAAAAAAATAATTAAAAAAATATATAAAATAATAAAATGTAAGATAAATAATAAAAACCACAAGATTTACAAATGAAACATCTCATTTTTGTTCAATTCAATTTATTGGGCATATCAAAACTATCTACATTAAACACACATTATTAAAAAAAAACACAGTATAATTATATATCACTACTTAAGCAGTAGATACGTACATTGATTTAAAAATTAAAAAAAAAACATATAAGAAAACACCAAAGAGGTAAGATTAAAACATATGTTATGTCATTCAAACAAGTGAAGGTCGTTTTAAGCTGACAATAGGTGCTGAGAAATTGGGAGGAGGGGGAGTGACCGGCTCACTCGGCCTATTCGGCAAAGGCACTCCGTTCTGTTGCCCGGGGAGCTGGCGGGCCTAGAAAATGTATTGTACATATATATTACACATTAACTAAACTAAATTAATAGATTTCTAAACAATTAATTTCTTACAACTACCCAAAGAATGTATAAAAGCACATAAAGTTATGTAAAAGCATATAAAAAGACATAAACAATGGTTACCTGTTAGTGTGATAGCACAAAAATCTTGAACATTTTATTATATTAATAATGTAATGATGAAATTGAATATTAAAAAATGAAATATATTACGTATAAATTGAAAATATGTATAGTTTTTTTTAATTATTACGTTAAATGAAGACATTTTGCTATATAATAATGTCTATATATATGTATGTAGCAATATTTACTATGTAAATTATATTATTAACACAATATATATGTACGAGGTGTGTTCAAAAAGTATCGCGAATTTTGAATTTTCGCGGGTTACGTATATTCGAATTTCAATTTTTTTGTGGCGTTATGTTGGTACTCATGTCTCTCACTTATGCCGACAACCTCGGCCATTTTGAATGTTCACTTAATTGTTGACAGCTGCTTTGCTTGCACGTGTTTTGGATCGTCTTCGATTTTTACCCATTCAAAAAATGGATCAAAGAACGTGTATCAAATTTTGTGTGAAAAACGAAATTAAGTGCGCGGATGCATTCCGAATGTTGACTGTGGCATACGGAGAAGCTACCTTGGACCGAAGCAACGTTTATCGGTGGTACAAAATGTTCTCAGAAGGCCGAGAAGATGTGAACGACGAAGAGCGTGCCGGACGCCCGAGCACTTCAACAACAGACGAAAAAATTAATGAAGTGGAGAAAATGGTATTGGCCAATCGTCGAATCACCATTAGAGAAGTTGCTGAGGACCTAGACATATCGATTGGCTCGTGCCATTCGATTTTTATCAATGATTTGGGCATGAGACTGGTCGCCGCGAAATTCGTACCAAAATTGCTCAATTGCGACCAAAAACAGCATCGCATGAACATTGCTAATGAGATGTTGGACTCTGTCCGCGACGACCCAAATTTGCTCCAGAGGGTCATAACTGGTGACGAATCGTGGGTTTATGGTTATGACGTGGAAACCAAAGCTCAATCATCTCAATGGAAGCTGCCGCACGAACCAAGACCGAAAAAAGCGCGCCAAGTTCGGTCGAATGTGAAAGTTTTGCTGACAGTTTTCTTCGATTGCAGGGGCGTGGTGCATCATGAGTTCTTGCCACAGGGTAGAACGGTCAATAAGGTTTATTACCTGCAAGTTATGCGCAATTTGCGCGAAGCAATCCGCCAGAAACGCCCGGTTTTGTGGAAGAACAAAAATTGGCTTTTGCACCACGATAACGCCCCTGCTCACACATCGTTGCTTGTGCGCGACTTTTTGGCCAAAAACAACACACTAATGATGCCGCAGCCACCGTATTTCCCAGATCTGGCCCCCTGTGACTTTTTCTTGTCCCCTAAACTGAAGAGGCCCATGAAAGGACGACGTTATGCTACACTTGACGAGATAAAGACGGCATCGAAGGAGGAGCTGAACAAGATAAAAAAAAATGATTTTTTGAAGTGCTTCGAAGATTGGAAAAACCGTTGGCACAAGTGTATAATATCTCATGGGGATTACTTTGAAGGGGACAAAATAGATATTCATGAATAAATAAATAATTTTTGAAAAAACACAAAATTCGCGATACTTTTTGAACACACCTCGTATTTATTATTTACAGTATGCATGCTGTACTATCGCTTATAGCCTTGTGTCAAAATTACTTGAATATTTATAATTTGTTTAAATGGTTTCTTCACAAAAAAATATAAGAAATAACGTTTACAAAGAAAACAAGTTAATTAATTCAATCAATTGGAATTGAATTGCACTCTTTATTACTTTTAATAGGTATTTTCTAAGAAATATTACTTTAAGTAGGCTCAAGGCTCTTTAAGTCAATCTATGAGTCACTGAGTTATGTATGTATTATTGTATTGTATTATTATTTACCACCCACAACTTCTACAAATGCAGTAGAAATAGAGAAAATAATAAAAGAGAGAGAGGTCACTAGATTCCCTTTTTTATTAAAATGGAATTATACAAACAAGTGGGTTACCCGCGCACATGTACTTTGTACACTTTTAGGAATAGTAAAGTCAAAAAATTAATGCCTTTTAAAGACAAAATTTTTGAGACTGATAAAAAGCGCGCGCAAATGTAAAATGTGTGCAGTATTTGTTAAATAAATTATCAATTAAAATGCTTTAGTTTCACCATTTCGAGATCTTTAAAACGGCACTAAAAGTAAAATTATAAATCAAAAGCTCTCTAAGTGTCCGCAATCAAAAGTTTTCCACAGATAACATATAATGATGATGATGACAGAGTAAAGTAATTTTGGCATCGGCATATAAGCGTGTACCTTACGACGGGATAGGCGTGCCACTCCGTTGTATCTAAGTCACAAAAATATTATTCATTACATATAAAGCTTCAGAACTTCGAGTAACGAGTTCGAGGTCACAGATTCAATACGGACTTGTTTGAAAAAAAAACACTGTTGACATATGCAACAGTTTTTATGACAATTACCCTCTCAGTGAAACTAAAAAGGTTTAAATTTTTCAAAGTAAACTAATATGTATATGGTAATGATTCTATTGTAAATCACTTATTCACTGATCTTATATAAGTGTGTATATAGTAGATATATGTAAGGGCATATAATACTATTTAAATTATATATATAACGAAGTTATTTTATGTTATATGTCATGATTAAGTACATGTTACACATATATGTAATATATAACAAGAGTAGTTTATACTCGAGATATATCACTTTAGGCCTCCTACATGAAAGTGTAGATCTCCTTAAAATAACAGTATAAGCCTTTTTTTAATAGTTTCATAATGTTTTATTGAAACCAATGAGTTAAATATAAGGGATAATATAAGGGACGTTTAAGTGACGCAATTCTGGGGAAAGAAAATCTTAATATTTTTTTTATAGAAAGTGCTTTGACTCAAAAAGGTCTTTTGCATGTTTATTTGACTACTTTTATGTAGGCAGCCTAAAATGGTAAATCAAAACACAAGTACAACCCACAAAGAAGCAAATAAGGTTACACACAGATATATGTATATATATGTAATAATTATTAACAGCTCTGTATAAGGCATATAAAAAAGGAATAGATTACAAAATAATTGTACACTAAATATTAAATGCTTATAAATTTAGATTATGTTATTTAAAGGTATACACAATATTTGATTTTTTTTTTATTTATTTGATAATAGATGAAACAAGGTAAAAAATTATAAAGCCACACTATCTGATTATGTAAAGAACTACCTAATTATTTTAGAATTTTAAATAATATAAACGTGGACATAAGTAAAATAATTAAAAGTAGCAGGAGTCGAACCCGCGTCTCTCATGTACCTGACCGCGAGTGTCCTATTGAGCCATACCTAATTTTTTCTTAACGAGCTAAATTAAAATTGTAATATTGTTATTAAAATTTATATAACATATAAATGAATTTAACGTAACGCATACAGTTTCTTAGAAAATAACACTTCCCATTTAAAAAAAAATAAAAAATCTACACCTAATCCCTAAATAAAAATATAAGATTTAACAATTAAGTGTAAAAACCATTATTTTGAAATTTATCATAATTATTTTTAAATACAATTTATATTTTATCTCTCTCTTACATATATATATAGTAATAGCAAGAGATAACAGAACTATGATTTATAAATCTATATATAAGCAATGTACTGTACTATATATATATATATATATATATATATAATGTAATATTGTCAGTCGCCTAAGTCACACTGATGGAGGTCACAGATGAGGACTAACCAGTCAATGGCACTTGAATTAAAGTCACCGAATTATCACATTCGAGAATACTCTCTGAAAAAATCTTTTTAACACAGTTGCACTTTAAAATTGTATTTTTATAATATTTAGATTTTAAATTATTGTAGTTATAAGTATTTTTTTTATTGAACTATATGTAGACATAACAAATATTATTTATTTTTTTTTAATTCCACCTTCTTGTCGTATTTTATGTGATATTTAAAAGTGCAACTTTGTTCAAGGTTAGTACTTAGTATGATAATAAAACAAAATATACAAAACCGACTCTAAGAATCATGAATAAAGAAAATAATAAAATTAAAACAAAATTATTAGAAATACTTTAAAATATTTTTGTTCCATCCATATTTTTTATCTGTAACATGTATTTTATTATATTTCTTTGTAATTTTAATAAAAAAAATGAAACTGTTAAGACGTGACCAGATTCCTGAAGTCGATCCTGAATACTTTCAATTGGGGCAACCACGTAGGGTGCGTTAACACTTTAATTAAATGCTTATATTAATTATATTATAATAAAACGCGTTAAATATTACAAAATGTAACGAAGCGATGTTTATCCGCGGCTCGACATTCCCTCCTGAAAGTTATTTTAGTTTTAACGTTATCCGTTATCTCGCTCTCATGTACGGTGATAGAAAGGGACAGAAATAGTGATGTAGATAACATTACATTCAAGCTGTTGTATCGCTGTCTCTTTCTTTAGTTCTTAGAAAGAGATAGCACACATAGATATGATTTTACCATTTAGCTCACACCACAACACCAAGGATTAGACAAATAAAGCATTAACCAGAGATGAAAATTAAAACTCAGTTATATTGACATATAGACAAATTTGTAATTTTATATGTTTCATGTGAAATATTGTAATATTGAATAGTGTTATAGAGGTTTATGTCCATATAAAGGGTGTAACTGACATCGCGACCTTTGCCAAAACTACCTAAAGGATAAAATACAATATTTATTTTTATACAAAAAGCTAGTCAAGAATTATCAATAGTTTAGGCTCAGGATCATTTTTCCTATTTCAAGATATTTACACGTGCTGTGTAACGTGAGGTAGTCATTATTAAAAAGGAATGCTACGAAAAAATAAACTAATGAGAAAGAGATATAACTGTTTGCAGCTATAACAGGACTTTCGTCATACTTGACAAATGGCGTTTTATTTTGAATTGATGTTTGCAGCTATAACAGGACTTTCGTCATACTTGACAAATGGCGTTTTATTTTGAATTGATAATTAAATTATTTATATTAAATTCAAATTTACAAAGACGAGTTAATATTATGCTAAATTAAGGTCGCGTGTACATGTACACTCTGTACAATCAATATGTGTTGTGTGACAGACGGACGAACAGATTTCCTTCATACCTTGAATATGTTGGTGAGTTCGTCGAGCAGCGTCTCGTAGCGGAAGGACACGCGTATGTCGGGCACGTTGGTGCGCGTGATGTCGTTGCCGGCCACGCCCTCCTTCGTGTAGTTGGGGCCCAACCAGTACTGCTTCATCTGAAAATAGTCAGAGTCGTATTATTAATAACAATATAAAATTATTTATTCCTTATATTTTAACTTCACGCTTTATCCCGCAGATGGCAGGGTAGGCTGAGGGAACTGCGGGAACCATAGGAACCTATAGTTAAGACAATCCGTTCCCTGCTCTCCACCTTTTTCGAGGCATTGCGTGGTGAGTGGCGGAACTACACGCCGCAATTTGTCTAGTTGCTAGAGCGAAGAGAGTGGAAATGGAAAAATCCGTCTTTCCCGCGTGGAAATCGAACCCACAAACAGCCGTGTTACAGGCTGACGCTACGCCTTTGCTCCACGATGGTCCTTATATTTGTATTATTCATAAATAGGTCATGTTGTGTGATATCTAAAGGAAAAATATAAAATTTAAACGCAATGTCAGTTCTTTATCATGCTGCATCGAAATTCTTACATGCTTTGTACAAGTTAGATATTTATGTTTTTCTATAAGTATTTTTCTATCCATCAATGAGGTCATCCTGGCGCAATGTGACGGTTTCTGACTTTAACTACGATAGTTATTAACTCCAATGTATTTACTCTAGAAATTCTTCATAACCCAAATGTCTCTAGAAAAGAACAAGAGAATTAGGTAAATTTTGTATATACCTCATGAGGGAACCCAGACATGAGCACGGAGTTGCGCGCCAGCTCGCACATGTCACACGAGCTGAGCTTCCACACCTGAGCGGCGATGCTGTACTCCTCCATCAGGGGTTCCTGGAGACAGAGTTATTAACTTAGCCTTATATTTTCATGACTTAAAGTGTTAATCCACTCTGAGAATAGAAAAAATACTAAAATAAAGCATATAAACATTTTAATGCAGCGGGATTTGAACCCGCGCCTCTTGCAAACCATCCAAACGCTCTGACCGCTAAGCCATGCGTTCTTCATCACACTGCGAAATTCTTATATGTTTAAAACAACTTATTTTGTTGTAAGCATCTTTGTAGGGAGATTTTTACGGATGTCCGCTACCCGAAGATTATTGCAAATACTACTCGAAATTCAGATATTAATGACAAATGTGTTGATGATATTTATTATTGTTTCCTAAATCTATATAATTTTGTTCTAGGCCTAATCGACATTAATAAAGGCAATCTTTTAATTTATATAATATATAATACATTGTGAGTATATAGAAGATCAATATTACCGTCCGTCGTGGCGCAGAAGGCGCAACGTCTGCCTGTAACGCGGCTAACGCGACGGTTTCTGGGTTCGATCCCCAGTCGGGGAAGATGGATTTTTCTATTTCCATTTTCTTCGCTCTGGCAACTAAGGCAAAGCGCGGCGTTGAGTTCCGCCACTCAACACGCAATGCCTCGAAAACGGCGGAAAGTGGGGACGGAGTAAGCAGGGACTAAGTAACGGAGTGTCTTAACACTAGGTTCTAATAGTTCCTGCAGTTCCCTCTGCCTACCCTGCCATGTGCGGGAGAAAGCGTGAAGCTAAAAAAAAAAAAAATATTATAAATTCATTCTAAACAAACCTTTGTAAAGTGAAATTGCAAGGGGTCATCAGTACTCAGTGTGATACAGAGACCCCTCGCCAGGAACTCCGGCAAGGGGTTGCGATGGTAGTTCAGGAAGAGGGAGTTGTTGCTAAGGGGCGACATCGCGATGTAGATCTGGGCCAGGTAGTACAAGTATTGGAGAACCGGCACCTGAGGAAGAAGTTTGAATAATTAGATATGAGGATCGTCGTGGAGTAGAGGCGTAGCGTCTGACTGTAAACACAACGGTCTGTGGGCTCGATCACCATGAGGAAAAGATGGATTTTTTCTATTTCCATTGTCTTCGCTCTGGAAACTAGGCAAAGCGCGGCGTTGAGTTCCGCTACTCAACACGCAGGGCTAAAGAAAGCAGGGAAGAAGCAATGGAGTGTCTTAACACTAGGTTCCTATGTTGTCTGCAGTTGCCTGGGCCTACCCTGTGCGGGATAAAGCGTGAACACATAAAAAAAATGTATAGTAATTAGGTAGTTAGGTAAATGCTAGTACTAGTGTGAGACGAGATATACCTTCCTCAGCAGCAGGCCGTGCGAGATGTTCTCAGCGAGCATGAACCCGCAGACGAGATGCTGCACCGGCCCTGCCTCCCCGCAGTGCGGCCGCAGCACGAACGTGTTGAGGCCTTGCTCCCTGGAGAAGTCACGGTTAATAGGGTCATAGGTTAATTTTACACAGGGTATATATTACAGTACGGCCCTTGTCAAAACTACCTATAGGGTAAAACATTTCAAGGTTGTATATAAAAAACTAGTCTAAACATCATTATTCCCATTTCACGATATTTATACGTGCTATGTAACGCGTGAGGTAGTTATGATTAATTACAAATGACTACTACAAATTACTATTAAACGTCAATCTGTCATTTTTTATTCCTAAATAACCGAAAGAGAAAGAGATATATCTCTTTCCTGCTCTAACAGGATAGTGTACGCTTGCGTCATACTTGACTAATGGCGTTTTATTTTGGCACAATAATTTAATGATTTATTTTGTTTTTGAAAAAATATATTTTTATTAAAAAAATACTAGTTTTGTAATTTTACCAAGTTTATAACGGCTACTTAATAATATGCTTTAAATTAAGGTTGCAGTCATAGACACACCTGTATAGAAACAGATTCTAGAATTTCTAGAATTTGTAAAATTTCTTTAAAGTATCATATAACATAGCTTTTTATATTACAATTTTATATTCTGACCACAGAATACCAGCGTTGAAGCTCATTTAATAATAGTTTCAACACAAGCTGAGTGGTTTACCAATTTGGGCATCACATTATTTTTGTCTTTTGTTACTTTATATATCTTTGTTAATGATATATACAATGTGTATGTCCAAATAAAGATTTTTTTTTATTTTATTTTTTTTTAATTTTTTTATACTCGAATATACACTCTTAAAATTGCATATTATTATTCAATTTTGACACAATCAACTCAAGACAATTGAGGAAAAATAACTATTTACTAAAATCATTATTATGCGTCTATCTTTTTAATTTATATTTAACACTTATGTCACAGTAACTCTAATTTCGATATCATATTGAATATTCATACAAGCTTACACCTAGAAACATATACATATCTAAATTTTAAATAAAACAAAAAGCCACTCACTTGCGGAAATGGTTGAGCACGGTCATGTTGGCGTACATGTAGTACAAGTAGTAGGCGTAGGGCGGGTTCTCCTCGTCGTCCCACTGTTGCGGGAAGCGCACGTCCGCGTCCAGCATCGGGTTCTCCGGCTTGGACTCGTCGTCCACACTGTCGAAGCCTACCACGTGCTGGAATGAGGGGGATACATCATTTATTGTTTAATATACATATACCTTTTTTTATATGTCTTCACGCTTTATCCCGCACATGGCAGAGTAGGCAGAGGAAACTCTCAACTTGAACCCGTCGCCTCTACAGGTAGGCGCTACGCCTCTGCGCCACGACGACATATGCTTTTCATATCATATTAATTATTTTTATATATATTTATCGTTATTAATGAAACTGTGCGATTAATTGTGATTAATAATGATTTTTTTATATTATTAGTTGGCAAACTAGCAGAATGGCCACCTGATGTTAAGTGGACATCCTCGCCTATAGTATGACAATTAGAGAACATATATTTATCTCTCGTATGAAGATTGACACGAATGGGCTTTTTTTCAAATTTTAATATCGGGTCTTGCGATATATTTTATATTTATTGTGCTTTTTACTATAAGGAAACATTTTAAATTTTTCAATATATACATTTACTATATCAAATTTTATTTGTTTGCCGGATGAAGAGGAAAATAAATTTGGGTAAAAATCATAATATCAATTAAGCTTACAGTAAGGAATTTGTGTAGTTCAATATTGCTGTTCGGATCATTGGTGACTTCGAACAGCGGCTGGAAGATGTTGCTGAGGAACTCTTGGAAATTGTTCATTATCTTGTTGGATTTGAAGATGTCACTGGAAGAAAATGCAACTAAATTAGTATATATATATAGCTGTTAAAAATAATTTGTACTAAATTATAAAATAAATATTTTTAATTTTAGAGAACAGCCTACATAATTAGAAAATCATACATAATAATGTGAATATAATATATAATATTTGGAATATTCACGCACACACGCACGCACTCACGCACACACGCACGTACACACGCACGCACACACGCACACAAGTAACGCTTATAAAGTGCAATAGGAGCTCACTAAAGCCTCGGTATCTGTATGAGCCAGCGCACGTTGTTGGAGTGCACGCCGTAGGTGTAGGCCCACTTGGCCAGCTTGGCCCACTCGCCGGGGCTCTTGCCGTAGATGGACAGCCGCAGCTCCGCGTTCTGGTACTTGCTCTCTTCGAGGTCCGACGCCACTTCCTAATAATGTATTGTTTATTGCTAAATTTTATACTAAAAAAGTTGATCTCAACTACATTTTGCATAGAGTGTGGGGACGTAAAATCTTTCAAAAATAAGTATACTTAAAAGAAAACAAAGAATTAAGTTTTTGATTTCTTCTTATATTTTCCATAATTTATTCTTTTCATTTTGCTATTTAAGCACTGTGTGTTAAATTTCTAACCAACATCATTGTAAAGCCACTCACTTAATGGCGAGTTTGACATTAATTACAATTAATAACATCAGTATGTAGTAACCCAACGTACCTTAATAATCCTGGCGAAGTATTTCCCATTCATATAGTTGTCAGTTTTGAGGAACACTTCGCGGAGACGACTCTCCCCGATGGGATTGTACTTGGCGTTGAACTTGTCGAAGCGGTGGAACGTGTTGCGGTCCTGCAAGAGGTCGAGGGGTCAAGACGCCGAGAGGTCGAGTGGTCAAGAGGTCAAGTGGTCGATTGCTGTCACTTAGAGGCCTGTCAAGTATTACATGAGCACTACTGGGGGGGCGGAAGGCCCTTTGGTTTGCTTGTTTTGTATGACATGGGTAGGGGGAGTCTAAATGACGACGTCATCGGTAGTTATTCATTTTTGTATACGAATGGGAACATCATAAATAATATTATAACATAATAGGTATAATATTAAAAAACAATATGTTAATTCAAAAATGTTGACCTAAGCATGGGGGCTTAAGAATTTAGCTTACTTTTGACAAAGGAGGATTGGGGTTAAATAATTTTAATAAATCTGCTTACGTAATACTTGAATGGTCCCTTACTATATATAAATGAATCTGTAAATATGTTTGTTTGCACTTTTTAAGTCTATTTATGTTTATCCATTTTTGACGCTATAATGAGATTATTTTTTTTAATTATAATTAAATGTAAAATGTTTATAATTTTAGTATGCCTTACCGCGTGCACATCCAGCATATCCACAGTCAGGTCGTATGTACTCAAGTTCATGGACTGGAACACCGCTTTCAGGGTCATAGGTGTGCCTTTGTGGAGAGTCACCACCTGTAATTATATATATTATGTAGTTCTTTAGGTTCTTAACTTAAAAGAATTATGGATTAGTTGGTCATTCTTTACTCTATTCTTAAATAATAACCTACGTTTGTCTACATTTTGCCAAATGTGTAAGTATACACATAGTAACATAGTCTTGATCTTCATACGCCTAAATATCTACATTACAATCTTAATTATTAGTTTATGAAATTTATTTTATTTTATATATATTAGAAAATTTATATCACTTATTTCTACAATTTTCCCACATAGAGTCATACAGAAGAAACTGACGTTGCCAAGTTTGTTTTCTCACATACAATAGAATCTAATTAATTTAATTTTTTTAAATATAATTCTGAACGAAATCGTGTCATCTTTTTCAAGGTTCAAGCTTCATCCAGTATATAACGCGGTAAGAGGCACTGACATTGTCCGTCAGAACACTTAGTTATTTGGCTACAAAAACAATGTTACCTCATCCGCGTGATTCTTCAGTGTCTTTTTGATGAACCGCAGCAGATGCTTCTGGTTCATGCACGACGCCGCGTGTATGTGTGTGTCCACTTTACTGCATAATGAATTGTGAAATAAGATCTTATATTCTATGTCATTCGATATGGTAACATTAGATAAAGTAAAAAGAAAAAATGTTTTTTTATTTAAAATTACTGTTGGCTCTGGTCGTTTTTGAATTTTATTCAATCTATTATATAAATAAGTATATATAACTGTCTCACAATTCCTCACAGTCTACAGCCCTTCTTGCAGTAACTTAAGAATATATGTGACAACTGACAAGACAAATGTCATATCACTTGAAAGTTAAATTTGGCTTCACACTCATACGCTAAGAAAGGCAAAGAGAACACAATCTTTTGTCCAACTTATAAACAGTATTAAAAATAATAAATAATTCAACTGGGAATCGATCCCGCAACCACGGCATGTATTATATTACCGTATATTGTAGAAGTCCCGATGCGGCACCGCCTTCTGCGAGGCGAGCTCCCGCAGCTCGTTGAGGAGCACGTGCAGCTGGAACTTGCTGGAGAGGTAGCTGAGGCGGCGGTAGCAGAACGACTTCCTGTACGCAATAATTATAGTGTTTTTTAAATTAAATTTATTAGGGGAATATTATTTTTAGTTTGTTTTCCAGATTTCTTTAATTAGAGAGAGGTAGATGATAAATGAGAAAGGGTGGCAGAGAGAATCGCAGGAACCGTGGAAGTTAGTGTTAAGACACTCTGTTCCGCGCTTACCGCCTTTTAAGTTATTGCGAATAGAGTGTCGGAACTCTACACCGCGCTTGCCTATTTGCCAAAGCAAAGAGATGAAATATAAAATAATCAATCCTAATAGAGTGAGAATTGAACCCCAAGCCGTCGCGTTATAGGCAGACACTACGCCTCTGCGTGCTACGATAGAATTTTTTAATGTTTTGAATTAAAAGGAAGAAAGAAGTTGTAGAAATACTTCCTTTAAATTTAAAGTTAAAAATATATAGAGTTATCTATCAACATAGAGCCACTATATGATATAATATATCATAAATACAATATATTTATTTTAGTTTTAAAATGTTTTTATAAAGTATATTTTGAATATGTTTTTCATAAGTAAAAGGGAAAATTGTATTTCCATTAGTACTTACAAAGGCCCGTCAGCAATCATGTTGCACATAGTATTCTTGTCCTGAATATACTGAGCCAGGTTGATGTATTCGTACGGAACCCTCTCCTCTCCATTCTCCGTGTTTCGGTATAGATTAAATACGCCATTGTCAGGTCTGATGATGTAGTTCTTGGCTTCAGGAGTTGGACCTTCCCAAGGGTCCTTGTTTGCTTTGAATGGGGGGTGGACTATGTGATCTGAAAAGTAAAATAATCCACGAAATTATTATGTGCAACTTTCCTTCCGACTACAATTGATATCTTATAGGCAATAATAATTTTGTGATTTATCATATAATTTGAATAGCTAGAATTTTTATAGTACCTACTTCAATTTTAGTTTTATAATCATATCTTATTTCGCTGCCATTTGCATTAAAAAATACTAATAAAATATATTTTGAGATTAATACACACCAGCAATGTGTTTTCTCGCTAATTTAACACTAGGAGTGTGGTTGGTGGAAGCATCAGAGTCTATGTTCCTAAGGAATCTCGAGGTTATTGTGGCGAAGCTCTGTTGGGACATGTTCATGTAGCGCTTGCGAATCTCTAGCGCTTGTACTAGGTACGAGGACGCCTGTTGTAGATCTTCTAGGGGCACCTAAAACTCATTAATATGATACATATGCCACCAAATTATCACTAAAATATGTTTTCATATGAGTAAATTAAACTCAAACATGTTTTTAAATTACAATTTAAAGTAAAATATTTCGAAAATGTCCAATTTTAGAGTTCCAATTTTACAGTGCAATTTTTAACTTAGTAGTAGGCAACTTACCTTTATTAATGAATTGTTTGTATTTATTTTCCAAAAAAAATATTATTTTATTTTATTCGCATATTCCTATATAATTTTTTTTATAGTAAATCATAGAAATTTTATGTTCTGTTTAACATAGGAAGTAGTGAGTTCACGCCTCTAACAGAGAAAAACTTGTATGTATATATATTTTTTTTCTCAGACAATACCTACGTTACAACTCAAAAGACCCAAATAACATACATTCACATATAATTATACACTATATTTAACATTTCTCAAACTTCTCTTACCCCAGAAGTGTCCTCTCCACTGATGGCCACCCGCTGGAAATGAGGCAGTATGACGTCGAAGTCATCGTCGTCTCCTCTCAACCTCGCGGCCTCCTCCAACACGGCAGCCGCCCCACCAGCCTCGCTGCCGGCGAACGATCTGACTGACTGACCACATTCTGCCGCCCTGAAAAATAAGAGAAATTGATGATAAATATTATACAAATTGAATTTTCTGATATAATATAGTTACTTATATATTTTTGAGATATTGCGTAATTAGTGGCGTAACTATACGCCGCGCTTGCCTGGATGCCAGAGCGAAGAAAATGGAAATGAAAAAATCCACTCTCCCCGAGTGGAAATGGAATTGACTAACTGTCGCGTTAACAGGCAGACGTTGCGCCTCTGCGTCAATTTTTAATAGTAATCTTGAGTTGTAAAAATCACGATGTTTCGAAAAATATTAGACGTTGCTCACTCAACAAGTTTCTTAAAAGCTATTACATGAAAAGACATGGCAACACGATGCGAGATGTGACAGATTGACGAAAGTTGTGGGTTTCAATCCACGTGAAGGGATATTCTTTTTTATACAATGATTTCAATTAACCTCGTTTGATAACCAGACCATCATTGGTCAATAAAGCATAAGCGCAACCTGCCATACTTCCGGAAATTAGAAACTATCACAAACTCTTTAGTATAGAGACGTATTCATTTCGCAAAACACTAATATTTGTTTGACGGTCGCTCTAGAATAGCTCTACGCTAGGATACTGAATGATTTTTACAGAAAACCGCATTCAAGTTTTTAGGAATTCTTGATTTTTAAATATTTCGTCGATTTACCACCGAAATTTTATCAACAGAGAACCCGCGCTTTCACACAGATCACACCAAAATTACCCTGTTATAAGCTGTATAAATATTTGCTATATTTGTACTTAAATAAGCTATGTCATAACAATTAATGTCTGTGGGTGTGTTGATAGTATCAAATTTCCGAACTGCCAATTTACTGCCTTTCACGTGGGCGGAGAACGAATGGTAGGAATTCAATAACCGCTAAATACCTACTTGCCTGTTGTTGTTGCTGATTCTATGGTCACTTTAGATAGTATTTATAAAATTTAAATAATTATAAAAAAACAAGATTTTCATTAAAAATTAAATAGCTTTTTTTGTAATATTGAGTTTTCGAGCAAGTAGGTATATCAATATCAACACACTACAAATTACTAAATATACTTATGAGTTACCTAACATAACATACCTTCTAGATGTCCATTTCTTACATTCAATTTTGCTTCCGAACATATTTAATATGTGACACTTTATAATATACAATTTAAATAAAACTTTAAATATTTTAATATATTTTATTCACAACGTTCCCGCCATTAATTAATCTTTAAAAAAACAAATATAGGCAAACGATTTAACACAATCATCCAACAGCTTCTGTCACATCAAAATGTCAGTGAACACTGAGCACGAACACCCCCCGTGGTAAGGGCTGCCGACGCCAAGGCTTATCCAATTACCAAACAAAATGCTGGTTATTTATCTCACTGTTACACAACATCACTAATAAGGCATTACTTTGTAATCTTACTAAAAAGGTTTAGCTAAATCTAGGATTATCTAATGCTCACATACATTTTATTTAATTAAAAAAAATATATAAATAAATATATATTATATATAAAACAATTATTGATATTGTTTAAAACACTTTCTTTCCCTGATTTTACAATAATTTAAAACTTCAAACGCTTCTATTTTTTAATGACTGAACTGAAGAACATCCATACCCTAGTAAGGGTTGTGCCACGTCAAGGTTGATCCAATTAGTGGTACCAACACGACGGCTGTAGGAGTGCGAGTACACGCGCGTGCGGATGTAGCTCATAAACTTATGATATAGCTTCCACACCGTGGACGGTGGATACGTGTGACAGTTGAAATTTAATTAACGATGTGTAGAGGATTTTTTTTTACAGAGGTTCTTCTTTTGTTCTTAGCTTTTAAGAATAAGTTGATTATTTGGTTGTTCTTCGGAGTAAGGGATGTGTTGGTAATATATTATTGGTGATAGTGAACGTTTAATGTAATGGTATATTACAAAATAGGTCCAGTGCGAAAGTAGAAGAGGCTAATTTGACCATGTTTGACCAACATAAAAAAATTAATAATAAATATTAAAAATTAATAATATTTGTGCCACGCAAGTCTTTTAAAAGACCGGAATCGTTAGAACCCTACAACTCTCAAAATAGGAATATATAATTGTAATTATACAGTGAATATATATCATTACAGATCACGAAGATCAAATTCCATTTAATTTTTTCGATAGTATAAGATAAGCCGCCGTTGCGCACTGCGGAAAACGTATATCTGAATACGACGGTCTAATGCATGTTATTCATCGATTATTATAATGCGTGGTTGTTTCGTTACATGTGTAAAATTTATTTTTCTTACGCTTCAAGCTTCACACTTTGTTCCGTTTACAGCTGGATAGGCAAAAGAATCACAGTGACAAGACACTCCGTCTTTTATATTAATCGACAACATTGTGTGTTTAGTGCCCCATATCACCGTATTAAACTAAGACACGGTAAACTATATATAAGTCATTCTTTCGCCAGGAAATCGAACTTACTACCATCGTGTATACGTCAGACTCAACAACGTCGTTGTCAATATAAAATTTGCATAAAAAAAACTGGCAATGTAAATTAAAATCAAAAGTGTAGGTACACTTTGTACATACAAATTCTAAGAATAAACTCAATGTCATATTAATGCTTACGTTCTACTCTATTAAGGAATACTAGAAGAAAAACAGACGTTTATTTTTCTTGTCCTCTATTTGACCTTAGAATTTATGATTTACCCATATTGAGGAGCTGTGGCACCTCACGCGATTGTTTTAAGGTACATAGGTACATATCCTGTGGTAGTGCGAGTAAGAATATTTTATTTAAAATTGTATACACATTTGTAATGGTTTAAAACACGATGTTAAAAATAAAGAATTTGCGGAGAGTGAAGAAAGTTGTAACATACGATTTTCTCTTTGCCTACGGCGTGGGCTGTGGGTCAAAGTACAAAGTCAAATAATTTTATTCAACATAAGTCACAGACTTCAATTTTTGAACGTCAAACAACTTACTTAATTTACCACCAGTTAGCTAAAGTTAATGGCTCAGACCTGAGAAGAACTGGCAAGAAACTTAACGGGACTTTTTTTATTTTATTTTTTTGTTAAAAAATATACAATGACTTCAACCTACTTGACGTTTAGCTGTCTTTGTATAAGAAGCTTCTTCTCTATCTGTTCTATTGGGAACTGAGGGACCTCGTAGGGCGCCGACAGTTCATTGGGGAGCTCCCGCGGGGCCTCCGCGCCTACAGCACTAGTGGGACTCTCGCTTCCTGTAAAAAAATATTATATTGTTTATCCCCAATAATATTTAATATCGTAATAAATATTTTAATAGATAACCTAATTAAACAAGAGAAAAAATGGGGTTATCGGTTTAAGTTCAACAATAAGTACACAGAATCCATCCTTGCTTTCGCGGACGATCTTGCGATACTGACTAGGAATCCAAAGCAATGCCAGCTGCTATTGGATGAAGTAGACGATTTTTGCGCGTGGACGAAAGGAATGAGGACAAAACCTAGTAAGTGTCACTGTTTATGTCTGGGAAGGCGAAACACTAAATATACCTCATACGATCCGGGACTTAAAATTGCCGGTAAAAGCATTGCTATAGTTTCCGAAGCGGCACCTTTTAAATTTCTCGGCAAGAAAATAGACTACAAAGGCCGCACTCCATCTTTAGATGTACTTGTCGACAGCTTTTTGACGGATCTTGAGAAGGTAGATCATCAACCTATAAGTAATGTCAAGAAAGTTTGGATTTACGACAATTTTCTAACATCACGTCTGAATTGGCCTTTCCTCGTGTATGATTTCAATAAGACCCTCTTAACAAAGTTAGATGCAAGTGTCACAAAGATACTGAAGTTTTGGCTTGGGCTAGCGCATTCGGCGGACACCTCAACCTTATTTAGAGATAAAAATAGTTTCGGGTTGAGATTAAAGAAACCATCGGAGCTCTATAAACATCTAAGAGTCTCCAAAACACACATTCTGGGAAAATCACGGGATGAGATTGTTATCTCACTCCCAAAAGACAGAAGTGTCTCAGAGCTCGAGTCAAGACTTCAATTCCATAAGCAATTTATGATAGGAGCACAGTCTAGTAAAGTAGGGTTAGGATCAAAGAGGAAAGTTCAAGACATAGACATAATAAAATCTTTTATTCGGCAAGACGAGAACGACAAATATAAGGTGCACGCATTGGGTTTAGAAATGCAAAACGAGTGGCTAACTATAGGAGAATTCTGTATCCCTTTAGCTTTAAAATGGCGCACCCTAATTCACGACTGGTCTCCAGCACTATTAAAATTCTATCTAAATGCGTTCCAAATGACTCTTCCAGATCAAAGTAATTTAGTAAGATGGGGTAAAGCTACCGATAAATCTTGCTACATCTGTAAAGAGGCAGTAGGGACAGCTAAACATATGCTGGTAGGGTGTAGGGTACTCTTGGATAGTGGTCAATACTCGCGGCGCCACGATAAAGTACTAGAAATCATACGTGAAGCCGTTAGTCTATCTGTAGCAAGAGCACAGAGAAATATAACAACCAGCAAACGCTCAATAGAGTTTGTGAAAGAAGGTTTTTATAAAAAACCCACACAAAAACCTTTCTCTATATTAGATCCAGCTCCCGATTGGACACTTATGATGGACACGTATGAGAAACAGTATAGAATCCCTGAGGATATTTGTGTTTCGTCATCCAGACCGGATATTTTTCTCTATTCTCGAAGCCTAAAACGCATAGTACTGGTAGAACTTACAGTTCCGTGGGAAACAAATATCCCAAAAAGTCACCATCTAAAACTTAATAAATACTTTGATCTTACAAACGAACTGACCAGGAATAGGTTTAGAGTTAGCTTATTTGCGGTTGAAGTAGGAGCGAGAGGTATAACAGCGAAATCTCTCTATAGTTTACTCAAAGATCTCGGCCTATCTAGAACTATTATAAATTCATTTCTAGAACGCACTTCAAAGGCGGCTTTGGTAGAATCGTTTAGAATTTGGTTAGGTAGTGGGAGGAGCTCGGACAGTGAAGGTGAGCGTTAATGCATTTTAAAGGGGCCCCTTTAAACCTACACTTGGGTCGCAAGTCCCAAGCGCTGATCGGAGCTCCTCTTCCTACAACGCGATGGGCCCGGCACCCGCACGGTGAATCCATAGAATGCTAAGCAGTTTTCTTCTCATTAAATATGTATATTTTTGCAGAATAAAAAAGTTATTAGACTACCATAGTTAAATAAGAAGTAAAACTACTGTGTCCGTTGTGGCAAAGTGGCAGTGTCTAACTGTAAGCGCGAAGCTTGTATGTTTGCTTCCCACTCATTATAAGAAGACAAAGCGCGGTATCAATTTTTGTCATTCGAAATGCAATGTCTAGAAAACAAAGCGAAGTGTGACGATCGGAGTGTCTTAATAATAGATATTTTTGCATACCCCGCTTTATATTAAGCGTAAAAATTTTGACCTTTAAGAAATTTTAAAAGAGCATAATGCTAATTGCTATGTAGGTATGTATTTAGTTCAAGGAAATTTAATATATTTTATATATGTATATCATATTTTTTAAATATTTTTATTTCAATTAGACCAACTTTTTGTATAGTAATACCCCGAATTCATACTACGTACATATCTATCATATATTTACAAATAGCGATTGACCTTCAAGACTTATAGTGGGACTAACTGTAACCTTGTAGCTGTAGCTATACCTGAATATACAGATATATAAGTGTACAATTTTATAACTTAAGGACTAGGTTTTGTAAATTCTGTAACACTTTGGAGGACACATCCTCCAAAGTGTTACAGAATTAAATAAAAAATATGTTCATAATCAAAATTACATTCTATATATAAATAAATATACTGCATAATATGACTAGTAGAAATATAACTAGTAATGATAAAGCAAAAAGGAAAAAAATGTTAACAAAATATTATAAAAATTAGCATATTGATTATAAATAGGTAGAATTAAAATAAAAATAATGAAGTCGTTTTTATTATTTCTTTTTAAGAGCATCACGTTGTATCTATCACGCACATACTAGAAAAGGCAGGCATCAAGTGTTAAGTCACTCTCCCAAATTGTCGCGTTTACAGACAGACGCTGTGTATGTACGCCTCGGTCGTCCTTATTGTTCTACATAAAGTGAAATGTTTTTCTTCATTACACTTTTAAATAATGATTATTTAAAATAGACATGAAATGCACAAATTTCTATGAGTACTTTGAATTGTATTTTTTTTAAATATCATCATCATAAGCACACATTATTTATTTCTAGACTAGTCTATACGAAAATTACATGAAACGTCTATATAGAAATCTGCAAGTCCCAGGTCAAGGCTTACCATTCAACATATTAAAATAATGAAGTCCCGCTGCGGAGCGCTCGCTTATCTCTATTATATTATAGATATAGTAACGTTATCTGATCTTTTTATCTACTACCACATTCCGCTTCAAACAGATACAAAATGTAGTGATAAATATACTCCTTGATATTATGATTTTTAAGAAATATGTGTTAAGAAATAGTGGGGACGGAGTAAGCAGGGACTAAGTAACGGAGTGTCTTAACACTAGGTTCTTATAGTTCCTGCAGTTCCCTCTGCCTACCCTGTCATGTGCGGGATAAAGCGTGAAGCTAAAAAAAAAAAATTGTATAGAAGTATTTATAAAGGCATAGTGTTCCGCCACTCAAAACACAATGCCACGAAAAGGCGGAAAGTGGGGAACGGAGTGTCTTAACACTAGATTTCCACGGTTCCTCTGCCCACTGCGCAAAAAGCGGGATAATACGCGGATTAAAAAAGAGAAGTACTTATACCTACGTATTGAACTGACTGTTTTAAGCATTATTTTTATTTTTTTGAGAAGCAAAAAAAAAAGGAAAATCCACGGAAATGGAAAGGATTAAATATAGTGCTTTGATGCAGCCATAATGGCTACTGCGTCAATGACCTCATTCATTTCTTTTATCTAAATTCTATAATAGCATCGCTTCGATTCCCACTCGACGCCCACGTTTTATTTAATGCGCAAATAATCTATATATTACACCTAAGCCATAGAAAATTATGATTTCTGGAGTGTCATTCTTTAATATTTAAGCACTTTACTATATTTTTTACCTTTATAATAAAATATTTATTTATTTTAGTTTCTTTTCGAAAAATAGAAACGTAGCTGTATTTATGTATGTCATTCCATAGGAGTTCACTGGGGGACATTATGTTTTTAACGTCAAATGCACACACCAGTTCAAATTCATACCCCAGACTTGTCTCCTACAACTGCTTTTTCACTTTTTTTTAATTGGTTTACAATTTTCAATTATACATCGATAATTATATTTTTGAAATAGACTAAAGCAAGCCTTTCATTTCCCAGGCGTTATCATTAATTAGGTCATAATTTACAAATGTCTTGTCAAATATTTTTTTTTAAAGTTTAATAGATATTTATATTCTGATAGTAATATTCTAATACTCTCGGAAGTTTTCTAGAATCAAAGCAATAGTGATGTTGCTTATAAGCCTAGACAGGCATATTTTTTAACCACATCCGCAGGTTAATTTAATGTTAATAAGTATTTATAAAAACTCTTTTAATATTTCTTAAAACGATTCAAATATTAAATACACTTACTTATCTGGTTAAATTGTTACAATCTAAAGCACTTATCAGCAGCTATATTAGCATAGCAACTAGCTAAGCCCGCTTTTCTACTTTGAGTAGACAAGTAAATGGGAAAAGTAATGAGAATCGAACCCACAAACATAAATGCGACAGGTTTACAGACAGATGCTAACCCTCTGCGCCGCGATGGTCATCTAATTAATATATTATTAACTATATAGAAGTTTATAAAGAAATATTTTTAACAGAATTAAAAAGATTGAAAATAGACTCTAATAGCTGTTGTAGCAAACAGAAATTACTTATATTTTTATAACATTATGCTAAATTAGTTGACTTATACACCTAAAATAGCGGTCTCCAATTATGTTTCTATTGCCCTATGTGTGATATGAATGATTATATCAAAGACGATTTAACATGACAATACATTATGGATATGTCTTATCAGAAATTTTCATTATTAAGCGAGAAACTTTAGAACAATAAATAATGATAAATTTTATTAAATTAAAGGTTTTGGTGACATGTGTATTTAACTTTCAGCGTTTTGAGCAAGAAATACTTAAATATACTTGTTCATGTATTTTTGACATTGTACCTCGTATTTGGGTTGAGAATATTTTGTCAAAATATTCCGATTTCCACTTGAATGGCGGCGGAAATTAAAATAACTGATCCCCCTAGAGGAGGAAGTCAAACCCGCAATCAAAATAAAAAAAAAATTGTTAACTTCTTATACATATTATATATTTTCTTATAGAGTGCCCAATATTATTTTGTTCACTTCTGCCAACAATATCAAAAACACAAGGTCTAAAACGATTATATTAAATTAAATATATGAAATCATTATCTATAAATTATTATATAAGTCTTTTCTCACTAAAAATACGGATATTTAGAAAATATTAAGGAATAACATAGTACAAAATTAAAATAAGCAGTAGTGCCAACTGCATAGCTAATTAATATGTAACTTGCAATACTATATTATAATCTATACAGCGTGGCACATCTTCATATCGACTTAATAAGATTATTTTCAATTTTTACTATTTATATATATGCATTTGTATACATATACATTTTTAATATTTATTATATATGTATATTGTGTACAGTGTCTGAAAAATTATATAACATTTTTTTTATAAATTGCATAATGTGATAATAACTCTAAATATATATAAAAAATTCGATTATATTTAATGAATATCTTATGATAAAATCGATTCATATCGATATTCACACTTATTGACACTGATAAGTTTTTTGTATCTACGTATCTTTGTCAATGAAGGAAAATATAAATTCAATTTAATATTTTTTCATATATTGATTATATATCTCAGCATTACCAAATTAGTAATCTTTATATTGGTAGACTACTCATACCGTTCCTTTTATCTCAGTAAATAACGCCGAAAGCCCAATAAAGTATTAAACTACAGATTAAATTTTTTTACAATGATTACACACTACGTGTTTTTGGATTAAGTCCTTAAGTGTAACTTGCGAAATCACCATAGTTTGAAAAGCTTTCTATTGCCAAATTTTTTTAGTTTCACGCTTTATCCTGCACATAGCAGGGTAGGCAGAGGGAACCGCAGGAATCGTAGGAACTATTGCAAATTTAATTTAAACTAATTAATAATGGACGAATCAGTCCTTTTTCATTATAGCGAGTTTTATTTTACTAAGTTTTAATTATAATGAAAAATAGTAATTCGTCACGGAAATGTATGTAAAGCGTTATGATAAAAATTATTATTAGACGTTATCAATATAAGCGATAAAGACGTGCGAGTAATTTTAAAACGTAAAAAAGGAACGCACTGCGTCGCTACTTGTTACTTGCTAGACATTCCACATTGGGCTGGTGCCAGGATATCCCCCATTAAAGTAAATAGTTACCTATTTTTTACTTGGTAAGTCATAGTACAGTCTCTTACAGTCCGTTTAATAAGAATATTTTATTATTTTATGTGTTAGCGTCATTTTTTATCTTTAAAAAACTTAGTGACACCTAATGCGGAGAACGGAGTGTCTTTATTTCTCCCCACTCAACCTAACTGCATTAAGCATTGCGCGTTAGTGGTACAGATTGAAAAAATATTTCGAATACCTATGGATCGTTCATAGATTAAATGAAATTAAATTATAAATTAATTAATTAAATTATAATTTAATATGTAGTTGAATTATGTATTGATTCTTAAGATACTTAAGACGGCGATTTAGTATTAAAATTCATATAGATATTTTCTATATTTTGTTTAGATATGTGTTCACAATTGAAATTTATTGAATTAATTAAAGTAATTCTTGTTGTTAAAATAATTTTTCTTGTAAATATGATAACTATAATATCCTTTTTTTATTAATATTTTCGTAATTTTTTTTTAGCTTCACGCCTTATCCCGCACATGACATGGTAGGCAGAGGGAACCGCAGGGACCGTGGGAACCTAGTGTTAAGACACTCCGTTGCTTAGTCCCTGCTTTCTCCGTCCCCGCTTTCCGCCTTTTTCGAGGCATTGCGTGTTGAGTGGCGGAACTCAACGCCGGCCTTTGCCTAGTTTACCAGAGCGAAGAAAATGGAATTAGAAAAATCCATCTTCCCCGACTGGAGATCGAACCCAGAAACCGTCGCGTTACAGGCAGACGTTGCGCCTCTGCGCCACGACGGCGCGTAAATGATTATAGAAAATCAGTCAAAATTAAAATATAAGAAATTCGATATGGCATGACTGTCATGGCGTCATAGTTACCTCACGGTGGCGAAGTTATACTATCTTGAGGTAAAATCATATTTTAAAAAATTTAAAAAATAGCAGCCATACAAAAAATAGAAATCTATTAATCTTCAATAACGGTAATCAAAACATCGCTCCTCAAATTTGCGGCCCCATATACACAACCCTATGATATTGCATATACATCGCGTTGGTAGTACCACTTGTAAATGCATAATCCATTCTGTAAATGCATGCATGCATAATAATGTAATATATTTACGTATTTGTTCCGGTGTCTCCTCCTGGACGTCGGACGGCGCACGAGCGCACGCGCGCACGTGCCATATGTCTTTATCGAAACTGTACATCGTATGACACTTCACACATTAGCACTATTTTCCTTTTACTTCTCAAGGACTAATTAAACGCGAATTGCGATTAATTGATCAAAACAAATATCTGTATGTGAATCGATTAAATTTAATAAAAATATTGAATTTTTTGTTCCTATTTTAGTGGTATTTTCAGTAATTTTGAAATGGCAGTTAAATAACAATTACTTGTAAGTATTGTGTTAAATACAAAAAATAAACATTTTAAAGAATATTTATAAATACAATTTAAATTTGATATTTAAATTATTCAACAAATAATTTAAATATTAAATTTAAATTGTATTTATCAGAATATTTAATAAGTATCGTAGTTACTAATTTAAATTATTTTAAACTAAAGATGTGTTGTCGATTGTACTCTTAGCAACGTGACAAAAATATTGTATTATACACTAAAGGGAAACGCACACGAAGAGCTATCAATAAGGTTATCGTTGTTTTATTGACTGGAGATACGTGCCATCTTAAATTCGTAATTATTGATAGAACAAACAAACTGTTTTGTTCGGAAAATTACGTCCTATGATGCAATAGCCGCAGTCTGATAAATACTAACATACGTAGTATGGGGAACGTCTCAGAAATTATACGACTAGATTCAGTTTACCTTGATATATGAACAGACCGCTCCTAAAAATAAACATATATACATACATACATATATACATATAGGGATATTTAAACACAAAACAAATACCATATACTACTCATAACATATTGCAGAAACGTGTTTTAGATGGGTTTGGTCCCATAAAATCTAGCATAGAAGTCAACATCATTAACATCAACATGTTAATTAATAATTAAATTATGTTAATAAAGAATTTCTTCTAATATGTGTATGTATATCTATATTATTTTGTATATTTATTGATTTATTTATATGTTAAAAATATATGTTCAAATTAAACATTTAGCCACAAGTGGTAACTATGTCGTCGGCTATCCATCACGCCCTTAACGTCAGGGAGCGCCAGTCAGTATAGTCAATTTACGAGCTTATAACCACTTTACCGTACCGTATTAGGTAACAAATTAATTATTGATCCTACATAACTTTCCATTGTTAACTTTTCTGGGACATAATAGACCTTTGTAGGCTTCGCCATAGTTTAGCAAAAGTGTACTTTACTTTTAACTACAAAAATTATTTATTTTCCAGTCCCGAGAGGAATTGTAAACATCGTAGTATATAGTAATCTCCTTTACTCGGGTCAGTATATCTTTAAATATGTATATATAATATATTAATATGGCTAAAAAGTAAATGTTTTACACATGCTGTATATCTCTGCAGTCAAAATATATATAGAATTATGAAAATATAACAATAATATATAAAAACAGATAACAAAAACCTAGTAATATGTATGTATATGCAGTGAATAGATGCAGCGGCCTTAAAGGGCTGTTATTAGTGGATGAAAATGTCTATTTTAAGAATCCCTCGGGCGAAGGCTGTGACGCAACATTTTATCATTCACTGTACCACTCGGCACGGGGCAAGGTTAAGCGATAAGGGGTCAAATTTACAACGTGCATACATACAAATGTTATACTTCAAATGTATATCAATTTAAATGTATTATGAATAATAATTAAAAAAATCTATATTAACGCAAATAAATATTTTTGGATTTTTTGTTAATATTAAGTAATACTCGAAACGTCATAAATAAAGACAAGAAGGTGAATATCAACAAATTTTAACAATTTAATATTATTTCAAGCGTTGACTGTGGACGGACGCACGTCACCCACAATCTTATACGATGTTTATAAACAACTGCGTTTAAATTACAACAAAAATGTCTTGCACATGACGTGGTCCGTCAACTATTTCGTATGTACATCCAAAAATATGCTTATGTTTAAAAACACCAAATCCGACTTCTTACGCCTCAATTCACTAAAATACTAGAATAATTAATAATAATCTAAATTGAGAACATTATACACACATATTTACTACCATTTCACAATCACCTACACATTACTCAAACAGCTGTTAAACAGTTTACTATATATTAAGTTTAACTAAAACCGCTTACAATATTAACAAAATATTTAAAACAGATTAAATTACATTAAATTGTAATTTAACAACTGTTTTAAAACAAATATGCATATATATTGTATATATATGTGCCACGCGACAGTACACGGTAATGGCCGCTAGTGCGCAACGGCGGAGTATCGCGAACTGACTGTGGTCCGTCTCTGTACTGTACTCAGCTCCGGCTACTCGTCTTGCCCCCAATACCTCATTCATATGCAAAAATTATAATATTATTATTATTTATCTGTCTTGTCAATATTTACGTGTATAGGTTAAAAATTACCAATTTAAGTCATTTGTTATAATTAAAAAATATATTATAATTCTGTATTTTTTTTAAATATTACGTAATATTTTAAATTATTGTGTAAGTATTAATGGGAATGGTCATAATATTTGACTTGCTACAGTTTTTATATAAGTATGACACGAAAAAGCGTTTTTATATATTTACGCCAATTAAAATGCTTTTTAAATATTTTTTTTGACAAAATATTTGTACAATTGGACAAATTATTATTAATATTATTAATATTATTAATATTGGTTTTTATCTTTTCGCAGTTTTACTCGCTTGGTAAGATGGAAGTCACGAAGAATTGTGCAAAATAATTGACATACTCTTTTAAGTCACAGACTTAACTCAGATCCCAGTACAATGAGTTAATGTTAACACCGTTAATGTGATAAATTATAATATATATGCTACCTATAGCAGTAAGAAGCACGGTTTCCCAAACTTCTTCGCAACACGAAGCCCCTCGACACCCCCTCCCCCTCCCCTCTCCACTCACGATCAAATTCCTGGGCCAAAGTTTGCGTGTATTATTGGTATTTAGTATTTTATCGTATGAATTCGTATCGTGTGTGTATCAAAAAACAAGTGGAATGTGACTACGCGAAGACGCAGTAGGTGAACGCAAATGAAGGGCCCAACAGCCCGTTGTACACAGGTCTACGCGTTAACGCAACGCCTTTAAACATTGTCGCAATGCTTTAGAGAAAATTTAGGAAACCCTGGCCTATATCCTCCTTATACATTAGTGATGTAACGAATGTCACTTTTTTAACATTCGCGAATACGAATGCGAATATTAAGTATCTTTTTCAAATTTGGCACTCATGTTTACGGCAAGATAGCACTTTAGACGCCCGTTCCGTCGCTACTTATTATTCTTATGATTTTTTTATATTAATAGTTTATTATAAGGGGCAAGTGTAATTTGATCATTATTTTTACTTTTGTTCAAGTAGATGATTATATAACATTTAAAAACCTAAGTAACAAATTCTTCAAAAAAAATTCTTGAAAGATAATGTTTTTTTTGCTTAGAATGCGTTAAAAAAATGTTCCATGAAATATAATGAAGACTTATAATTTGATTAAGAGGCTAAGTTATTATTTTTTATAACGTATTATATTTGTCAATTTTTTTATTTTTCTAACATTCAATTTTCGCAAAACATTCGCAGAAATCTTTGCGAAAATGCATATGTGTAAAAATGTGCGAATATGCGCGAATGCGAATGCGAATATTCGTCACATCACTATTATACAGCAATCAGTAAATGATTAAAAATAATAATATATTTTGTAACAATATATTTTATATAATATATAGAATTTACGAATCTAATACTGAAATTCAAATTATCGTATTTATGTTTATTATAATTATTTTATCTATTTTTTTTTATTCATACATTTTATAACGTAAAATAAAGTAAAATTATTTAATATTTCAATCTTCACTCATCGCGCTTACTTGAGTTAAACTATGTATTGTAATAAAAGCATTTTAAAACTTTCAAATTCTTGAGGGACGACGTTCTCGAGAATTATAACATGTTTCGCCCACACACGTGTACCTTCGATAGCTCAGTTGGTAGAGCGGTGGACTGTAGAGGTGTAAATATCATTGGCATCCATAGGTCGCTGGTTCAAATCCGGCTCGAAGGATTCTTTTTTCCGTATTTTTTTATTTTTTTGGTTATATAATTATAATATAAAAAATATTTCAATATTAGATACAAATAAATGATAATAAATGATTAAAAAATAATAAGCAAAAAATGTTATCCTGTACTTATACCGACATATCGGGCGTCTATAGTATACGTTTTATTAAGAAACATATACCTACTATTTCAGTTAGATGGGTATACTGGAAAATTAAAATCAAAAAATATTAAAGGACTGTCGTGGAACACAGGCATAGCGTATGCCTGTAAACATAACGGTTTGTGGGTTCGATTCCCACTCGAGAAAGATGAACTTTTACATTTTTACTTTCTTCGCTATGACAACTAGGCAAAGCGCGGCGTAGAGTTCCGCCACTCAACATGCACTGCCTCGAAAAAGCGGAAAACAGGGAACAGTGTCTTAACCCTGAACTTTACCCTGCTATTTGCGGGATAAAGCGTGAAGCTATAAAATTAAAAACACTGAAAAATAAACTAATGTACTTACGAGAATCATCGAAAAAAGAGTCCGTTATAATGAGTGGCGACCGGGAGCCATCTTGCACGCCTCTTGACGACATGTCCTCTCGTTCTACCACATATCCTTATCTTATTCTATCTTATTATCTTATCCTTATTAATATTGATAAACACCTTAATTGAAAATATTAGAGATTTCGTCATAAAAAGCATTAGAAGTATTTTTTAATAAATAATAATAACACTTATAAGCGATGCAATTTCCTGATTCATATAAATATGCAAATAACAAAGTTGTATAATTCTTACAATTATTATATTAATAAATATAAACTAAATTCGACTATTACAAATAAGTACGAACGTACGATAAACACATACAGATAAATATTTTTATGATTTTTAAACTGTTAATCCACACTGAGGATAGAAAAAATATTTAAAGAAAACATATAAACATTTGAACGCAGCGGGACTCGAACCCACGCCATCTAGTTTCCAAATGTATGTGCTAAAGCAAGACGTACGAAGTAGCCCAATGGTTCAATTTAAATAGTTATGAGTATATATTTATTATTATAAAAAAATAGATACTCATGTACATTTAGTTGACAGAGACCCTTGTAATATATCACCCGATTTACTTCGTTTAACACTTTTGCTACAACATAGCGCTAGGTGATGCATTCGTCAAATATATAAAAGTAGCTTATATTTTATACCATTACATTCAATTTAAGCTGTTAGAGAATCCTAAGTTTTATAATAAATTCTCCCTATATTTGGAAGATTAGTTAAAAAAAATATAGGTACTATATTTTTAAAATTGATGGAGAAACTATCTATTTCATTAATTAAAGCTATGTAAGCGCAGTGGGACAGAGACTCTGCGGGAAGACTAAGTTCAACACCCACTTGGGGACAAAGAAGCGGAATTGAAATATGTATAATGAAAAGTGGAGAAGACAGTGTCTCGATAATCTTGATTTTTCTCTGCCCATCATTGAGCACGTACCTAGGGTGAACAATTTACATACAATTACAACAATAGTGATAAGATAACTGACTATAAACCTACACGAATGATTCACTATTATTTACACTATCACATCATATATTACACTATGATATCACTTTTCATTCTTCACGCTTCATCCTGCACATGGGATGCTAGGCATAGGGAACCTTAGGAACCTAGTGTTAAGACACTCCGTTCCTTGCTTTTTATTTTCAGTTCCCTAGATAGATAGCAGGGAATCATATCAAAAATAAAATAAATTCTAATATTAAGACTATACTATACTTCTAAGATCACTAATCTTATAACATTCGACTACCTAACTAACTAACCAACTTATTAAAAAATAAAAGTGCAACAACTGAATATAAACAAAAAATCGCAATAGCAACACTACACGTGGCGAAGTCGAGTAAACAGAGGTGTTATTGCTCTCAATACGAACGACCTTCGTGTAAATATATCGGAGTACCGACCGACTCTCGCCCGTGCCTGTAGCTGTGCCGGTCCAAAACAAACATTGTGAATTCATTTAAAATTTCCATAATTGTAACTTTCTTTATGATGACGCGAGGTAAATGATCTTGAGATAACTTTAAGTGATTTTGGTATATTTTTTACGTTTTAAAGTAAATGCAGTAGCACATTCTTAAGGGAATATCTTTATTTTATGATTTATAAAGTGTTTATGTACACTGAGGATTAGGAATTGGAGAAATTTGAACACAGCGGGATTTAACGCGTTCTTCACCATGCTGTTTGATATTCTTAATCTTAAGTATAATAATGTTTCTTTTAGTATTATTAAAAAATATTTTTATCACCACAGACTACAGCAAAGTGTTCAAACGTCGGGTTTTCAAAACATTAAAAAAAATATAATACACGCACGTATTTCGGCTAAATTGTTTTATTTGAAATGTATAAAAATTGCGAAAAAAATATCTTATTAAATTTAAATTTAACCAAAACAAGTGTCGTTGCATAAAAACTCAAAAGGTCATTCCTATAGTTCACAAGTTGGAACCATTGAAGAGTTGGAACCAGTGTTATTGTGGTACCGGTGGTGTTGTTATTGCAATTACAATAGAAAAAAAATAGTTTCTCATATTATATCTTTCGCCAGATTAGAAAATGGAGCGACTTATCGCCAACGCAATTACGCAAATCGATTTATATAGTGTACAACCGTATCCTTATTAAAGAAGTATTTGTAAAGTTAATTATCTTAACGCTTGTAACTAATGACGTCCACTTAAAATCTTAATTAAACGAAATATTATTAAATGGAGAAGTTAGTAATCCTTTTTGTTAAAACACAGATTTTTCAAAACTGATAAAATACACAAATAGTTTAAGCCATTATCAATTGAACTATTCAAGACCGAACGTCGGCTGTACTTTTCAAAGATGTGTATTTCCGAGATCTTTAAAACGGTACCAAAAGTAAAACTCTAAGTCAAAAATTCGTTTCTCTAAGTGTGCGCAATAAAAACGTTTCCACAAATAATATATAATGAAGATTCGGGATGTGTTCCAATAAACGTACTCTTTAAATTGATTTGTCATCAATCTCAGATCGATATAGACATAGATAAGGCAAAGAAACATATGCCCGGAAACATTTGACGGTACGCCAAACGTTAGTCTCGAAACGACAACAAAGTGAATGACATTATAACAAAGAAAATCAATTACTACCACAAAATCTATACGAAGTTTACTTATCAGAATTTAAAGAAACTTCTTTAAAGATGACGAAGAATTTTTTTTAAGGATTAAAAACTAAATTATACAAGTTAAATCCAATTTTTTTTTTCAGTAAAGTTATCACTATACCTTTAATTTATTGTTGTGGAAAATGTCTATACTTCTAATCAAGTATCTTCTATTAAGGCGGGCAAAAACCAAATAAAGCTGTATATACAATCTAACGCAATAGTTTTCACCGCTGTCCTTTTAAGAATATAGCTTCACGCTTTATCCCGCACATGGCAGAGTAGGCAGAGGAAACTGCAGGAACCATATGAACCTAGTGTTAAGACCCTCCGTTACTTAGTCCCTGCTTTCTCCGTCCCCGCTTTCGCCGTTTTCGAGGCATTGCGTGTTAAGTGGCGGAACTCAACTTTTAAGGATAACTATGAAAAAAACGAGACTTTTACTATGTACCTTATACTCTAATACCAATCAAAAAAAAAATACTGCACTCATAAAACACGTATACGTTCTAATATCATGTTGGAATGAGTTATTTTTCACCAACAGCAGTGCTGCATATTGAATGTTTAAATTTATACATACATTTTGATACATTTTGAATGCTAAGTTTAATCTGATAAGATTAAGATGGATTGCTTTCTAATTTCAGATGAGATGTGACAATTGCACAGCAGCTGAAGCAGGCTATCGGCTACTGTATACAAAGATTAATTATACGTATTATTGAAGCCATTGCGGCGCAGTGGGCCAGCGTCTCACTAAATGTAAACGCGACGACGTTGGACTCAATTCTAATTAGGTGGAATAAATTGCCTTACTTTCTTGCCCTGGTAAGAAGACAAGATGCAGCGTTGAGTTGAGAGATCGCTCCTCAACGGAAGGGACCGAAGGCGGAATGTGTTACAATTTCCATGACCCTACATCGATTCCCAAACGGTTCGACTCGTGCTTGACTATTTTTGAAGTGAAACTTCTTTAGGCGCATGAGGGTAAAATTTTTACAGATGAAACGTCACGCCGGTATGCAACGCAAGTGCGGGAAAAAAGAGACAGAGTGATCGAGACCGATTGAGAGAGAGTAAGACAGGGCGAACGTAGCATGAGCAACTAGCCGTGGAGTGAGAGTAGGGAGCAAGCGAGTGAGAAAGATTGAGAGAAAAAGTGAGACAGAGCGAACGTCGTATCACGCATAGTGCTATGGAGTGTGAGGTGGGAGAGAGCTATAGTGAGAAAGATTGAACAAGAGAGAGAGAGAATACGGGATATCGAGAAAGAATACACGCCCTATTGGTTGTGTATTCGTTTACTAGTTAATTATTAGAACTTTAGATGTCATTTCTGTCGCATAGCGTTTTTTATGATAATTGGTTTGAAGGTTAGGTAGTTTTAATATTTACAAATAACATGTGGTATTTCAACTTACCACTCGTCATTTGATAATTTAATAAATCATTTACCATAAAATAAAAATATTTCATAAATTCGCTTTTCTAAATTTTGAATTCAAAAACAAAACTTAATTAATAATTTCTAATATTGGCAAAAAACACGTGGCTTTTTTATATTTCTATTACTATTTTCTACTACCTAAGCCTCTTGCGGGATTCAAAAGACGAATTTAAAACAAATAAATATGAATTATAGTATATATTTCTTAATACGATAGATTTATTTATTTTTCCTTCTGAACGCTGCTGATGAATAAGCAAATACGTTATTTTCAGCGGTCACCGTTGCCAGACACCTACGCACCTTCGAGCAAAGCGCCGAGTCAAAGACCTATCGAGCTGTACATTTTATTTAGCTGTACAAGATATAATGTTTAGGTGGAAAAACATTATTTGCGGTACTCTGGTATTGAAATTTTACATATACAGATATGATAGACATGTTATATGTATGTAAATTATTTATATTGTTACTAATATATACTGATGTAGATAAGAAATTAAGGCTGAATTATTTATTATACCTTATGTCTGTTACCTAGTTTTCACAACAACAAACTTATCTTAAAGAAAATATAAAAATTTGAACGCAGCTGGATTGGAACCCACACCTCTTGTCGAAATTCATCAGTTCAAATGGTTTGCTTTAAATAATTTTACTATTCTCAGTATGGATTACTAGTTTAAATATCGTACAAATAACAATTTTAACTCACTGGTAAACGTAAACGATTAAATATTAAATTTAAAAAGCGAGGACGGAGAAAGCAGGGACTAAGCAACGGAGTGTCTTAACACTAGGTTCACACGGTGCCTGCAGTTCCCTCTGCCTACCCTGCCATGTGCAGGATAAAGCGAGAAGCTATAAAAAAAATACTTAAAGAGTCTAACAATGGCAACAGTTTGCGCTAGTTTTCGAATCATCAAATTTCTGAAATATATTTTATATTTTCCAAAAATGTCAAAGAGATGAAAATAATGTCAAACATATACCAAACAAGCTCTCTAGTTACTAACGATTACTTTTGCTACATACATTATGTAAGACAGAGGTGGATGTCGATTTTTCTTGACCTTCATTGCAAAATGAGGCATTGAAAACACAAAGAGCTTAAGAGTTACCTGCTGATAGATTTTTAAAAGGATATTTCAATAAAAATATGAAGTTTGTATATATACACAGTGTACAAGTCACATGATAATACCAACGTAATCTCATAATTAACGTAACGCAACGAATATAAAGTAAATAATTTAATACTTATTCATGCGATAACGAATACAATACAATACATTGATAAGAATTGTAGGAAATATCTTAAATTGCATTAAATAGAACTTTTAACTATTTATAGACTATAATAATAAAAACACGATGTCACATACACCTTTGTAGGTAAGCTTATAAAGTATCAACATTTTATAAATAGCTAAATAACTAAGTTATTTCAGGCATAGATTAATCAAATTATGCATTTAATTTAAGAGTATATAGATTGCGTTTCAGCGAACGCCAGTATATTTCAGTTGTAAGTTGTAACAAATCATATGACAAATTGCAAGCAACTGGAGAACCAGCATGTATTATACAGTACCAGAACGAAATACAGGAAATTGCATCGCATTACTCACTAACGTTTCAATTACAACGACAAAATCGCAGACCTGTTTTAACACTTCACAAGGTATCTATTATTTTCTAATTTATTTATTTATAAACAATTTCACACAAAACACGCTGTTGTGTGGATGTTTAGCGGAGCACTGAGCGCGGGCTGGCAACTACACAAATACCTAATGTACGTTTTGTATTTAACACAATCGAGTCATGGCGGCACCGATCCATCCATCAACCTTGACGGGTTCTCCTTTATTTGTGATAGATAAGCGTGTAAATTTGCCAATAACAACTTTGAAAGGCCTCTCTGTTATACACCCGATTTGTATTTATTTAGTTATTTAATACTAAATGTCATAATTAAATTCTAATTGTTAATAAATAAATGTTAGTATATATACGCGACGGTTTGTGGGATCGAATCCCATTAGGGGAAGATAGATTTTTATATCAATTTTCTTCGCTCTAGCAACTAGGCAAAGCGCGGCGTTGAGTTCCGCCACTTAACCTGCAATGCGTCGAAAAAGGTGGAAAACAGGGAACAATGTCTTAACACTAGGTTCCTGTGGTTCCTGCGGTTCCCTCAGAAGCTAATAAAAAAATTAAAAAAACCTACCCTCCTAGAAATTATCATCAATGACATTTTATCATTCTAACGGAACTAGTAGTAATGGAACTACTCTGTAATATTGTTATTAAATGACTCATGTCGCCTACTACAATTACGTAAAATCTCTATTCGAATGCTCTCACATAAGCCTTATATGGTCTAATTGTATTTCAATGTTATTATTGAAACTAAAGTAACCACTTCCAGTTTTCTATGCGTTTTTTCGGGCAAACATGACTATTTACTAGTTAGTATTTATTTACAGATTTATCCGCGTAGGTGAAGGCTGAAATTACTTCCCATATTACTATATTGCAAGTTAACCTAACAAATCTCGCCGCACACGTAAGGTGCATGTAAAAACACCGTGCACCGGCGTTTTATAGGTGGCGCGTCGATTGATGGAAATTATTGCCGCGTCTTATCTTCTTATCAGAAGGCATTTACATAGTATATTAATTAAGGTTTTCTTTTCGGTGTATAAGATAAAATATTAATGTGACTAGAATTTTCTAATTTCTTTAGATTTTAAATGAATGGGAGGTAAGTACTTAGTGACTCAGCGCAATTTGCCGACAGATTACAATTTCGCAAAATAATCACATTGTAACGGCATTTATACGCAATATAACGATAAGGATCGTCGTGGCGCAGAGGCGCAACGTCTGCCTGTAACGCGGCTAACGCGACGGTTTCTGGGTTCGATCCCCAGTCGAGGAAGATGGATTTTTCTATTTCCATTTTCTTCGCTCTGGCAACTAAGGCAAACAGCGGCGTTGAGTTCCGCCACTCAACACGCAATGCCTCGAAAACGGCGGAAAGTGGGGACGGAGTAAGCAGGGACTAAGTAACGGAGCGTCTTAACACTAGGTTCATATGGTTCCTGCAGTTCCCTCTGCCTACCCTGCCATGTGCGGGATAAAGCGTGAAGCTAAAAAAAAAAAAAAAAAAAATGTAAAAATTCGTTTCAAGCAACTTTTAAGTCAGCGATAAATTGTTTTATACGTATATGATTTTTTTGTCTGTCTGTTTAATGTCTTGTATGAAAAATATCTCTTTGAAACCGCTATATGGATTTGTAAATACTTTGATTTGGAAGTACTACACTCATAATAGTGCAGCTAAATATAAAAGATGATCCACTGGATTATAAAAATTGAAGATCTAGTACATGTTATGAAGAACCGTAATAAACTAAGCTATAAAATTCAGTGAGTAAGTTGTTAAATAATGCGTAACGTTTGAATTGTTATATTTTCGTAAAAAAATTAGAGACAAGGAGTAACTTTATCACTCTTAACGCAACACTTACGCAAATTCTTGTCCCGGAATTCTCACAAGAGCGAGATTTATGTGGGAAAATCATTTTTCACCGATACCGAAAACGCGCCCGAATACAAGGCAGGTGTCTGTCATATAAAGTATTTTATGCTAGTGATTCGATAGGATAAAATCTCAGCAAAACTCTAAAATATCAAAAAATCATTGGTGTAATAGAAATTGTCAAGAATATTTGTCTGCATTCACACTCTGTTCTTCTCGAAAACCCGTTAATTTCTTTTTTGTAGCTCAAAAATCAAATCGATTTTATGCTATGTTAGCAAAACTATATGTTAGTTTTAAATCAAATACAGCTCAATAAATACGTAAATTTTTATATACAAACATGTTTTACTGAATCAGCTGTTCCATGTATTGATCCCATTACGACGCTAGAAGGGAATGTCAACACGCGGGGCATGCTGATCATAACAACTCTTTAAAATAGTCGTATTATACTAAACAATATGTAATATTCAACAAGGACGAAGGCGCTCATGTTTCACATATGGCTAAGATTGTTTTACTTGTAACTTATTTGCAAAAGCAAATTTTTTTGTTGTATGTATTGTATGAATTTACTATATTAACCAAGTATTTTATGAATATTTTTAATAAGTATCTTACAGAAACTAGAATCAATATTGCATTCATTTGTTTAGTTAACAAAATTAATTATAAAGGATCTGAAGTTCGTTATTTATACTTTAAAATATAGTAATAAGTGAAACAATGTAAACTATCCATAAATTACTGACCAATACGTTTGCTGAGATGCGGTGTGCTCTCCTGGTCCTCTTCCTCAACATCCACATCAAAAGAAAAAGGAAAACTCTTCGTAGAGCCGACGAAGCCGGCGGCCATAGTAAATACAACCAAACAAATGTAAAACAACCGTCCGGCAAGCGATAACACCGCTACTGGAGCCACTGGAATTATGTGTACACTTCCATTGGATTGGGCTACCAGTTACAAAAATTGAAAATTGATTAGACATTTTATGATTTTTAATCTGTTACAATGTCTACGTTCGTTTTGTAATAATATTTAGTAATGAAAATTAAGTATAATAAATTGTAAAATTCGTACCTTATATTTCAATCAATTTAGAGATTGAAAATCTTAGTCGCAAGAATCTTAAGCATCAAAATTAAATCATGTTACTAAAAAACAACATTGTACTTACAAAAATATATTTTTATTGTAACAGCAGAGGTATTACAGACCAGACCACTAGATTCGTTTCCGGCCTTTGTGGTGGAGGTAGAAGCGCTTTGAAGGTACCTATATTGTATTGATCTTAAAATGCTGCCGTGAAAAGGCAATTCCACGTGTCCAGTTGGTGAGGAAGATATTTTGATTTGTCTTGAATCGCATATCATGATGCGATTGGAGAATTCAGCGGCAGGTATCAGATCAAAAAGTTCCCCAGAACACTTCTCGTGTTATAAGCGGTCTCTACGCAACGCCAAAGTCCTATAGACTATTGGGTCCACAATAATACGGCCACCTACTACTAAGTAGACCATCAGACATGACACGAAAACAATAGTCCATATGAGGTTGTACCTGTGCTCTACAAAGAACAGTTTGACGTAAAAGACTGAAGTACTGTCGCGCTCTTTCGTTGACACCAGTTTTTTGCGGCCAATTTGGCCTTGCTTTCGTGCATGAAGTGATCGTGACACTGGCAGTCAAGTCAAAGCCAGATACATACTGATCCTAGGTGTTTAAGAGGAGTATTTTTAAGAATAGGTGAAAACAAATGAATTTTCTTAATAGTCAACGTGCAGACTGGAGTCTTCTGGGGGTTCAATTGAATTCGGTTCTTTTCACCCCACGTCACATTACGTACGGAGGTTTCTATAGAAGACACAATTTTCGGAATTTCGTTTTCCCGAAAGAAACATGCACTACCAGAGTATAAGGCGTCCACTGTACTATCATTGCAGTGAAAGCCAGAATCTTTCAACACGTCTTGAATGTGCAACAAACAGTATAGGGGACAGCACACTGCCTTGAAGAACGCCAACATGTACGGACAAAAGGTCTGAGAAAAAAGGCATCGACAGCGACCTCAATGCAATACTCTGTAAAAAAATTAGCGACCACTTGCATAATACTAGCGACCAATTGCTGGGAGGATCCAATAGGATAGAACTCGATCAAAGACAGACACTTACTTTCGACAGCCGCATTATAATTGACAACTTATAAAACCTTAAATTTACGTTCGTATCCATTTATTTTGTGTGAAATGGGCTACAAAGATGAGTTTGTACATATTCCGACAAATTTTGTAAGTCAAACAAAAGGATGCAATTAATAAGATTCGATAAACAAAAAAAAATTCGAAGTGAATTCGAAAAGTTAGTCTATATGTCATACGAAAGGTACTGATAGGTAGGATGGCGACGGCGTAACTAGGAAATCAAGCATAGAGTATAAAGAGATATTTCCCCGACAACCGCTAGACGATACTGAAATCTAAATATTTTTTGTCTATCTATGCATTAATTTGTCCGGGCTATTGGCGACATTTCAACTACTTTTTATCCAGGAATTACTACGGAATTACCGCGCGCCCGTACCCTCCTTTCAGAAAAAACTGTAGCTATAAAATAAAAAAAATTAGTTTACAAGTACAAAAATATATTTTTCATCTTTTATTTTACAAAAAAAACCAAAAATACATATAAAATTTCATGCGGGCGAAGACGCCAATCGATTGCCAGTTCATAGTATATAGGCGCTTTGCTTTGTTTTATTAAGCATAAACTTAAACACATCCATTTTAATAAAAATTATATCTGTATAAATATATTAATCATGAGAAAAATTTTCAGCTTTCAGACTGTCTTCAGTTATCATCTTCAAAAGCTAATCCCATAAGATTACACAAATTAAACTTAAAATTTTGATTATAATGATTATATAATTTGGCTCCTAGCAGTTTGTATGACTGCAATTGTGTTGAGTCTCCATCTTTAACCCATTTTGCCTTCCATACATCTGAACTGGAAGGGTACAACTTTTCCTTAAATATTGTAATCACAACAGCAAATCCAAAATTACTGGAACAAGTTAGGTCTTGAAATTGTTGCCTCTCAATTATTGGTGCCCAGTGACATGTGTGCAGGATGTTGCCATCATATATTACCATATATTTCTTAATAAAATTGTAAATCCTATCTCTAGATTCAGCCAATTCTTTTACATTCAAAGTAGACATAAGGGTTTCATAATCACATCTACACACCACTTCTTGCAACATTTTAATCAAATCCATTTTGAAATGTGCTGTGTGTAATAAAAGGCCTATTCTAAATATGTCAGTGTAATCACTCCCCATTCTTTTGAAATGTAACATTCTAGAATTAACAACTATTTTTGCAAACATTATTTGAATATTTTTATCAGAACTACGTAAAGCTTTAAAGGTTTTTTTTAAACATTTTTTATCTGGTACTGAGTGACATGTATGAAATCCACATTTATTAAATATCATGAATTCCATATTCCTGAATGTAGAAGCTTCAAATGCATTTGTCACTTTGTTATAAGACATAGTTATTGTTCGCATTAGAATAAAAGCAGTTAATCCAAAATAATATTTTAAACATATTCTGGCTGAATCTTTTTCATCCCATTTATTTAAACTACAATTTACAAATGAACAAAATTTTGCATTGTCTTCAGGTGTATATTGCCTATTAGAATCATTCTTTGTTACACTTACTTGATATTTTTTGCTAAGCCATGTAATTTTTGCTTTTGCAATATTAGAATCTGAATTGGCATGCTTTGCTAAGTCATCCTCATGGTTATTTTTATCATTTGGATGTGTTTCCTTCTCTGAATGACTGTGTGTTGTTTCTGGACTGCAATCTTTTTGTTTAGTCTCACTTTTATTATTTGCCATATCACTATCTGTCTTATTTTGAATATTATCTTCATTTATACTACTAGGGTTGTTCTGTTTGGATCCAATATTTTCAGAATTTCCCATGGGTATGTTGTTTGTTTTATTTATAATATTATTTATTTCTACATTCAATTTATGGTCTGATGATATAAAGAATAAAGCACCATCGTTTGAATAGTGTATTTCTTCAAATATAAATTTTTCATCATTGCAAGACTCAGGCATTATAGCAATTGTTGCAAATATAATATCAGTTACACTCATGCCTTTTGGCACTTTACCTGATAAATAAAAATTAAAATATGTAGAAATAATATTTTTTTGGATATTTAAATCTTTCACAATATCTGGAAAGTTGTCTTGAAGTGCTATTTGGTAGCACTTCCAATCACTCCATTCTTCTAGTTCATTTTCATTATCCACAAAACATTTATATGTGGCCATTTTCTGTAACAAAGAAACCTAATCTATATTATAAATAACTACTAAAAAAATCAAAATGTTACTAAAAAGGCCGTACTATAAAGCAGCAAATTTAGCTTCACACTATGACAGGGGAGGCAGAAAAAATGTAGTGTTAATATTATCCATTCTCTGTTTCAAGCTATTATTTAAAATATGTTGATAGGATTGAATTGGAGAACTTAACATTACACTTTGTTTATGAAATTATAACATTCTACATGCTTTATATCTATTGATTGTGACCTACATTTTATTCTAATATGAACTACATGAACTACTTCTATACATGTTACACAACAAAATATACTTTTTTATCCAAATTCCCAATCAATTTACCCAAAACTACCACTAACCATCAAACCACTATTCAATATATTTGTTTACATTTATGTTTACTTCTTTTACAAATTAAGAACTAATTACAATTCCTCACTTTATCAAATTAGTAGATATATTAGTACACTTACACAAGTTTAAATTAAATTAGTATAATCTTCCTCTTCTTTTAATACTTTAAGTCACTTAAAAATTTAAATATTCTGCAATAAAATAAATTAAAACTCTAATATGTAAATTAGTCATGCATGAAAGTATAAGTTCCAAGTGGGGATTTACCAAAGCATAGTGAACAAAACTGTACCTAAATAGAATTAGCTTTAAAAATCGATATTTTATGGGAATTGATAATTGGCTATTGCTATAATTTTATCTTATAGTTCATTGAACAATATCAAAATATTTAGGACGTTGCGAAAATTATATTAAGTTGCTATTTTTTTATGCTAACTCTTGAGTATCGATAAATAAATATTAGAAAAATTTAAGATATTGATTGTTTTGATAAAGGCAGCATGTAACTTAATTTTTATTCATATTATTTACAAAAGGAAGAAATAGTTTTGTAGTTGTTTTACCTGATTACTTAACTGATTAATTAACTTTCGAACTGATTAATTAACTTTAAAACATCTTTTTGGACATGAGAGTTTCTAACTTTCATGAACAGAAAACCACACCATGTTCAAAATGGTGAAAAAAAAAACTGGAATGTAATAAAAAAAACCAAACATTTGTAGTTTTAAATTTTTTTGTATATATTAAATCGATTTTAAAAAAATCGATTTACATGTTTTTATTAGGTTACTGTAATTAAAAAATATATATTTTTACGGCAAGCATTCTGGAGGACATGAATAGGATAAGTACTAAATGGAATAAAATAAGTTTTGCCGATCAGTCGAGTATTATTTTCTTTAATGATAATAATTTTTTAAATAAAAAAATAAATATTAATTTAGAGAAAATAAATTTACCTGATAATGTACTAAAACTGCACCCGCTGTGCAGAGCGGAGTAAAATGAGCTTATTATGACTTTTTTTCTTTTTTCGAAATGGCTTGATTGCTGTTGGGGGGGGGGGGGGGGGGGGACGGAGTGTGCCTCGTCCCCAGAGAATAAAGTGAGCATTAATGGCTGCTCAGAAGAAGGTGTGTAGGACGGTCATGGACCGACTGGCCCCGCCTCGCCGAGGCGCGGTCGTGCCGTTGTGAGAGATGGGCCGCGTCGCCTGTTACGGCGGCAACGGCGAGTCTTTGGAACTGAGGAGTGTAGCCTTCCGTTGTAGTTAGGGTTGGCTACAGTAATTGGGTCATCGGGGTCTAGAAGAACGCTTCGAGGGCTTCGAAGTAGTTTGTGAGGATGGGAAGCGTACTTAGACGCTTCGACGATTAGGGGATTAGGGTGAGAGTCTGCGCGCTCGTAGTAGCGCTTGGCTAAGCCTTTGCAGAACTCTTTGATCGATTCCAATTCGAAGTCTTTATGTAGGTCTACGTTGCGAACGTACCAGGGGCATCCGGATGCTATCCTGAGGAATTTATTTTGGACGAAGTGACATTTTACTCCGCTTGCATATGAGCGGGTACAGCCTGTTCAAGATGAACATGGCTTTGTTTCTCACGTGTTTGATGTGAGGACGGAAAGAGAAACGCGAATCTAGGATGACGCCTAGATATTTGACTTGGTTTTCCCAGGGGATCGGTTTATTTTGTAGCCGAATAGTAGAGACGGTTTCGTAACGTTTATGCGGAAAAAGTACAGCTGCGCTCTTCTCCGGGTTGACCTCAAACCGCCATTTGCTAAACCAATCGCCTAGGGCGTCGGCCGCGAGTTGCAGTCTTTCGGCTAGGATCCAAGCGGAGCGGTCCGTGGTGTAGAGCGCGGTGTCGTCGGCGTACATCGAGAGTTCTACCTTTGGAACGCGCGGAATATCGCTCGTGTACAATGCGTATAGAAGGGGGGAGAGTGCGGAGCCTTGCGGGACTCCAGCGCGGACGGGACGACGCGACGAGAGGGTCCCTTCTATACGGTAGCGGAACGTGCGATTCGACTGGTACTCTCGAATGATGTGCACTCTTATTATGACGTCTCTTATTTCCTCTAAAAGCTAAAAACATTATTCAGTTATTAATTATACGTTGTGATGTATCAGACTGCACACATTTTGACCATGGATGATGCCATTAAATCTATGATGATTGACGATTGAATACAAATTAATATTTTTTATTATTCTGAACTCAAATTATGGTCACAAGTGTTTAGGTTTGCCGACTTGAGTTTAGTTGGAGTTAACTTAGCTGACCGATACACACTGTAGGTACCAGCGAGGATGTCAGTGAAAATGAAGAAGGTGCGGTTTGGGAACATCGAAAAAATGAGTAATGAAAGAACAGTAAAATTGAACCTCTGTTACCAGAGGTAAGGGAAGCCCTCAGTTGACTTTAGAAAACACAATATCAAAGATTCTGAAGAAAGGTCACAAAAAAAACACAAGTATATGTGAAGAAGTCAATCACAGTGGACAAGGCAAAGAGGTATACAGGGGGCCGCAGTATTTCATGTTCTGTTTTCCCTGAATACTCCTCTAGGGATGATGTGTGAAATTATCTATGTGTGTATTAATCTCAAAGTTTTACAATAGGGGAAGGATAGAAAAATGTTCTAATTGGAAAATAAAATAATTTAAATGTATCAAAGAGCCATCATATTATTAAAAATCATATTATTGAAATACTTATGTGCTTATTACAAGTTTGAATATTTTAATATGTTATTGGAGAAATTATATCTTTAACAATGGAAGTCAATACTGCACTTTCAATACATTAAAATAATTTAAACAATTAATTATTAATTATACTTATTATCAAAATATCGTTCAAAATCTGGCTTACCATAGTGGTTATAGACAAAGAATAGAGTCAAATAAAAAACAAATAATTTATCATGATTTTAATAAGCACGAGTTTTAATGGTTTAATTTATTACTATTGTATTTCTATTTCTAAATTCACTTAGCAGCTTGTTCATCGATGGGGTCCAACTTGGGTTCCTCAAATTTGAATGATGGGAATGAAGTCATGTCCACACCAGATCCTCCACCAAATTGGCGTTCAAGTTTCTCCAATTCAGCTTTTAATTCTTTTTCGATGGCAGGGCTAGGTTCTACTAATTTACCACCGCTGGAAATTAATTACAATATAGAGTTATTATTGAAAACCAATTTTAAAGTATTTTTAATAATTTACTATAATCATAATTCTTGTTCATATTTTATGCTATCACAATGTAATGTATATAATATTAATAATTAAGCATTTTTATCATTGTGCTTAACAGTTTTTTTTTTCTTTTTTTTTTAGCTTCACTCTGTATCCTGCACATGGGCAGGGTAGGCAGAGGGAACTGCAGGAACCATACGAATCTAGATAAAACACTCCGTTGATTAGTCCCTGCTTTTATCCGTCCCCACTTTCCGCCATTTTCGAGGCATGTTGAGTAGCGGAACTCAACGCCGCGCTTTGCCTAGTTTGCCAGAGCGAAGAAAATGGAAATAGAAAAATCCATCTTCTCTGACTGGGGATCAAACCCAGAAACCGTCACATTACAGGCAGTCAGTGCGCCTCTGCATCACCACGGATTTTGTAACAATAAAATTACAAACTTTATAATTGTCTTTTAGATAAAATTTCTAATATTTTGTTTTTAGTTTATTAAAGTCCACCTAATTTAAAGCATCCTATGACTCTGCTAGTAAGATAATATGAAGCTATTTATATATTTATTTTTAACTTGACTTTATCTACTGTATGTTACAGTGTGCAGTTGTCCACAATTAATGTTAAGAATCTCTCAATTAATATTTTTTTGAACTGCATTCACATGTAACAACAGTAAAATAGTTTACAAACATAATAGCAGTATGTATATTAATATTGATTTATTATATGGACAATTAAAACATGGAAGGTATATAACCATTCTTAGATTTAATGTAGAAATAACGCTGAACTTATAAAATATCTTACCAATAAATTTCAATATACTTACGCACTCTTCTGTTTATATTCTCTAATTTTATCCAAGAACAATTGCTGAATAGGGTCAGTAGCTTTTTGAGCCGCTGCTAAGTTCCTGGTAAATACCACAGAAGTCCTTGCCGCACGAAGACCACCAAGCAACGATGAAGTGATCATCTAATATGAATAAAATTTTATTAAATAATAACCTTACATCAATTACATAACTCGTTGATAAAAATATTTTACATATAACGACTGAAATATGGAATAATTATATTATACCATATTTTATTCAAATTGATAACTAAAATATTACAAACAGAATGTGATATATAATGAATTACCTTTATTTCTTTTTCGATCTAGTACTGACAAAACTATATAGTTGAAACCGCACTTCACGGAATATCAATGTCAAATGTCAATATCAGAGTTACCAGTAAGTTGAGAGATTGTTAAAAAAATGCACAAGTATTTAATTTTAATTTTTAAACAGAAAGATTATATTAATATTTACTTTTAATATAAAACATATACTTAGGAATAAAACTTGTAATTATAATTTTAGAAAGATCAGAATTTACATATCTTTGGTAACCTTAATATTTTAAAAGTGATTACAAGATTTTAGCTAATATTTTATAAATTAAACATTTAGTGGTTCTGTTTGTAAAATAATAACGTTAAGAATTATACTATGTCATACGTAAATATTATATAATATTATTAAAGTTCGAAAAAGATAAAATGTTTGTTTTATTTAAAAAAATGTATGTAAATAATATAATGGTTAAATAATAATGAAATAAAATATTAATATTTATATATTGTACATTAACGCCTATACAGGAAGTTCATACTTAATAGGTATACATTTAGTTTCCCGCCATTTTCTTTTTGCGTGTTTGTAATTTAATGTAACTTTATTACTTAAACCATAATTTCGTTATAGCTATTTCTTTAACTTCGAAACATACTTTTTATCAAAATGGAAATAGGGGAAATTAATAAAATTGCTAGTAGAAAAAGAATAAATGTGGAGGTAGAAAAGCTTCGTGAAAAAGTCTCTAAAGAAACTGCAAAAATTATTAAATTAAAGGTAATTATTAGGCTGAAATTACATTAATGCTTAAGTGTTTTGATAATATTTTAAGATTTTATAATCTTTGTTATATAAACTAAGAGCTAAACTTTTAAAATTTTATATGCTTAGCATAGTCAGTTTTTTGTATTATTTACACATACAAGCTTTAAGACTTTAGTTGATCTGAAGACACCATCTTCATATACGTTATGCGTCAACTCAATAACTAATGTACGAATTCAAATATGAATTATTATGTAATGCACATTTTACATATAACCGTGTAACCGTTACAGGTCTAAATTTTGTAATTTCTTTTAATTTTATTTTTTTTTAGCTTCACGCTTTATCCCGCATGTTAGGCAGAGAGAACTGCAGGAACTATATGAACCTAGTGTTAAGACACTCCGTTGCTTAGTTCCTGCTTTCTCCGTCCCCACTTTCCGCCATTTTGAGGCATTGCGTGTTGAGTGACTGAACTCAGCGCCGCGCTTTGCCTAGTTTCCATAGCGAAGAAAATGGAAATAGAAAAATCAGTCTTCCCTGAGTGGGAATCGAACCCTCAAACCGTTTACAGGCAGACGCTTACGCCTCTGCGCCACAACAGCCCTCTTTTGTAATTATGTAATTTTGTAGAGAAAAAATAACTTTTAATAAATAAAATATATGTAATATTAGGTAGCGCAAGACACAGCATATTGGGACTTAAAAGAAAAATTGCAGCAAGTAGAAGGCAACCATGAGAGGCTACAACAGAACATGGTTGAAGTTCAAATGCAGCATGAAACAATTTCAGGCCAATATCAGGACGAGTTGCGTCTACGTCCAGATACTTTGAACAAGTTCGTTAATGGTTACATTATATTTTTTAATTATTTTAATTATATATTTAAATACTTTAATTTTTGACTTAAACAGTTTAGTTACGAAAGTAAGACTAAAGCTAATGCAATAATTTAACGGATAAGTTTTGTCTATGATATTGACGTCATATCATCGTAGATATACTTTCGCCTTATTTCAAAACACAGACAAAGATATTTAATACTGATATAAAATATAAAATACATTTTATGAAGTAAGCAAAAACTTGCTTATATATTTGTAGTATTTATTAAAACACATGCAATCCTTACAGTCTAGGTTACGTAAAGAATAACGTTTCCTACAGAACATGATATTTCTCTGAACTGAAGGAAAATATAAATTCTATTGATATGTAGAGTAATTTAGACCTTACTCTAGATTACTTAGAATTTCTTATTCTATTAGAATTTCTAACTTCTTCTTAACCACATCACTTAAAACATTATTTATTGCGTTCTTTTAAATAGTTGTAGTATTAAAAACGCTTTTGAACTGGGCGTTAAAAACCGTGCTACAGTTTTATACTAATACGATTATTATCATAGGAAAATTTTCCTAAATAAATAAAATAAATTTAAAGCAACAAAAAAAAATTGGTTATCCGCAAATAGACTAAGCAGCACTCGCGAGATATGCGAAGTGCTGGAGGACTACGGCGAGAGGCTGAAGGAGACGCTGTCCCGCTGCCAGGCGGACCAGGCCGCGCTGTGCGCCGCCTACCAGCAGGCGGGCCGCGCCGTGCAGCAGCTGGCGCAGCGCCGGCAGGGCGCCGACGAGCACGGGCGCCTGCTGCTGGACGCCCTGCAGGAGAAGGGTGAGGACTGTTGTTCTTTATAATGTTTTGGTTATGTTCTTTTTATTACAGATCTATAATCTAGGTGTGCACTGTGTATTTATACCTCGACGGTTTGTGGGTTCAATTCCCACTCGGGGAAGATGGTTTTATTTTATTTTCATTTTCTTCGCTCTGGCATTTGGCAAAGCGCGGCGTTCAGTTCCGCCACTCCACAAGCAATGCCTCGAAAAAAGGAAAGCTGGGAACGGAATGTCTTAACACTAAGTTTCCACGGTTCCTGCGGTTCACTCGGTCTATCCTGCTATGTGCGGGATGGACTTTGAAAATATATATACAATTTGAAATATTTAGTATTTTTAATCGTAACAGGATGTACCCATATAATGTTTTCAAAAAAAAATTGGAAGTGAAGCGTGTACGGTGAAGTGTGTGCGAGTGTAGACGGATTCATTCTGTAACTTCGTATGTATTGTATGCGAAGATTATTTGTTCCTTAAACTTAAAAAAACTTTTTCACTGATACTGATCCACTACGAAAAAACAAAACCTTATTACAAATTCTTGACCTTCTCCAACATACCTCACTCCATCTAGTGAGGGTTGCCAACGAGCACCACGGCCAGCTGCTGCAGCTGTTCTCTGCTGCGAGGGAGCAGGCGGACGCGGAGGTCCGCGAGCTGAAGGGCAACCTGGAGAAGGCGGTGCACGGCAAGGAAGACCTGACTAACAGTGTTAATGAACTCAGGCAGAAACTCGATTTATGCAATTTTGAATGTGAAAAGGTAAACGTGCTTTTGTATTTTTATATATGATAAAAAAAATTAAAAACGTGATTATAAATTTTTGTTTTGATACTTTTTTAATTATAGACTCACTTCTTTAGGAAGATAAATTTTATTCGGTCACAGAATAAAAATAGGTTTCAAAAATCTATATAATAAAAAGATATACAATGATTTGTAAGTAGACTTCAGTTTGCTAGACGGTCGTCGGTCGACAGTGTTTTTGTGTTAATTTAGCTACATTAGTATTATATAACTACTTTATATAGGTATACTTAAAAGTGACACACACACATAATTTTTTAACATTTAAACATTTCAGTGTAATATAGAAGCAAGAAACGATTGCAAATCTACAAAAGGACATGAAGGACCTTCTCCAGGAGTTCAACACACGAAGTACTGAAGCAAACAATACTCTACTGAAACAAGAGAATGAGTATATTTATTAATTTTGCTGTAATATTATATGTTTAAATGTTATAAGTAACGTGTTTTGTAATTGTATGCACATTATATATCTTTAGCAAATCCTTGTAAACTTTACTCCGATCAAAAATATGGAATGTTGGGTGGTAAAGTCTTATAGAACAATCTATAGCTATTTGAGATTATTCTTAAATATTTAATACGTAGCAGGCATTTCATCTTTCGTCCCATTAAAACATATATAGTACACACATACAACTTTAGTCTCAACAAAATTTAAAGTATTTACAATGTAAATAAATTAATATATAATAAAAATAAATTTAACGAAATTATAATAATACGAAAGCAGGGACTAAGCAACGGAGTGTCTTAACACTAGGTTCCTATGGTTCCTGCAGTTGTCTCTGCTTACCCTGCCATGTGCGGGATAAAGCGTGAAGCTAAAAAAATGGAATAATAATACTAATAATTATATTTTGTATTTATTATTGAAATAGCGCGGCGTTGAGTTCCGCCACTCAACACGCAATGCCTCGAAAACGGCGGAAAGTGGGGACGGAGTAAGCAGGGACTAAGTAACGGAGTGTCTTAACACTAGGTTCATATGGTTCCTGCAGTTCCCTCTGCCTACCCTGCCATGTGCGGGATAAAGCGTGAAGCTAAAAAAAAAAAAAAAATTATTGAAATATATATTTTATTAAAATGATTACTATAATATAGTAAAATTAAAATGATGAATACAATCGTATCAGTAATAAATCTCAATTTCAATTGTTTAGTTTAAAAAAGGCTCTAGAAACAAATGATTCGCTGAAAACAGCTCTGAGCAACCAAGAAGAATATACCAAGACCGTGTGTGAAGAAAATAACGCCTTGCAAGAGAAGCTGGCGGCGCTGGAGGAAGAGAAGGCCGTCGCCGCTGCTGCTGTACAAGACCTTCGAGATGCGTTACGGGTTGTGTTTTTAAGTTTAACTTTACTTTACTTCTTCTGACTTCTCCAATTCTAAGTAGATTGGAGAATATTGATTAAAATATATCAGCAAAGTACTATATATATATATAGAAATATTGAATAACAATGTGTACAGTCAGTCATTTTTTGCGTACTGAGTGCCGAGGCGGACACTGTTAATATTAGAACATATATATAAATGTCAATATCTCAACATACTATAAACAGAGTTGCTTTGGCTGTATATATTCATGTATGTTTAGATCTTACAACTTGACAGATTTACATCTAATATACAATATAGTAGAAGTGTTCCTCTCCTCATGACCATTCCATCATGAGACATCTCGCTCTTTTAAGAGGAATCTCTTAAAAAATATAGTTGTATTGTGTAATGACAATAATGCTGTGGACGTTGTATGTCAAGATATTTCGTAGTATAATGAGTACCGGTATTGTACCTGTACTATGGGAAACCGGGGCGGGCCGCTAGTTTAAATATAAAAATAAACAATTCAATTTACACTTGTCTTATTAGGAAAGTGCAAATGTAAATGAGCACCAGAAAAATGAAATCGCAAGATTAATTGAGGAGAAAGAACGTTTAGTAAAGGAAATGGGCCAACATGAAGAGGTGAGTCCAAGTTTAAAATGCAATTAAAGATATTTTAGAAATTATATTTGCTAGCTACCTTCTGCTTCCTCGTCGCTCTTCTTTAACTCTTGTGTGATATGCATGTATTGTAGATACTTACAAGTTTTGTTATGTACATGAAAATGATAATATTGTATGCCTTATTTTTTTGGGTATTCTCGTACTACGTATAAAAAAAGTTTATTTATGAGCTCCATGGCCCACTTCTTTATCGTCTGGTGAATTTGCTTTAAAAATTGGTTCCGCCTACATTACCCCGCGCCAACGGAAACAATATAAATGACAAAAACAAATCAAAAAATTGTACGTTTATTATATACAGATGATTTAATCTTCTTTGGTCTTTCAAAATGAACATTTTAATATTTTCAGCTTTTACTATCTTATAAGGAGGACATAAGTAAATTAAACGATCAAATTGTTTCAATTTATAAAGAAAAATGTGAAATAATTACTAATTTGAACAAAACTACACAAGAATTGAATGAGAAATGTAACCATATCGAGAAACTGACCGCCGATATTGAGTGCTTAAATAAAAAATTAGACGAAATAGCTAATGAACATAAAGCGAATAGGTGAGTTACTTTAAATTATGTAACGTAAGTTAGATAATACTTCTAATAATTCATATGATAATTTATATAAGTGAGTTATACTTAATTTTGACTCATTAAAGTTTAATTGTTTATATGAAAGATGGCGTAAAACTGGGATATTTTTAACTTTGTATTATTTTTTTTTATATTTAACGAAAAAGGTTACCTAAAGTTTGTATTGCAACTGCGTTAATCATTTAGACTTAAGGCTCTCAAGACCTAATAAGTATCTTTGAGCTACCTACCGTTTAATTTAATTTTTTTTTCTATCTAAATACTACTATATTTTAAAAATATTTCACAAATTGTTCTAGAAATAGGTGTAGATATATGTGTAGAAATAAGTAAATAAAACGTTAACTTCACATAAATATATACAGAGAGTCCTTAGAAGAGCAGATCAGGGATTTGATGAAAACAATCGAGGCTCGCGACAAGGAGCTGGACTCGAAGGCGGGCACCATCACACACCTCATGTCCGAGCTGAAGATCAGCACTGATGTCAGGTAATTACTAACTACTTCACCGCTTATGCATAACACCACCTATGTATAGGTATGCCATTTTAGTTTTTTGCAAATAAATAAAATTACAAGATCCTAAAATTGAATAGTCACACAGATATTTATTTTTCTTATATCATTATTTATATGTTAGCCATTTGAAATTTATATATTTTTTACCATTTTGGCACATTTGAGAATCGAGTTCCTGTATACGCGCATGCATTGTATCAATAGAATAATAGCAAATAAATAGATAGTAGGTAATGGTAAATCAAAAAAGGTTCGACATCAACATCCGAAATGAGATGAAAGAAGCCTAATATAATGAATACCTCTATGGAGGCCATCGTGGCATAGCGTCTGACTGGGAACGCGATTGGTTCGATTTATTTACATTCATATTTTGCTAATTGTTACTTGTACTTCTAGATCTAAGTTAGAGACAACTTTGCAAAAGGTTAAGAAGGAGATAGAGGTAGAGAGGGATCACGTGAAGGAGAGGGAGAGGAAGATGAACGAGAACACTATTAAATTGGAAAATGACATCAAAGTAAGTTGTAATTGTTTTTCATTTTGTACATAACTTGTAACTAAGAACCTTTTTTAAATGTGGGAAACATCAGATTAAACATTCAGTTTTTTTTAAATAAATGTGGTTACATTGCAAAAAGCAACTGTATTTTAAATATTTTGAACTGTTTCAGGATAAAGAAGATGAGTTATCGAAACAGATGTCAATTATCTTGGACATGAGAAACGAAAAGGTAGGTATATATTTTCGTAATACGAGCAGATCACTTTTTTAATATTTTCTATTGTAATGTTACCATTATTTTATCTAAGCTTGTACTAATGTTTAAACAATTAAAAAAATACAATTTTTTATATAATTTGAAATTTAAGTATTAAAAGAAATTACGCCTTCGATCTCCTATAGACGAGAAAAAGGTGAAGATAAACATTTTCCCCATTTCCTTATCCATAGCAGAGTAGACAGTAGTAGCTAGTGTTGAGACCCTCTCCCCACCCATATTTACTTACCTGGAGGAACACAAGTTCATTTACTCGCCGAGCCCCCAGTGCATTGATCCAATCAGTACACTAACCGGTGCGCGCAGGAGCGGCTGCAGGAGAAGATCCAGGGCATGCAGAACACCATCGACAACATCCAGAAGGAGCTGACGGGGCGGCCGCGGCCGGCGCGCGCGCTCACGCCCGACCACGACGACAACGCCGTCGCGCTCACGCCGCGGCGCCAGGTCTTGCCTCACCTCACATTTTGTCAACGTTTAAAGACTTGACTTTTCGTTGACTTAATTTGCAACTGTGAAACTGGTACGAAACTGATTTCTAAAAACACTGGTTGTTTGTCAAGTCGTCTTACTGACGATAGTTGACTGCGATAACAATAAGAAAGTATTGATAGAATGGTTGCAACTTTCAAAAGAGAATTTAAATTTTGTTTATTTGATAGACATTTTGTATTCATATAGAGAAGGAGATAAATGGAAATCACAACGAAATTGTTCAAATGATTATTATTTGTACGCATAAATACAATTATGTCAATATTATATTGCTAGATAAATTAAAGATGAGGCGGATCGTGCCTCTTCGCACTCTCGCTTACACTTTAGTGTGAACGAGCGCGGAACGAACGACTGAAACCTCTCTTACCACTCTTTATCTAAAGGCAAAGAGTGAAAGGAGAGGCAAAGTTAAACCTCAGTCGACTTTCGAAAACACAGTATCAAAATCTACTTTTGTTACAGAAGCCCCAGCCCTCGTCCCCCATAATACAGAAGAGCGTGGAGTTCGCGGCGCCGCGCAAGGACCCCAAGCTGGACGCCATGCTGTACAACCTGTTCAGCGACAGCAGCGTGGACGGAGACAACACGCTCGATGTGAGACCAGCGTTGAGATAGGATATTGCTATATTTATTTCCACTCAGCTTATACTATTACATTTTAAGTAGCTCAAACTAATGGCACGACTGGGTAATAGAAATAATTTGAAAAAATTTGGATACACGAGAATAAAGCCTACAACATTGCGATAAACTACAAACTAAACACAAATTTTCAGAACACTTTACAATTTGCATGTGCGTTAACGATCTAAGAATTTACTTATAGAGCTTGAGCGTCTAATGTCGTACCACATCCGAACACCACAGTAACCAAAACTATGGCATAATATAAAATTATAGCTCAGGACGTTAAGTTCGTGGTTTCAATGCCCACGTCGTAACATATAATTACTCTATAATTAGCAAAAAAAAATTATAAGTATATAATCCGCAGGCAACAGAAGTGAACCGGCGCTTCGCAGCGATGTCGCGCGGCGAGCGCGTGTCGCCGATGCCGCTGAGCGCGCTCAAGCGCCGCGCCCACAGGCGGCCGCAGCACGTTAGTATATAATATATATCAATTATACAGTTTTACACATTGTATGCAAAACAGAACAATACCATCCACCACTTGTGTTTTGTTTGATTACGAAAAAGCTGCAACCATATTGATTGGAGATGTATTGAAGTGTTAAGATGTTTATATAACAACGCTACAATGAATGTTCAAATACAGAGATTTAAAACAAAAAGAAGATTTAAGAGCACAAGGGAGCAAGGCAAGGGCTGTTAATAGCGACTGGCAATAGCAGTGCGGCCCATGTTCCCTTTAGCTTGATGGACTGACGAATTTTAGTGGATTGCCTGACTCGATGCAGAAGTCGGAAGTCCGGGACCTCAAGCGCACCCCGGGGGAGGGGGTAAAAATGGATTGCATAAATAGAATAAAAATAATTAGCAAACAACTAATTATAAATTAGTGATCGTACAAAGCTAGTTTGCGAATAAAAGTACTAGATATGCAGGATTAATAACAGAGAAACAGGATATAGTTTATGATATGTAAAGGTCGTACGTATCGTTTATCTAAACAAACACGAATTTTGAACGGCGACATTACAAGCACTAAATGCTCTATATTTATTTACAAAAACACAATGATTTCCTCAATACTACGGCCAATTTAATAATTAAAATGGTCAGTTAAGTAAGTTTTCCACGACAAGAGACGATTCATATTGATTTCCTGTAATGCTGATTAAGGATTTGTAGCAGCACTTTGTAAGACGTCCCTTGAAACATGATGTGCATGCCACAGAAGCAACGTCTGTCCGATAAAACTGTATGCCGCCACTAGTGACGTCATCGAAACGAGATTAGTCCCGAAAAGGACTGTTTTGTTACGTTTGTTAACGTCATAGTCAATTAAAACACGAAGCGTATAGTTCTGAAAAGAACTGTTTTTATTTTCATCTGCGAGCATCTTCTCATATTTATTCTTTACATCACACGACGAGTTGACAGGCGATCTTCGGTGCAGACATCCTCTCTCCGCGCGGCGCTTGAGCAAAATATTCGACGCCACGCGTGGGGCAATATTTATAGTATCGCGTCAGCGTAGGCGACTCGGCAAGATGCGCGCGCAGCTCGACGCGAGATGGATGCGCGCGCAGCTTGGCTCGTGACGTCAGCATCCGAAGCAATATTTTTATCCAATTATTTTTATTGTTTTATAAACCATTTTCCTATTGGTCAATTTTACTTAGATTTTTGTATATATACTGGCACATTTTGAAAATAAATCATTCCTTCAACCACTAAACTGGAGTATTACTTCCAAAGTTGAGCTCTCCTCTAAAGATTTATCCTTATTTAGCATGAGAACAGTCCATGCTTTTGACTGATAACCATATAGGTACTCGAATTCTTATTAAGTAACTTTTTGTTGCAGGATCCCATATCGCTGTCGCAAGTAAAAAATGATATCAATAAAGGACGCAGCTTCTTTAAGAACAAACGCGCCGATAACAAGACCAAGAATAATAAATAATTTCTATATTTTTTATTTTAAAATAATTAGATTTATGTTATAATTTTCTTTGATTTTCGTGAAATTTCAGTTACTCGCTTATGTTTTTTTTATAACAATTGTATTCTCTTTTATTTGTCCCTAACCTTATAATAATAACTATTACTAATAATTGAAATAAATAAGTTGTGATATAACATAAGTTATAATATGAAACATATGTTATATTAAATAAATATAATAAAATAAATGTTACTTGTTGTTGTTAATACTTTTATGTTATACATATATTTCTAAAATCTACGTAACTGAGTTGTATATAGTACATAACACGGTGAAATAACTTTAAACAAAAGTAAAAATTATAGGTTTTCTGGTCCAATATAATTCAATTATTCGTTTTTGTACAAAATCTAGACTTACAAGCGTACTTTACAAGCGTACGAGTAAATATTCAAAGCAATATGACAAAGGAGGTTAGTGAAAATATTTATGCATCGTATATGATTGTGATTTGGTCTGCTGCTGCTTCATAAATTATAACCTGTTGATCAGGAAGTGATGTGACTTAAGATCATTCTACAGAAAATGGAGGGAGGTCACGTGTGTTCGCCGAACGCATAATGCATATGAATATGAAGGTGCTAGGGTCCGTGAAGTAGACAAGCTGCAAAAAGCGTCATTAGAGATGATATAGCACATTATGTACCTTGCTACATACGCCTACCTTTGTATAGTTCAGATGTCTAAGGAAGTGATAGATATATATCGCGATAGAGTGACATGAGTCAAAAAAGTAACCACCGAAAACGTAGAAGATTATGGACAATGTTTGAGCCAGGTAGAAGAAAAGTTCATGATTTTACAATGCCATATAGAATTGTATAAGTACACTTCAGTGCTAGTTGAGAACAAATTGCTTTATATGTGTTGTGTATGTATGTAGAAAATTCGACGGTGGTTGTATATTTTTTCTTCTTCCTGTGGCGATTTACCTATGACGTTCTGAGCGTGCCAGTTGAGCACAATTCACTTCGCCTTGTTACGTTGAATGAGGAATACTTTTTTATTATTGCAATACGATATATTCACTTGACATTCTGTGACAAAATGACAGCTGTCACTGCAATATACATTATATTTTGTCGTGTGGTGTGTTTATAAACGAAATATTCTTTATTTAGTTATTATAAATACGTGAAATGACTTAATAGTTTGCGTCTATCTTTCTTATTTAGTACTAAATATTATTACTTACAATGGAGCGTGGTAAAATGTCGTCGACCGGCCGCGGCGGCAAAAGCAAGGCTCCACAACATCCTCAGGATATATTTGCGTTAGGTGGTAAATCAACTGTTGTTGTGTCGCGAGACTCTGAAAAAAGGAATATTCATAAACCATCTACAAGTAGTAAGTCTCTTCTAATATATATCAGTGATATTTGTCATGATTTTGATTTTTGTACATATATATCAACGTTTCTTATACTCTCTGTGTTGCACAAAATTAAATTACAAATACCTTTCAAAAATTATATTAAAAGGCGTAGGTGAAAGAAAGAGGGAACCTTCTGGATTTGGAAACCAGCCTCCAAGCAAAAGAGCAAGAATTGGATCTCCGGCTGAAGCTGTTAGTGGTACCTCATTAGATGTTGATCCAGTTGACCTTGTACCAAATGTCTTACAGGCCCTGGACACACATAATTCTGATAAATTGGTAAATCAATCATAATCTCACTTATATTTTATCTTATACTTGTAAGTTTAAATGTGTACTGTCCCTGTACCAAACATATTTAAAGTTATTTCTTAATTGATTTTTTTAAAATACTTGTTATGAATATTTAATTTTTATTAATTATAATATTCATAAAAACCTGTAATGGAATATTTCTTTTTTTACAGCTAGGTCTTTTAACAGGCTCCATAAGGCTTCTAAAATCCCAGCGCTCTAAACCAGATCCAATTCTATGCATGAGTATGTTATATTTAACAAAAATTAGACCTAATATGTTTGCACATGAGACTGTTACACAATCACTATGTACTTTGCTGAAGAGAGAACAAGGTGCAGCATTCAAGAGTAAGGGCAACCCACTGGTGTTCGTACTTGCCTGTAATATGCTATATGCTGGACACAAAGACAGCAATAATTGGCCTGACACTTTTATAAAGGTATTGTATATTATTTATTTTTTAAATTTAATAATAGTAGGTCTAAAGATATATATTATTATAATTATTATTTTAGATATTCTTTTCTTTCTTGTGTCTCTAGTTGAAAAATTGTAAATTTGTTTTTACTGATTGCACAATGAACCAGATGAAACAAAAATATCTCCATTATTACCTTAGTTTTGCGTTCTAATAAGAATTCATAGGACTAAAGGGTTCATGCACATCTCTTTATCCAATCCTCTGCAACGGACTTCATTATACCTGCTCTTTAGGATTTCATAATTTTATATGAAAGTCATAGGTCAGGCCTTCAATATCATAAAAACCATGCCCTTAAAAGTCCATCAAGGCCAAATTCTTCAGTTATTCTTTTTCTTATTGTATTTACTTTCATGAGCTCTTATTTATGGGGTCAATATTTTTTCTTGTTATTACATTGATAGGGTCTTTAGTTCATATATTATACAATTGATTCATTAATATCATTAAAACAATAATTTAGGTATATATAGAAGATGCATTAAATGAACGCTGGTGGGTGGATTGCTCCTGGTGCAAGTGTTTGGTAGAAAATATTGTAACAGCATTTGGTACAAAGCAGCCAGCTCCACACTTGATACCCACTGACAATACTTTAGGTATGGTAAAAAAATTAACCTATTAAATATATAACAATAATACATGGAAATATTATAATAGAAATCAAAAAAATATACCAAGTATAAGTTTTTAGAACAAGTTTTTTATTATATTTATCTGACTGTAAACACAATTGCTAATTATTTTTATTCTCTGGCTTTTGTAACATAAACCTCATAACAATTTGAAATGAAAATCTATGTCACAGCCAAACCATAGTTAGTTATACATACATATACATTTATATAAGTTATCATATAACGTGAGGTAACTTCATTTAGTGTTCAATAAAATAACTAGCAAAATTAGCACATTTTTTATTTAAACAAATATTAGTCAACAAAAATTAATTAGTTTTAATGAGAAGTAATTCAAGCAAATTTAACTCTCACATAAGTTACTTATATGACCTTTTAAACATACTGTAAATAAAAAATACTCCAAAATATTATTTCTTATACTAGGGACAATGTCACCGTCAGGTTCAGGCTCACCCCTGATGGGGAACAATGAGGAAGACCCAGACAACACTGAACTTGAATATTCGGTGTCTCCAAGGTAATTTTACTTTCTTTTATGAAATAGGCAAAAAAAAAGTATACATAAAAAAAAATAATAATAAAATTTATGATCATGTGTCATTTTTTATTGTCATTACCATTTGAATTATAAAGTCCAATAAAAGTTTTGTTCACAGGTATTCCAGTAGCTATGAGACTGTGGAGGCTCTTGTATTGGAGGCTATCAAAGAGCAGATACAGCGCAGGGTCGCTCCCGACGCTATCGGCAAAGGCTTCCTCAAACTGCTGTCTGCTACTTGCGGATTTCCAGAGGTAAGAAAACATATGGTGGGATCATCATATCCCTGTTTTGTAGGTGTTAAGATGTGGACGGCAAAGCTAAATGTAAATTATATAGTTATATGTGTGCATAGGAGAGTAATCAGTAAAAAGCATTGGACGCAGATGCTGTTGTAAGTGCCTATCTACCTTTTTATGAATGATAATCTGTTTGACACTATATATTTAATTTACAAGTTTAAATACAACTTAAATTAAGTTTTCTTAAACTATGTTTTCCAGAATTAAAGATCTTTTTTATTTTCTTTTATTTCCTTTTGAGGCATTCCTGATAAAGAATGTTAGTATATTGAATACTAGATATTAAGTATCATATACCTAACATAATATACCTATGGGTCATTATTTTTTATTTTTTATTGTTTTGCTCATTTATGTCATAATTGCGTGTAATATTATTTTTAGTTTAAATATTTAGTCAAGAAGAAACCTTTAAGTAAGTTATGAAATATAGCTACATACATATATTTGTCGGCCAGATCCGCATGATCGCGGCGTCGCGGCTGGAGGCGTGGCTGCACTCCGGCAAGCTGTGGCGCGCCGCGCAGGAGCTGCTCGCGCACGTGTGCGCCAACGCGCACGCCGCCGGGCCCAGCGCCGCGCGCGACCACGAGGTGCTGGCGCAGCTCGTGCGCATGCGCCTCAAGACCAAGCCGCTGCAGGCCGCCTACCAGGCCTGCCTGCGCGACATGGTGGCCGCCAGCCCCGCGCTGCTGCGCAGCGTCGTCACGCACACCATCTACAACGAGCTGTCCAACGTGCGCTCGCCCAACAACATGGCCGTGCTGGCCGCGCTCGTGCAGGCGCAGCCGCAGCTCGTGCCCGCCGCCATGGCCGACACCTACCAGGAGATCGTGTTCCGGCCCGACGACTACCTGCGGCCGCTGCGCGCGCTCACGCGCGAGTGCGTGCGCGCCGCGCGCTCCGACGCCGCGCTGCTGCCGCTGGCGCGCGCGCTGGCGCACCCGCCGCCCATGGAGCCGCCGCCCGACGTGCGCGAGCGCGCCTTCGCCGCCGTGGCCGACCTGTTCTGCGTGTGCTGCCTGGTGGCGGCGCGCCACGGCGCCGAGCCGCGCGCGCTGCTGGCGGCGCTGCAGCAGCAGGCGCTGGGCTGGCTGCTGGACACGGCCGTGGCGGTGTTCCGGCCGGCGCGCGCCGACTGCCTGCACGCGCTCAACAAGATCATGTTCGTGGAGCCCGCCGACTCCTACAGCAAGGTGGACAACTGGCCGCCGGAGTCCGAGCGCGCGCTCACGCACCGCCTCTGCGCGGAGGCGCCGCTGCCGCAGAACACGCTGCTGCGGCTCATCTTCATTGGCCTGTCGGAGGACATCCCGGTCACGCCGACGGAAGTGTTCGAGCTGGTGGAGCTGCTGGTGCGGCGCGCGTGCGCGCTGCCCCCCGAGGACCAGCCGCTGCAGGTGGACAAGCTGGAAATCGCGGAGTACATCTTCCAGCTGTGCCAGTTTCACCCGCCCGATAACATCACACTGCCTGCTGGGTAAATATTACATACAAACACAAATATATAAAGCAGCCGAACAACGAACACCCACTAACAGTGCACCCGCACACTCGGTCCCCAGCTACACGCCGCCGGCGCTGGCCATCACGTCGCTGTACTGGCGCGGCTGGATGCTGCTCACCATGCTGGCGGCGCACAACCCGCAGGACTTCGCGGAGCGCGCCGCCAACACCTACCCCACGCTGCGCGCCCTCATCGAGTGCTGCATTACGGGGTGAGTACACGTGACGACGTGATGACGCCACGAGGAGGTTTAAGGGACATCAGATAATGTTTTAGTGTCAAACATGTAAGTGTATATGCTTTAGTATTTTGTGTATATATGACGTAATATAACCCGCCAGCAAGCCGTCGATAGAGTGGAACGGCGCGGGCGAGGCGGAGCGGCTGGAGGCGGAGCGCGCCGCCGTGCTGCAGCTGGAGACGCACCTGGCGGCCGCCAGCAACGCCAAGCTGCCCGTCACCGAGCACTCCTCGAGGCTGCTCACGCAGGTGCACATCGTAGCTTTTGTTTATTTTAAGCACCTCATCTCCATCAAGCAATCAAGCAGCCATCTCTTTTCTTTTTTTTAAATATTGAACACAGATACAAAGTTTCGACTGTTTTCTTATACTTATGTAACAGTTATGCCTAATAAAATTACATATCAATTCTGGTTGTATAATCAGTATTTCTATTTCCATTTTATTTGCTTTGAAAACTAGACAATGCGCAGCGTTGACTTCCGCCACTCAATATGCAATGCCTCTAAAAGGCGGAGAGAAGGGACAGCGAAAACAGGGAGTGTCTTAACACCAGGTTCCTATGGTTTCTGCAGTTTCCCCTGCTTACCCTGCCACGTGCTGGTTAAAGCGTGGAGACAAATAACTACTTTTTTTTTAATATTGACCATAAACAAAATGTTTTCTTATAGTTATGTAATAGTTATGCCTAATAAAATAACATATTAATTTTGTTTATATAATCAGAGAAACAATATGCTAACACATGTATATATTACCAATTGTGATACCACACCAGCTGACGATCTTGGACCCGACGGAGCCGGCGCGGCGCCCGCCGGCCGCCGTGCTGGAGGCGCTGCAGGCGCTGAGCGCGCAGCTGCGGCTGTCGCGCCTGCTGTGCCGCCAGCCCGCGCTGCTGCTGCAGCTGGTGGAGCGCCACGGCACGCGCCGCGCCATGCCCTGGCTGCACCAGCTGCTGAGGCATGACCGCCTCGAGCTAAGGTATACTGAGCTTGAGAAATCATTTTTAAACATAGATATTTTAGTAACCAAATGTTAGATCAAATCGTCGTTTAATTTAAATTGCGTTGTATGTGTTAAACATTACTTCTACATACTTTTTCTGTAACAAGTAACAAAATAAATTCCAGAATTTGGCTATAAAAACAAAAAGCTAAAAAATATAAGATACTAAACAAATCGGCTATACAAAGACAAGTTATAAATTGTCATTCGCGTCTCCGCAGCGTCCTCCCCGTGCAGTGCCTGTGCGAGTTCCTGTCGGCGGGCGGCGCGGGCGGCGCGGGCGGCGCGGGGGGCGGCGCGGGCGCGGAGGCGGGCAAGGCGGGCGAGCTGTGCGCGCACCTGCGCCGCACGCTGCACAGCGAGGAGGGCGCGCGCGCCGTGCTGCACTACTACCTGCAGAGGCTGGCGCACGCGCACGCGCCCACCAGGGCCTCCGCCAACAGGGTCGGTGCGCGCATCTGTATGACGAATCTACAAAGAAAAATGTTATTCATTTAGATGTTTTAATTTATGATTTTAGGGCTTGAAATTAGTGCTGTCCCAATCGGACGACACCACCGAAATGGACTACAACGCCGACGTGAGTCCCGAGTGAGTGTAACATATTTATTTTACTCAACCAATGCCCAGCGAGAGTCGGGTTTGTGAGAGTGCAAGGTGCGCAGGTCGTGGCTGCCGCTGCTGCCGTCGCTGCGGCACTGGGAGGCGCTGCGCGGCGAGGCGGTGCGGCGCGTGCGCGCGGCCTGCCTGGTGGAGTGCGCGCCGCCGCACCTGGCCGCCTACCTGGCCTTCCTGGCGCGCCACGCCGCCGCGCCCGCCGCGCCCGCCGCGCCCGCCGCCGACCTCACCGACATCGTGCTGGTGCGTGACCTGCTTTGATATTAAATTATTTTGTTCTATAGTTTTTTTGATGTAGGAAATTTGTAAGTAAAAATTCTAGGAAATATTCTAGTGAAAACAGAAATATAGAGATATAAAACCATTGAGGACCATCGTGGCGTAAAACGCAGCGTCTGTCCGTAAATGCGACGGTTTGTGGATTTAATTCAGGGAAGATGAATGGGAAGGCGTTGAGTTAGGCCACTCAGCACGAATGGCGTAAAGCAGAGAACGGAGTGTCTTAATACTAAGTTCTTACAGTTCTTTCTCTCTACCATGCTACAAGCAAGATCAAGCGTGAAGCTATAAAAAATATATTTTATTTTTAATCTGAAAAATTTTCAATATTTTTAATTTCTAAAATATTTTAATATACAATATTATTTTAATTTGGTAATGAATTTAAAGAGTTTCCGAAATAAAAATGAAAAACGACATTGGCATCTTTTAAGAATGCACAGTAATTCACTTCAGTCAAGTCTTTATACATTTCCAAGTTAATTCCCTGTTTGATAAATTTATTTCTTATTATTATTCTTACCATTGGTGTACAGGATCTAAGCCAAGTGCTAATGGAGAGGACCACGGTGATGGGCTACGTGCTGCCGCCCGTCGACTCCAACGAGACTCCCAGAGACGAGCGCCTGTTGGCACAGCACCGCGCGCTGCACGCCGTCACCACCATATTCTATACACATCTTAGACAGGTGTGTAAACGTCCTTTTAAATATACAACTTTTGCAGCTTCAAGGACTTTCCCCTTATAAAAGTGAAAAGTGAAGTATAAAAAAAACTGCTTTTTCTTAGTAAACGAACGTAAATAATTTATACTCCAGAGTAAACATGGAAACCACAACCATCCAGAATATTGTCAAATGCATTCACAATAATTTTTAAAGCCTATTTTAATATATTATGTACTTTAGGAAAATAAGCTGAAATTTTCAGAAATGATGTAGTCCCGTTGCCGCTATATCAAAAAATAAAAATTAAATAATATATTACCCCATCCAATAAACGTGTTTATTTTCTTATTTTTTTTTATATATTTATTCTCGTTGATCATAATTATGAAATTGGTACAGAAATCCGTCAATATATAGGTACATTTCATTTCTCTCAGGTACTATCAAGCGACCAGCCAGAGGGCCCGGAGCCGGCAGAGGAGGGCGAGGGCGAAGGCGAGGGCGGCGGCTGGAGCGCCGGCGAGCGCGTCACCCTGCAGTGGGGCTCCGGGCGGCGCGCCCACCTGCACCTGGTCGTGGCGCACGCGCACCTCAAGTTGCTGTGCTTCGGCCCTTCTTACTGTTAGTGTGTTAGATGTATGATGTGGAAACATATCCTCATGTTTCCACATCATGTGTTTAATGATTCAAATTACTTTTTAGATTATATATAAAAATAAGTTTTATTAAAAATATTGTGAGACCGTCATGGCGCAGAGGCATAGCGTCTACCTGTAAACACGATAGTTCTGGGTTTGATTCCCTCTCGGGGAAAATGGATTTTTCTAAATCCATTTTCTTCGCTCTGGAAACTAGGCAAAGCGGAGAGCAGGCACAGAGAAAGCAGGGAAAAAGCGTAAAGCTAAAAATTCTTAATAAGGCTTAATGGGACGATGCAATTCGATTGAATTCGTAACTTTTGCTTTATCTATATAATTGTTCGCAGTCGACACAAACCAAGAGATGTACTCGTGGCTGCTCTCCACGTGGGTGGTGGACGCCCCCGAGGTGACGGGCGCGGGGGGCGCCCCCGCCGAGGGGGAGGGGGAGGGCGTGCTGCTGCCTGATTGGCTGCGCCTCAGTCTGGTGCGATCGGCCAGGCCGCCGCTGCTGGAGGCGGGGTTGAGAGGCCTCCCCGCCCACAAGCTGGCCCTGTTTATACAGACGTTCGGCATGCCTGTTTCTTCTATGAGGTGAATAAACAGATAGATAGGTAAATTCTTTATTGATAATTTACAAAGAAGAAAACAACAGAATTTGTTTAACAAAAAAATAGTATGCAAATGCGATCACTATAAGTGACCTCTTACAGGTAAGCTCAAATGTAAAGTTGCAAAAGCATAAATATTTTTAGTGTATATAAGGAAGAGAAATTTTAATATCATATAAAAATAGCCTGAATATAAATTAAAAAAAATATAGTAAAAAATATATTATATATAAAGTTATTGTTGTTTAATTTCACATAATGGATTATTTTATGTTTGAAAGTGCGCTGCTGTGCGCGCTGGACGCGTGCCCGGCGGGCGCGGTGGTGCGGCTGGGCGTGGAGCGCGCCTACATGGCGCAGCTGCTGCGCGTGCAGCGCGCGCGCGGCGCCGCCGGCGGGCACGCCTTCGCCGCCGCGCTGCGCCTCGCCAGGCCGCACTACCCGCCCGGTAATACCTACCTCGCCTGCTTACTTTGATATACTCAACGAAATAGCATATTCTTATTTTAAAACTAAAATTTACTTAAAAAAATGCATTAAAAAAATGAATTTATAATTGTATAGATTCTACCGTCGTGGCGCAGAGGCGCAACATCTGCCTTTAACGCGACGGTTACTGGGTTCGATCCCCAGTCGGAGAAGATGGATTTTTCTATTTCCATTTTCTTCGCTCTGGCATTTAAGGCAAAGCGCGGCGTTGAGTTCCGCCTCTCAACACGCAATGCCTCGAAAACGTAACGGGGAAGGAGTAAGCAGGGACTAAGTAACGGAGTGTCTTAACACTAGGTTCTTATGGTTCCTGCAGTTCCCTCTGCCTACCCTGCCATGTGCGGGATAAAGCGTGAAGCTAAAAAAAAAAAGATTCTAACTTTTTTCTTCTTCTTCTTCTTCTCGTTGCGGCTTTGAAAGCCGCGACCACTGTGTCTCTGCGACCATTGCTGATATATATTTATTTTCGCATACTACAGTTCACAGTTGAGAGTATTATTTTAGCTGTGAGATTTTTAACATCTTCTGGGTACATTTGATGTTTCCCCTTTACAGTATAACGCCGTTGCATTAACGTTGGGCATTCAGTGAGAAAATATAAAGAATTTTAACATATTTTCTTAAACAATTCATGTATTTATCTATCTCTCCATATATATTGCTTGAAACAGACGACACGCTCTTCACGGAAGAGCCGCTGCCCGAAGAAGAGGAAGACCCGTGGAGTGCTCCCCGCGAGCTCCACCAGCTCGATGCCGCCCTGGTACCGTCCCTCCTCGCCACGGCCTTCGCCGACGCCGGCACCTACCACGGGGACTTGGACACTGCCTTCACGCAGTTACAAGGGGTCAGTGAGCTTTTAGCTTAATAAAATGTCCGACATATTGCATCATAGCAATGTCATTTAATATAATTAAGAATAATTGTTAAAATAAGACTTATTTATTGTGTTTATATTGTGTGTTCTTGTAATAATGAATAAGCCTTGCTATTTTAGATATAAGTTGTTTACAATAAGTTTTGAAATAACATGAAAGTGTAATTTTGATATTATGAAATTATATTAATATGGCTATATTGTATCTTATTAGAAACAAATAAAATTAAGTGTTATTAGCAAAAGAACAATAATGTTTTTAATATGAATATATTTACACTACATTTTATTTTTTTCTCGATTATATTAGTTTAAAAGGAATCTTTTATTAAACGATTTTATGCTAATGTAAGAAATTGGCATTCAGTTCATAGTAGAAGAATCATCGTCGGCCTCCGAGGGCACGAGCCCGTACATGCGCGCCACCCTGGCGGCGCTCCGCGGCGCGCCCGCGGCGGGGCTTCTGCGGCGGCCCGCCCTCGCCGCGCCGCTTTTGCGCGCACTTGCGCACGCCAAGCCGGCTGGTTTTGTCGAGGTACTGACAGACTACATGTATAGCTATGCACTTCGTTCAATTTATTAGTATTAGATATATTTTTAAAATATAGCCAAGTGATAATTAGCTATTCATTCATATGAATATTTATATAATATTATTACGGGCTAGCTTAAATTGGTGTCTAATAAACTACGAAGGAATTAATACGTCTTTTATTCAAGTAAATAAAATAACAAACGACAAATAGTACACAAATCTCAATCGAATTTAACTTTCACACACATCAACATACACATTTAATGTAATAAGCTAAAGTTAATAAGTTAACAGCTAATGCCACTGAAAGCAAAGTGCAACAAAAATTTGAACACACACTGTATGTGTTCCAGGTGGCAGGCCTCCTGCTGGCGCAGTGCAAGTGCGCGCGCGGGCCGGCGGCGGAGGCGCTGCGGGCGGCCTGCGAGCCCGGGGAAGCCCCGCGCCCCGCCCCGCCGCCCGCGCCCCCCGCCGCCAGCAAGGATGACCTCGTTGCGGGTAAGTAGATCATTACTGTACTGCAATTAGTATTGTAGAAAATTTAATTTAGTTGTTGGTTCAAATTCGGAATATTCGAAATTGACATATTACAATGTTAAATTAAATGTTTACATACATATACTAAAACAAAATAAAAATCCCTTTTCAGTATTAGAATCAGCAACGCCGAGCACTCTGGAATCGATAGGCAATCAAATAATAGAGACGCAGGACACGCAAGTAGTGGTGGACACCATCACACACCTGCTGGAGAAGAACCAGCAAGGATGCTATGAGCTACCGGTAATATAATTAAAATAAGTTAAAGTAACATAATTATGTTAAAGTTACACAAACTATAAAATCGTTATGATTCAGGGAGTTTCGCAGTACATTTCCAGATATATATGCGGAGCCAGAGATGAAGCTGTCATCGGTTAGATTCGTATTCATAATACTTTGTAGGTAAACAATAATACGAGGGTAGCTGCACTTTATATTGACTACAAATTAATTAATAATAATTGTTAACACTTATTTAAGTAGGCAAACCTACAGTTTTGGAGCAGAAAAGTGCATCGGTTCACGTCCCAAAGAGAAGTGTCCGATCGACAATCCCCCACTTTCCGTCATGACTCTGTCCACGCGTCGCCATTGCAAAAACAACTGTCACCGCGTTTGCCCTGACTTATTAATTGTTTGACTTGTTAATTATTATCGTTATCTGCGTCACATTGTATTCCTACTTTGTAAACATGGAAATTGTGATTGACTTGTCTTTCTTATGTACAAGGTTAATGGAAATATAATAAATATATGTGTTAAATTACGTCACTAACATATAAGAGTCCTCACAATATTACTATATTACGACAGATAAAATGCGAGGAGGAGGACAAACTGAACTCGTCATCAGTCCACGTGCTGTCGGCGCGCGGGCTCGGCTGCGGCCTGCTGCTGGACTGGCTGTCGGAGCTGCAGCGGGAGACCCTCGGCAGGCAGTTCCAGCAGCTGCGGCTGATGTTCGAGCGCGGCGGCGGCGGCGGCGCCTGGCGCCCGCTGCTGGTCACGCTGCTGGCGCACCGCGCCTCCTGGCGCACGCTGCACGCCGCGCTGCACCGCCTCACCGAGCACGGGTGAGGATGGTGGGAGGAGAAAGCGGGGGCTAAGCAACGGAGCATCTTAACACTAGGTTGCTACGGTTCCTGCAATTCGAGGGAGCTGCCTACCCGGTCGTGTATGGGATAAAGCGTGATGATATTAAAAAATACATTTTTTAATTCTAATTTATGTATTGTGACTTATAACAGTTCTAGAAATAACTAAAGAAGTTATAATTATTTATCATTGTATGCGTTGATGAACTTATGCATGTTAATTTTTTCTTGTCATATGCATATAACTTGGGAGACACCCAAAAGTGCCTTTAACAGCATGAAAAATATTGATCATATTCTTGGTCTTCTCTTCGGTGATACAAATGAACTGTGCCGCAGCGGCTGGTCGCCGCGCGCGGTGCTGGACTTCGCGGAGACGCTGATGGGGTCGCCGCGCGTGTGGCAGGGCCGCGACCGCGCCACGCCCAAGCACCACACGCCCACCGACAGCCTGCGGCTCACTCACAAGCAGGTCCCGCGTTCATGCCACCATTTTAAGTAGTATATTGCTGTAACATTATTCTGATCAAACTAATCGTACAATTTTGCTCCAAATAACTGTGCAGTCTGTACATAATTTTTTTAATGTTTGATATATTTTTATAAATACAGCCAAGTGATAGCTATATATGCATATTTAAAAGTTGTGTCCAATACAGAACCAAGCAATTAGTATGTCTTTAATTCAAATAAATATCAATAAACAAATCTCAAGCAAATTTAACTTTTGAATACATCAACATACTCTAAGTATATATAAAATGGATAAACAGAAAAAGAAATATAAATGACAAAACACTAATTTGCATATTTTCCACTATCCAGCTAGGAGTGCTCGTGCGCTACGTGGGCGAGGAGGCGAGGGAGGTGGAGGCGGCGGAGGGGCTGGAGGGCGCGCGGCGCCGCATCGAGGCGCGCCTGCCGCTGCTGCTGCGCTGCTGCGCGGCGCCGCACGCGCTGCTGGCCGCGGCGCTGGCGGCCAGGGACCACCCGCTGCTGCTGCTGCTGCTCTACATGAAGGTGGGCTCGATATGTTGTATAGTTAGCTTATGAACATTTTGACGTAGTTGATTGAAACACTTGACTTGAACACGGCTCGGCTTGGCGCGCGTCAAAATCTAGGCTCGGCTTGGCGCGCGTCAGAATCTAGTAATGTTTTAAAATTTAAACGCCCGTACAGCACTTGTGTCGTAAATGAGCGAGAATATTAAATAGAACACATATGTACATATAGTCGAATAAAATATGTATAAATAACAAAATTTGAATTTACAAACAAAACATGTATTTACCCCAGGTACCAAAAGTGCAGCAGCTGCTCCGCGAATGCACTGAGCTGCCGGACTCCGACGCAGTGACGCTGGGCGCCGCTTCCGACGCCGACGCGGAGGCGGAGGCGGAGGCGGGCGTGGCGCGCCGCTCCACCAGCGCGACCGACCGCGTGGCGCACTCCGTGCTCACCGCGCTGGCCGCGCCGCACCACCACTCCAAGGAGCACTCGCAGAGGTGGACGCCCTACTTAACAAAAACATATTATGACATTGTTTTTTTTTCTTTTTTGATCCGCAATCAGCGGTAAGACTATAATATAAGTATTAATACCTAGAAATTATGAAAATATAATTTGTTTTCTTTTTTTTGTTTAATTTTAACGTTTCTTTTTAAACGTAGATGTTCGACTGTTATTTAATATTGGAGATTAAAAATTCAAATTAAATTATAAATCACGTATTTGTCGCAACGTGCAGGATGTGGCGCGCGGAGGCGTGCGCGCGCTCGGTGTTCCTGCGCTGCGGCGGCGCGGGCGCGCGGGCGCTGCCGCTGGCGGGCGCGCTGCTGCGCGGCGTGCGCGCGCGGCACCACCACCAGCTGCAGCACCTGCTGGCCGCCATCGAGATGCTGTCCGACGGAGAGCTGTTCTCGGACTACGCACTGTTAGTACTGAATTTTATTTTGAAAAATTATAAGCTGGCAAACGAGCAGAAAGGCCATCTGATGTTAAGTGGACACCTTCGCTCATAACATCTACAATTTCAGAGGATGTGAATGCGTTGCCAACTAAAATCCCTAATCAACCCCCCTTTATGGGCTTTCGGAATTCTCACTCACCAGACGAAGCACAGCAACATTAATATGCTGCTGTTTCACGACAATGTTCTGTGAGAGCGTGGTTCGTTCCTGGCCTTTTTGAGCTACTGATATTGATGTAGCATAGCTCTACCACTATAACATTAACATATTAATAGCTATTTTGTTATTGAGAGTTTTCAATATTAGCAACACTGTCTCCCCAGCGACGAGATCCACGGCATCCTGGAGTGCTTCCTGGGCATGGTGAAGCAGGGCGGAGGCGCGGGCGCGCTGGCGCACCGCGTGGCCGCGCTGCTGCGCCGCTACCGCGCCGCGCGCCCGCACCGCGCCGCCGCGCTGCTGCACGCGCACCGGGACACCATCGCGTCAGTATACTACAATACTTCTTTTTTATTATTATTATTTACAAAATGAACTGAATCCAATTCATTTAAAAAATATATTGCCACCTACTTTCTGACAAGTCTAAAAATTAAAACATTTCCGTTGCAACAAAGACAAAACTAAACATCTCTTATGATCATCATACATGAAGCGCTTTATATATGTGTAAAGTTGAATTTGGGTGAATGTATATTATAATAAAACAGCATGTGTGAAAGTAAGTATATAATTCGTACTATAACTAATTTTCGACATTGAGGTGTGTTTTGTCATTTTATTTTCAAAATATAAGCTATGTTTAAAATAAATTTCTTTTATAATTTTTTAGGTCGCACGCAGCGCTAGCAAGTGCGGCCGGGGGCGAAGCTCCACCTGCATCGTCGTCGCCGCCCCCACACGCCTTACTGGCGCTGCAGAAACGGTCTGTGCCGCCTGATGAGTTACATTGGATGATACAGGTATTTACTCGTATTACATCATATGTGTTAATTTTATACAAATGACTTGTAATTAATATTGAGAATCGGCTAGGTATTATTTAATATTTTTAGCTTAACGTTTTATCCCGTATATTGCATTGCGTTTTGAGTGGCGGAACTCAACGCCGCGCTTTGCCTAGTTTCCAGAGCGAAGAAAATGGAAATAGTAAAAACTGTCTTCTCCTCATGGAAATCGGGCCCTCAACGTGTCGCGTTTACAGATAGACGCTTTCGCTTCTGGGCCACGACGGTCCCCTAATATAATAATATTTGTCACTCGCGACAGGAGATCGAGGCGTGGGGCGTGCGGCGCGGCGGCGCGTGGGGCGGGCCCGCGTCTGCGGGCGCCCTGCTGCGCGCGGCGGCGCCGCTGGCCGCGTCCCCGCACGCGCCGCTGCGCGCCTCCGCGCTGTCGCTGCTCGCCAAGCTGCTGCCCGCCGCGCCTGACACGCACCCCGGTATGTTTTTTTAGCTTCACGCTTTATCCAGCTTATAGCAGGGTGGAAAAGGCAGAACTGAAATAGTTTAAAGATCCGTTGGTGACGAAGAGGAAATAATGAAATGAAAAAATCTATCTTCCCTGAGTGAGAATTGTACTCACAAACCTACGCGCTTACAGGCAGCGCTACACTCTGCGCCAAGCGCTTATCGTTCGGTATAATTAATTATGTATGATATTGGTAACTAACTGTGATATTGTTTTATTTCGAGATTACTCAAAATAAATAAAATAAAATAAAAAAAAAAACAATTTAAATTTGGTACATTGATAATTTTATTCATATTAAATGACAAAATGTCATGGTCATTATATTTTATTTTATCAATATTATCATTGAAACAAAAATTCCTATATTACAGGTCTTCAAGCCATCCTAGAATGCCTCGACTCAAATCAGCCGGAAATAGCACAATCTGCGCTCGACAAGCTACCAGAACTGATTGTAGGAATACAGGAACATGCTGCCAGGATACTTAATAGAGTATTTGACCTAGGGCTTCGATCTCGCCTGCCTGTCGAACAGTGTATTTCTAAGTGCGTCGCTACTATTAATTTAAATAGAGGATGCTGATTGTGATTAAATTAATCATTAAGAAATATAGTGTATGTTTATTAGTATATTTTATTTTATTATATAGACTTTATAATATCTAGTTACTTTCCATTTTATAGTGAATAAGAACTTGAGCAAGATATAAATCCAGAAATTTCACATTGGAACTGTTTTAACATTGTACTATATTATATAATCTGCAACTGCTTTATTTAAAACATCTTTGTGTTTTAATATAAAAAAAAATTAGAAATAATCTGGTTTTCTTTATTATGGGTTTAAATCACAACATAAAATAATGCATATGTTTTATAATTCTTTAATTAAAAATATGTATATTTTATCAATATTTTAATATAAATAATCTCAATAGATAATAATACATTTTGTATTAATATAAGAACACTTTTGAGTCATATGAGGTTAGCACTAAGAAAGAAAATAAATATTTAATTGAAAATGAACATGAACCCGCACTCCATAAGCTCACTCATAAAGAGTCTACAATTCATTTTAATGCACTATCTTTTCATTAACTCCTCTATCACCAATCATTGTTTCCGAGGTCTGTGAATAGCTTATCTTTAATCCTTGGTTTTGGATCCTCGGTTATCTTTGTATCCACAGCACCTACTTGTCCCAATATAAACTCAAGCTCTGAAAATAATAATTAATAATGTTAATAAATATAAAAAGTCTGAAAAACTAAATTATTAATTATATAATTAAAAACAATAAATACGAAAAGCTGCACTAGAAAAGGATGTAATTATTATTTTTTTATTTTGTGGCATTTCTATCAAGTGTAAAAGTACAACAGACAGCTACTCAGCAAACTTAACAACAATCACTGTACTATAGTTGAGACATTACAAATATGCAAATTGCATATTAAAACATAATGTTAAAGGAATGTGACAATGCCAACTAATTTATAGATAAAGGGATATCACTTGGATACTGTTTTTTAAGCTGTTTAAAATTTTCAACAATGTGTATAACTATGTTAATTCAGTTCGTTTAATATTGAATATATGTATATTAGATGTTTTAAAGGCAGTGATAAAAATATATCCAATAAATTTTCCTTCATTATTTGCTATTATAGTAACTATTGACAAATCTGTTCCTTATTACAACACTAACAGTTCCTATATGACTGTAGATGTGAGTGAGAAATCTGAGAGATCTAATAAACAAAATTTATGACTCAATTTGTACATTTGTAATGGCTCAATTTTAATAATTACTACTTCTGCGGTACTAATAATTAAATATTGAGTTTAACTTGTACCTATTTTTGCAGACATCATATATTTTGACATATTTATCATGTATTCATTTATATGGTGTAAATTATAATGCACTTTAGTATTTAAAAAGTTGTTCAAATCTTACCATCACAAGTAAGGGCAGTACCGCGTAACTCATGCGGTCCTATAAATTGTTTTTTCATATCTCCCTCAAAATACACAAATACACTTGGTAAATTTCTTTCAGGAAAATTTGGTATGCAAGTTTGGGCAATAGCTTTTAAGAACTTAGTGTAGGGGAACTTTGATGCTAGCTGGCGTAGGTGTTGATTTATTAGAGCACATTGCTGGATGCTGAAATATTTAATAACAGTAAATTATTTAGAAGGTAAATACTTGAAACTCAGTCACCTAAAAAATTTAAGGTCACATACCCCTGTTTATACAAATGGATGACCACCCAAATGCCTTCACCAGCTTTGTTAACTTCCTGTACATAATCCTGACCTGACACTTCTCTCACATCTCCAAATCTAGGCTTTTCAGAGAGTTTTTTTAATTCAGCTATTCTCTTCCTTCTATATTCTTCTAAAACAGCCTCGTCCTCTGAATCTTCCAACTCATCTAGACCATCCAAGTCTAATTCTGATAACTTTTGGTCCTCTAAAAATGTAAGTACGTGTTAGAAAAATAACGGGACATAAGATTATGAAAGGTAAATGCAACAGGTGTTCATAACCAAACTTATCCATACTTTCGGCTTGCTTTTGTTGTATGGTTTGTTCAATCATATTGACTATTTCTTCTTCGGATACTTCTTTCTCTTTGGGGGGTAGTATCCCCTTCGACCGCAACACATCATTCCATTCGGTATCTTCATTGGGATTCTTGAACATAAATTATAAAATTCAATGACCATTTTTAAAAAATATGTGTATTTGTGTCTAAGGTATGAATATTTAAAATGAAATACCTGCATAATTATTAATTTTACTTTGAGTTATTCGAAGTTTTATTATTCCTTATTTGATTACTTTTAAATTTTTAACAATATCACTATATTTTGGTAGAAATTTGACACCTTACTCTATTTCCGAAATTTAGAAATGATTCATGAAACAGATTATAATAATTTTCGGATACTTGTCTGGCTATTGTAGTAATAACATGAAGTGTAAAATAATTAAAAAAAAAAACAAATAACAATAATTTTAGATCACAAAGTTGTTTTCAATATAGAAACTAAGATTTATCTAATAACAGAAACTTATTTTGCCAAAATTTCAGCAACTTTGACAGTGACACGTTTTTATACGTTATGTTGTCATCTTGAGTCGTGTTGGAAAAATTGCATGTCGCTATGTTCAGTCAAGTCAGATCTCGAAATAAATAAATTGGTCATGGCTGATATCGAGGAACATAAACATCGGGAAACTAATTTCCATGAGGGAGAAGGTAATAATTGTTAAAATATTATTGTTAAGATTTTGTGCGTTGTTAGTGCGTGGCGCGAACGACGGTTGCGTCGCTCGTCAGTTACCCTCGTGTAACTTGTGACATTGAAAATGGGTTCTTTTTATAATTGCTGCCTGGATTTATGGTGCTGGCCCTCGAAGAACAGAGTGTGCTAACCGCCTCACGCTTTAAGTGATATATTGGTGGCAATGGCAAAGCAGTGAAAATGACGGGGGGATCGGACAGGACTCTTGTCTCAGGTAACTTTGTTTTTGTTCTAATATCAGACAATGTGTATGGAAAAAATTCAGTTACTTTTTTACCGCGCATATTATATAAAAAGTTTAACATATTCAAAATATATCTTTCTACATCACTGAAATCACACAATTTAACCTTGTTGTGTTAATTTTTTTATATTTATAATTCCTTTAAGACACATTAAAGTTAAGATATTCTTTACAAGAACAAACAAAGTCTTTGTTATTGATAAGTCATTACAAATGCTTACAACGTATAAAATGTCGTAATTATTTAAATATTGAAATGAAATAAAAATTCATTATATTAACAACAACAACTTGTATTAGCAATTATAATGAATTTCATTGGGTTTCATCATGAATACTTTTACAGAAAATTGAATATTTATATTAGTAGTATAAGAATTTGTACACATGATGTATTATAAAATTTACTATAAACACAAATCTGAAAAATATTCTATATTTGACTTTAAACATTAAAGATAGTATAAAGACACAATTTTATCAGTAAATAATATAAATAAATGTTGAAAAAGTCATAAACATGATTACACTTCAAGATATATTAATAAAGAGTTAGGTGATAGTAACATTTATTGTAACAAGAATATATAATCATATTTAAAATTTACCAAAAACTGTTCGGTACAAAATAATACTATAATTATGAGCACCATTATGACTTCTGCGAAACTATTATATTTGTCGAAGCTGTATTAACAGAAAACATATGTTAATCTTTATAGCATCATAAAATAATAAAAAAACTTACTTTAATTCTTATATAAAATATAAAAAATTTTTGTAATTGCATAAATCATTTATGTAATACCTTTTATTATCTAACACAAAGAATATGGAAGTGATGATACTCCATTGATAAAATATCATTACGTGATTTATCTTGATGAATTATTATAACAAAACATTAATAGTTGACATACTGATTTTAACAACTTTTAATTTTTTCATAATTTTTTTTTAATTTTTGATATACAAAATGGAAGGTTAGGATAATGGCAGTTTTTTTTTTATAATTGTAGTATAAAATCATAGTATTTCTTATCACCATTATGAGGAACAATTTTATTCAAAATAAATAGAAGAACATGCTTCATTTTTGGAACATCTAATAATTTAATTTACCAAAAATTTAATTTATTTTATTATTTATTCGTTTGAACTTCATTTATATGAATCTTTTTCATATATTTTACTTTTAAACATTACAATACATCACAGTAAAACTTACTAAATAATTATTATCCCAATTTATTAATCAAAAATGATTTAAAGTGTACTTCAAGTAACATGTGTTCATCTAAATCATTTTTACTATACATATGAGTACTTATAATAGTCTATTCAGCAATCACGCATAACAAATTGGGAAACATATGCATATGTGAAGTTGTATGTGCGTAATATATAATTATATGTTGTACAATGTGAAGCATGTGATGGTTCAAATTTAACTGTTATTGATCATAAGATTTCTATACATAAATAAAACAAATTAAATAGATTTATTGTGTATATTGTCATTTTTTGTGAAACCCAATGTTTCGAACAGTTTGCAGTAGTCCGTGGTCACAGGTAGACTGATCAATGCTTTTTATTTGTTTAAATATATTGTTTTATAACATTCTATGCTAATTCTTCTTAGCCTTAAATTAAAATAGGTAAATTTTATTTTAATATGCCCATGTAATTACAACAAAACATCAGTTGCTATATTTAATAATTGCTTCAATCTGCAAAAATACCTTTGTTACTTACTCCCATGTACTCAATGACCTCAAAGCCCAGTTTGATATTTAAAACGAACCAGGTGTCGTGTCGCGTTATCAAATTCAATATTGTTTTATATATTTGTATTGCCATGTATTATTAGATTATATGTGTGTGCTGGCTGAACTAATTTAATTGAAGAAAAGTATTGTTATAAAGGTAATATGTGAAATTTATTTTCGTTAAATGAAACTTTGTAGCTGTAAATTCATTTACATTAATAACAGAGAAGCATTCAAGTTCTAAATATGGTTCCTACGACGTAGTGACTTATCTCTGGATTCCTCATAATGGTGATAAGAAATACTTAAAAACTCTTTTAACATAGATAGTGTTTCAACTAAATGTTTAGATAAATTCTTGATATTTTGTGAGAACAAAGTCTTATCTGGATAACCGTTAATTATTCAGGGACGATTTACATATCGATATTGGATAGTGTGCAACGGACGTTGAATTGTTTACTTCAGTGAATAGAAATTCGTTATCTCACTTCCATTTTTCCAGTATGATAAGCATCTTAACATATGTTTCTAATACTGCTATCTTATTCCAGAGTAATTAAGATAGCTCAAACCGTGTCTTGTGTCTTTACCAAGGGATCTTTTTTATAAATTCATGATTTTAATGTAACATGTACTATGTATGTTTCATTTTAAATTATAGACCAAAGTATACTTGAATCGAACTAATTCGTTCATTTTCGTCTTCAAACTTTGTTCTATATATAAAATATAGCCTCGAGAGAGCGTTACAAATTCTGAAGCCTGCCTCGAATGGGAATCGAACACTAAACAATCGCGTTTACGGTCAGACACTGCTTGCTGCTAATCCAATACGACACGATGATTTTAATTTAAATTGTAATCATTAGTACTATGACTTATTATGACTATAACGCCGCGGAGCTACGGCTTATAGGTCAAAAGGCTATTGAACATGGAATGTACGATGTTAATGCACAAGTCATTCTTACTAGTTTGTTTTTAAAAAAAAATTAAATATAATTATGATTTCGCAACATTACGGAGAGAGTGACTTTTAATTCACTATTAAAGATAATTGTGCAACAATATTTTAAATGTCTAAAAGCTCTGATCATTTGCAATATTGTTATGTATTTTTGTGTATAGAAAGTTTTTTTTTATCCATTTTATAGCACTATATGTTTTATATAGTATTAGTTATAAGAGAACCGTCGAGACGCAGAGCAGCGTCTACCTGTAAACACGATTAAACGTTATTTAATTTTTTTCGCTTTGTTAGACCAAAGTGCGGCGTTAAGTTCCGCCATTCAACTTGGAATAGCTTAAATTCAGAAGAGTGTGCGGAACACTCCGTTTGATACTTAACACTAAGTTTAGCTCTTTTTGCCTTGCCTACTCGGCTTTATGCAGGATTTTAAGTCTAATAACTATATACCAAGTCACTGTTAAGCGTAATAAATTGCGAACATAGTAAAATATTTATCATTTGTTTTTATTGTTATGATTGCTCAATAATTACAAAGAGCGATACATTATTTTATTATCTTTATCTTATCTTCGCATATCCTCTTAGGTAGCTAGTAGCGGTGACCAAATCAAAAAGCTATATACATATAGATACTCATATCATAGGGTTCTTTGTCATTTGAAATTTTGCGCGAAATGAAGCGAGGCTTAAACCATCATGGCTTAGTGGCACAGCGTCTGACTATAACCACAACGGTCGTGGACTCTGTCGTTAATTATTGCAATATTCAAATTTCTATAAGACAGTTGTATAGACTGGATTTTGACAATTAAAATGATTAAATTAATAAAATAATATTGTACTTTACATTGTATCTATGTCTATAGTGTACATTCTCTTGCATTTATATAAGTAATGTTAAAACATGTACATATATAAGAGAAACGTGTTCGTAATATTGACGTTTCTACACCACATCACGATATACATTTTTTTATAACGTTTAAGCGATATCAAATACTAATATAAATAACAGTGGCTAGATTATCTGTGCAGATAATCGATGTGTTTTTTTAAAACCATTCATATCTTGTACGATGTTCATAATGTGTGGAGATAATTGAATTTTGATGTTGGGCGAATATTCTTCAGTGTTTATTCTGGTATGTTATGTTATTTCATGTCAGAGTAGACAGAGGGAACTGAAGGATCCATAGGAACCTAGTGTTGAGACACTCCGTTGCTTAGTTGCTTAGGCCTTGCGTGCTGGGGGAACTCAACGCCGGGTTTTGCCTAGTTTCCAGAGCGGAGAAAACGAAAACGAAAATGAAAAATCCACCCTCCTCATGGGAATCGAACCCACAAACAGTTACGTTTACAGACAGAAGCTGGGCCTCTGCGCAACGACGGTACACGGTTGATATTTGGTAGATTTTAATTAATCCTTCGTTTTTGTACTGCATCTTTCTTTTTAGGCAGTTTGCTCTATTCTCTTACAGACACGTGTGTACAATGCTGAAACCCAACGCCGCGTTGTCTAACTAAACCCGTATACTTATCTTGTAAACGTAAACGCGGCCATGAGTTAGTCTAAACGTTAGATGTACTGCAGTAGTGTTCAAACAAAAGTTCCAATTGCGTTACTATGACGTCATTCCTCATTATTCGTAATAAATACAAAAATGTTATAATTAAGCTTAATATCAAAAATTCTCGGTAACCGTCTGCAGATTCATTAAAATATTAATTTAGAATATGGTTTAAAGCAAAAAATGTTTGCATAGTTTAAAAGAAAAAGTAAATCTTACTTAAGAAAACATATAAAAATTTGAACGCAACGAAATTCGAACCTGTGCTTCTTGGGAACGGTGCCAGAGGCAGGTTCAAGTACCGCAGCGTTTTTTTAAGCATTTTTTATATCTTTACTGTGGATAAACACTTTAAAAAACATAAAGTAAATCTTGTGCAAGACTCGATAGAGATAAACGAGGAAACGCTAGGTTGGCTAGAAAACCGGTAACGCCTGTTCTCCATCGGTCAGATGTCCGCAACGCGACGTACGTGTAATATTGATGACGCCGAAGGTTTTGCCTTTGCAATGTAAAATGTCGTGATTTGGTAAAAGCTAGCCTTGTTGCAGGTGAATGATCTGTTGTAGCGGTTCAACAAACTTATTCTAACATTAATTTAATTAATTTTAAATTAAAAAAATATTCAGAAAAAGTTAATTTCTATTGTATTTCTCTTTGTTACTTAACTCTAATTGATTGTTAGTTGTCTCCGATTCGACAGTAGTAGTAGGTTCAAAGTGCGAAGGTATGCGGTCGAATAATATACATAATTGAGGCACTTCTGCAATTAGTCTTTGCACACCAGCTAATGAGCTCGGCCGTGATTAGCTTATTGCGAATGAGTAAATACGAATGTTCTTTGTTTGTTTACAAGTATGCATGTGTAAGTGTCGGAAGAATGCTTGAGAGCCTTCTCTACTTGCTACTCTACTACACACTCGGTCGTACTTCACGCGCTTTTAGCGCTTTGAGGACGCATCCCCCCTGTCTGCGTGTTTGTACAAAGGCTTAAGCTTTCTAGAATAGCATCCTAATGCCTAGGATTTAGTTAGATTTTTTGTAAAAATGTAGACGAAAAAGAAGTTAGGTTTTTGTCTAAAGTATTTATTTTAGTAAACTGATAGTTAATAACTTTACTTCTATAAAATTAAGCGTATACCTTTCTATGGATAAGATTATTTGACTTTCGACTTTCTCGAGCATTTGCTTTGCGATTTGCTTGTGGATTAAATATTGTGCATTAGGTAGTGTTTATATAACCATAGCCTGAAAAAAAAAGACGTGTCTTCAAGTATATACTTTTATATACACTATTGCAAATGATTTCTTAACTACTATATGTACAGTATGTATTATTCAATCTTAGTCATAGAAGGGGTCTTGAAATCTATTTATTTAATAGTACAAAATATTTCATTCAAATAGTCATAACGGGTTTCGATATTTACTACACACGTCCTATCGTGTGACACGTTAGCTAATACTCTATATTAGTATAATATGTGGCATTAGAAAACTGTCTTTTTCTCAAAGGAAATTCAACACTACATAAGATTTTTTCATAAATACTTATAGAGTATGGTTAAAATTTGCGTAATCATGTATGCTTTGGAGTATCGAAAGGTTTTTTTTCCTCGTAGACCTTCAATTACAGGTTTTGGTGGGATAAAAACTACCTGCGCGGTTTGTCTGAAGCAATTAACGTTGTTTAAGCTTTGTTACGTGTTTTTTTATCTCAGTGTTATTCCATACCATGATTTACACCAATATATGAATATGTTTGCATGTATATTTATATAATTAAATCGTTATTTCCGCCACTCAACACGCAGTGCCTCGAAAAAGGCGGAAAGTGGTGACGGAGAGAGCAGGCACTAAGCTGCGGAGTGTCTTAACATTAGGTTCCTGTGGTGTCTGCGGTTCCCTCTGCCTACCCTGATATGTCTTTTCTTACAATTTGTAATTAATCATTTGCAAATAGGTAAAGCCAATCTACACCAAAACCAGTAGTTTAAAATGACCAGGCTCTAACCGAGTAATTTTTCGTTATTTCCACGCTCTCACAGAGTACCGTCGTGAGCATATTAATGCTGCTGTGTATCGTCAGGTGAATGAGAGATCCGGAAGCCTTTAATGAAAAGGGGTTGGTCAGAGTATTTAGTTGACAACGCATTCACATCCTCTCAGGTTATGGATGTCTATGGACGAGGGTGTCCACTTATCATCAGCTCATTTGACAAAAAAATGGTTAATAGTGAGTTCAGCTATCCCAAGCAAATCTATATACTGTGAAAGGTAAATCTATTGTAAGAACACTGTAAAAGACCTATCTTGGGTCTCCATCTATTTCTGCTCGTCAGAATGACTCGTGGAGTGTCTTGACACTAAGTATTTATTGTCAGAATGACTCGTGGAGTGTCTTGACACTAAGTATTTATCTTGATATACCAACACTAATATGCTGGAGATCGGTAATTGTAAAAATACATACAATAAACAATCCCACATACGTATATAAAGCCACGTGAATATTGAATCAGGTTAAATTGAACGTGAATATTGATAAAAACTTCTTGGCTAACGTCCAGCCGCGTACTGAAGATATTTTATAAATGTATTTATATACAGAGTTGTTACAGTTTGACTAGAGAAGTATTGTATATAAATATATTATGCTATATCAGTATGATTTAGCACGGTGTACTTCTGTCACAGGTATATGTATGTCGGCGTTAAGCCAGTCTCAATGAAGAATATTTCATTATATAAGCTGCTGTCAATTGGTTTATTATTTTACTTTACAATTATAGTAATAATAATTTAATTCTACCTACCTAGTACCTACGTAGGTATACCTTTATTACATGTACCTTCCGAAATGGTTGTAGATTTTTGCTTATTCGGTAAGTGGTGGCAAAAGTGGTTTACATAGTCTTGATTGAAAAATATTTTGAATTGAAGTAAGCGAAATGTGGAAAAGAAAATAACTTAGCCATATATTCTTTCTGAATATCCGGCACATGTCCGGGCACACTGCAAAATAAATAAATCTCTAATAAAACCAGTATTTAAGAAACAACGCTAACAACTTGCTGTAATAAATCGATCCCGTTAACCGATCTCAATATAGTGATAACACATCCACTTTGCATGCCACCGAGACTAATAGGTACCTACCACTTGTATGCTTTTACTTATATTAAAATTAACTTATAAACATTGATTATAATAAAAAAGTTAAATTATATTTCTATACTACAAAAACTAATTAAGTTTATAAGATCCTTACAGACATCGTCATAGAAATATTGGAATTTTAATTTGTAGAGATATTAGCTTTGGTTGCATTTCTCAGAACTAGTTTCTATGGGAATTACAATATTTCACCTCGGTTTTATATACTGCATATAAATATGTGGGTATGTGTTTCTCTGGTTTAGTGTGTAATGACATACATACGTACATACATATAAATAGTTTACATATCACGTTAAACAAATAACCCTTAGGTAAGCTCACAATTTGAAAGTAAACAAGTACTTCGAACTCATCAACGTACTGACCACTAATAGGTTTGGAGTAAGTACACGCTGGAAGTAGGATAGAGAAGTAATACCCAAATTACTCCATAATCTAATAGATGTCGGGAATTATCATCAGTTTATTTCTAGAAAGTATTACATATGGTAGTAAGATCTTTTCATATTTATTTAGGCAGAGCCACAGGTCCTTTAAAGTGTAAGCCCAGCTGAGTCCTATCATTGACATTTATGAAATGCTATGATATTTCTTCTTTTCTCTTTGAATTAAAATTGAAACAGTTACTTTCTTTTTTACATTATTATAATCCAGTATGGAATGCTGTTTTTATTCATAAAAGGAAAATGTTTTTGAACTTGTTTTTAAAATTATTTTTAAAAACTTTATAACTAATATATTTTAAATGTTTTTGGAAAGTTCTCTCTGACTCGCTACGGATAAGGCGTGAAGTTATGTATGTATTAAAGTTATTATGTACATGTAACTTATATTTCTTGTAAATCAGATATGGATACAAATAAAAACGGTGTTATTAACTTATGACGTCATTTGCTTGACATTGTTGTTTGTAAACTATTTAACGATTCTTTTTATATTTATCGGTAATTTATTTATCTTGTGACGCCAAAAAACTTTAAAAGCATTGTACTTTGCGATTTTTCCATAACCGAATTCGGCGATTACTTTAGTATGTGTTTAAAACATCTTGGAATCCCAACGAGGTCGTAACAAAACCTGTCCGTGGTCACAGCCCAGCCAGTGACCACGATCATTTAAATATTATTTACATATACATACATATATATATATATATATATATATATATATATATATATATATATATATATATATATATATATATATATATATATATATATATATATATATATATATATATATATATATATATATATATATATATATATATATATATATATATATATATATATATATATATATAATCAATTTAAATCAAAATATATCCTCCCTCTTCGCATTCGATATGGCTCAAAACTATTCATAGACAATCCTAAATACGTTTGCAATGTCGGGATAGTATCTACATTACATTCATACGTAACTGGCGTTTACCCAAATATTAGTTGTGCATGTCAATAACCTGACTATGAATAGTGCCCGAGAAACGAGTACATGTATGTGTTTTGTGATAAGTACTAGCAGATGGTGTAGCAAATAAACATTAGTGAAGTATAAAACTCAGAGACGTCCATTAAATATTAAATAGCATTAAATATTACAAACTAATCAACAATTTAATAAACTTGCACGTAAGCGTAGTACAAAGTGACGTGTTTAAGTTATAGAACATAAATAACAATAACATATTACTGCTACTTTTAGTACAATCTTTAAAATAATATTTTTTTAAATTATTTTACCCTAAGAAATGGATATGTGTGACAATGACGTTCTTGACAAATAAATTAAGGTGACCTCCCGAGCAAGGTTAATGTTATAATTTTTATTATTAAGTACTTTTATTAAGTATAATTAAGAGTAAAAATGTTTTTTCCGTATGAATCAAAATGTAGAAGTCATTGAATTAGCCCATCTTCCCTAATGTCTCAACACTGGTTACTTTAAATCTACTTAGCCATGCAAGAAAATGCGTGAAGATGAAATCGACATTCGTTTTAAATTATTTTTCATCTCCTTATCCAGTGAAATAACGAACCACTCTGGAAAACTGAACAACAACTGAACAGACAAAGTGCTAGGTTGAAAAGTGCTGAAATACAAGCTGTATACAGGGTACCTATAAAATACTCTTCTCTCTCTCTCTCTCTTTCTCTTCTCTACCGTTATAAACATTTCCTTGAGTGGGACTGAAACAACCTAACATCGCCAAGATGGTATCTCCTTCATCGTGTTAATATAAGTTGTTTATGAAGACTGCAATATGCCACAGGTGACCTGTTGCACGTTCACTCGCAAGTCGCACGCAAATGATCTGTAAGGTCACAGAAATGTGTTTACAGTTTATAATACGATATTTGCGAATTGCGATACATGGGAGATAATTTAACGATGTTTTGCTGGATTTTATTTTTTTTTTCATAAAAAATACCTTAATGATTCATTATATAATGCCAATAGAATTTGTGAGACGCAATGTTTTAAATTAAAATAAAGAATACCCTCAACTTTGACCTTCCTCTTTTTTTTGTTTTCATATAACAATAAGTAGTTAAAAATATTTGAAAGTAAACGCTATTAATTAGGAGTATGAATTTTAAGTATGTATATTTTTTTTAGCTTCACGCTTTATCCATATGATGATAGTGTTAAGACACTCCGTTGCTTAGTCTCTGCTTTCTCCGTCCGTCGCGGCGCAGAGGCGTAAGCGTCTGCCTATAAACGCGATGGTTTGTGGGTTCGATTCCCATTCGGGGAAGATGGATTTTTCTATTACCGTTTTCTTCGCTTTGGAAACTAGGCAAAGCGCGGCGTTGAGTTCCGCCACTCAACACGCAATGCCTCGAAAAAGGCGGAAAGCGGGGACAGAGATTGTATGTATATTGTATTTGTATTTCGGTACAACGATTAGTGTGAGTATTTTTTTTAAATATTTATACTGTGTAATAGTATTAATGTATTTGATTGATATAAGCCAATTCAATTTGTTAACTTCTCTAAGTGAACTGTAAATTGAGAAGAAGTACTTCAAAATTCTTTCTCTTCTTTCTCTTCTTAAATTCATAAAAGCTGGTCATTTATTGAATACGACCGTTTAGTCGCGTCATTTAGTAACATTAAACGACTCGTACGTACGTATATACGTAATCCAGAAATATACCTATTTCCGTGATTGCTATTTCCGGAATATAACACAATTACCGTCAATTCAACTAATGCGTCTGTTTTAATACTCTACGATCGTTTCGACCTTGCCATATGACTTTTGAAAAACTTACATAGATTTTTATTTGATGGCATAAAATATAAATATTTTTACTATATACGCTAATGTAGATTTTATTTATATAAACATTGGCATCAAAATCCCTTGCAAATCAGCGCCAGCCTCTAACCGACAATGATTAATTTACAATAGCTACCAATTTTGTATGTTCGTGACGGATTTATGCAAATTCTACGCGTATGTGTTACGGAATAGATATTAAAATGGCTTATCTCGGTATAGTATCAATTGTTGTATCGTAAATAGTTCTCAATGAGTACTGCCAATAACAGATACGCCTTCAGCCAAAGTTAAAACAAACAACGTGAATTGATAGCTTTTTTAAATAAAGCTTTTTACGATGAATTGATTAAATTACTATAACTGTAAATATGTGAAGATGCGATGTTAAGATCCGCAAGTCACTTAATTCGGATGAGAAGAGTACGGAGTGTTTTGTGACTAGGTTCTCTTTTTACGTACAGGATTATCGTGAAGCTGAATAGTGTAATTTTATATTTTTTTTATATGTAGTGAATCGGTATTTCATTTTTTTTATTTTGATTTATTATTTATCTGTATATACTTGTATACATTTATATTTTTATTTATTCCATTATTTTTTTATTTTTCTGTAAATTATATAGTGTTTATATACGATTATTATTTCAGGAAATGAGGTGGTCGGGAAACTTTGTTTGCAAGGTAAGTTAATTTTTGTGTGTCGCTTCGTGTCCGCTTTTATTTCTCTACATATTTATCTGTTTCATTCTTCTATATTATATCTTATATTATCTGTATATTTTTTCTTGCAATGTCAAGCTTTTCATAGTCTTGAGCTGTTGGCGTTATTGTTGTACTAATATTGAAATTTTTTATATATTCACAAACTGAAGCTTAAAATATTGACAAGTTTTTAGCTTGGTTTATAAAAACTTTGTAATTACATATTTTTATTAAGTATTGGGTAAAAAAAACTTTATTATATATTTATAAGTCTTTTGTAATAAAAAAGTAATTGCAATCTAATATCAATCGCCTTGCAGTCACCGCGGCCTTTATAAGATACGAGGTGGATATAACCTCGAGATTAATTTGTAGCAATGCCAGAACGAGCTTTTGCTTACGTCATTATAAAGCGTTATTTTACATTTCTCATGTAACAGCTGCACAGCTGCTCTCGCAAAGGAATGTTTAAAAAGCTAATATGGAAAAGCTTTCTACGAATAGACTATTAACTTAACTGAATATCGAGTTCAGTTTTGTTCTTGTTTTTATATGTAATATTTTTGTGTTTTTATTATTATAAACACGTAAACACGTTGTAGAAACACGTAACCTTTTTTTTATATATTTAGATTCAACAAGGCAACTTTGAATTTTCTTTTAATGTTGAGACAATGCATTCTCCATCTTCCATTCGTGGGACATTTTTCGATGGGTTGCGGAACTCAACGCCGAAAATTTATTTTTCTTAGTAAGAATCTAGCTAACAACCGCCAATGCATATTATTAATAAACCATATCAATAATTCACTTTACAATTGCAATTCTGAGATTTTCTATTTGTCGTCACTGTTTGGTTTCAATTGTACTAAATATTAGGTTCTTCTATTAAATTATAGTTTATATAATGAAATAAACGAGATTTAATATGTATGCCTGATCTTTGGATACATATAAACGGTTTGTTTATAAATTTCAAGCGAACTACTAACAAGTTGTTTATGTAACAGCACATGACACGGATAACCACCTATCGATATATTTTTTATACTTACGTGTTTTGTAGCAAAAGCTGACTTAATTATAAGTGAACAAGAATACCTAAATATTTTTATGATTTTCGAAACTTTTATTCCACACTAAGGATAAAAAAGGGATTTGATTCAGCATTATGTTTTATGTAGAATAACACTTTAGAAGTCATAAAAATATTTAATTAAAATAGCACTCTCTATCGCTTAGCGATTGTTTTTTGTAATAATCTTTGGATAGCGGAAATATGTAAAATCTCCCTATAGAGATGCTACCACGCGGCGTGGTGATGAAACGCGAAGAAAATAGAAGTAGAAAGATCTATCTTCCCCGACTGGGAATCGAACCCAGAAACCGTAGCGTCTGCGCCACGACGGTCCTAAAACTTTTTTTATATTTATTTAAATATAAATTTGAACTGAAACTTTTTGACTAAGCAGTATCAAAAATAAATATAATAAATGAGTGTTTGGTCAGTTCTGATTTTTTTTCTATACCATGTCTTTATTTCTTGTGGGCAGCAGTTCTTGTTTTAGTAATTGAATTGTGTTTAGATGGCGCATAATTTGAATACCTAATGTACGTACATACATCCAATGTTTATGCAAGTCAGCGAGCTTAGCGCGATGTAAGCGTCTTGAGGGTTGATCTTCGTGTCTTTAATATGGGCACAGTGTTATAGACTGTATTGTAAAATTTTATGAGGGAAATAAATTAATTTTAATCATTTTGAAAGCTATTAGTATAAAATTAAAGGGAAAAATTCATATATAAGGACCGTTGACTGTGTGGTGATTGCCTGCAAATACGACGGCTTGTGGGTTCGTTTCCCACTCGAGGGAGATGGATTTTTCATTTCCATTTTCTTCGCTCTGGCAAATTGGCGAAGCGCGGCGTTGGGTTCCGCTACCCGACACGCAATGCCTCGAGTAAAAGTGGAAAGCGGGAAACGGAGTGTCTTAAAACTAGGTTCTCACGATTCCTACGGTTCATTCTGCCTACCCTGCTATAACCGGGTATAAATCGTGATACTATATTTAAAAAAATCGTAAAGTAATGCTTTTATAAACTACTTAGTCTTAAACTTCTAGATTTTTTTAAGTTAAGCAAGATTGTTGTAATAAATGAAAACTACATCTTTATTATGTTATAATTGGTTTAGGTTTAGGTACTTAGGTATTTTGTTTATATGTAGGTACTTATCCTAGGTACAAGGAAAGTTATATATATATATATATATATATATATATATATATATATATATATATATATATATATATATATATATATATATATATATATATATATATATATATATATATATATATATATATATATATTATACTTTTAAAAAACTTAAATATATGTGTCTAATCGTACTCCGGCTCAAACGTGCATACAAATGTATGCTATTGACATGCTTATTGTTGTGTAAACAGGTAATAGAAAAGATCGCGAGGGAAAGTTGTCGGTATATCGTCAACTAAATAACTTATGCTATACCTATAAAGATGAAAATAAAATCTTTGAATAAATAGAATTTTTTCTAGTAATAATGCAAGTTTTCGTATCTCCAGTCTGATTAGACGAATCGTTTATTTTAATTTCGATACACGTATTACGGTATAATGCTTGCAACGCTCGCATTCTATTATTATATACAAATAATAAGATGTAAAATGTGTCCTGATGCTAGTGAAATGTTCTGTTTTGGTACTAAAGGATATGCGATTAAAATTCAACATTGAGACATTCTCCCCTTTTCGCCTGAACTTCACCAGTGCGAGAAAATGAAAACAATTAGAATACTCTAATTGTTTTCCATGTAGGAATCGAACCTGCCACCATTACGAAGCATTATGCATATATAGGTAATGCTGACAAACCAACGCTTTGCCAGTGCAGTCATTGCTATATCTTTATATATTTCCGTATAAACAAATCAAATGTCATATAGGTACATATACTTTTTGATCGCTTATTTACACGTATATAATTGTAATAATTTCATCAGAAAAGACAAAATAAAACAACCTCTTTAGGTAATTGTTGACTCATGAGAAGCTACGTGAGAAAGATATATGAGATGCTTTATAAGGCAATGACCACATACACATTGTTCACTAAATCTAAGCTCTATCCTTATAAGAATAAGTCTCAATTTCGAATAGAAAATTAGTAAAAGGTTTCGATTTCACAGAGGATCATGCGAAAATACCACCGTGTTACGTTACGTGATCGGTCTCAATAGTTTTTTTGAGGTTTTTCGTTTTATTAAAATATACAGATATGTATTTCTTTCATATTAAAATAAAACTTTATCAATGTTTTTGTTAACCTTATATATATTTTTTACTTATACCCACTAGCTACATACGCTTCGTGTTACTACCTCAGCCCTTTTTAGGTATGGTAAAGCTAGAAATCGTTTCCTTGTAAAAGACAAAATTGTTGACACTGACAATTTTCAGAAATAAATAAAGCATTCAAGTTTTGCTTTTTTGCTTATGTGCTTAGATGTCGTTGGATGTTATATTCATTTGCATTGTACCTTTAACAGAGCGCTGTATTATTCTACTTGTAAATCTTGAACACTAAATTTCTTGATTCCAGATATATTATATTACACTTTATTGAAATTTATTTAATGTGAATTTATTTCTAAAAATATGTATATTTTTCGCTTTTAACTTCTACCATAGTTATAATTATATGCTACCGTTCCAGTAACAGAAAAACCAGCTCCAGCAAAGACCGCCGGTCCTCATGGAGTACAGGTAGTGAACACTGGACCAGACCACTCTTTCGTACTGGATGAAGAATCCCTCGCGGAATTACTGCTCCAAGATGACATCAAGGACAGATCAGCAGTTGTCATATCAGTCGCGGGGGCGTTTAGAAAAGGAAAATCATTCCTTTTGGACTTCTTCCTTCGATACATGCATCATAAGGTAAATATATATGCAGGCAAATATGTAACGTCTGCCTGTAAACATGACGGTTTGTGGGTCTTATTCCCATTTGGGGAAGATGGATTTTCTCATTTCCATTTTCTTCGCTCTGATAGCTAGGCAAGCGCGGTGTTGAGTTCCGCCACTCTATACGAAATGCCTCGAAAAGGCAGAAAGCGGGGAGCAAAGTGTCTTAACACTAGGTTCCCCAGGTTCCTTCGGTTCCCTCTGCGTACCCTGCTATAAGCGGAAGAAAGCGTGAATCTAAAAAAATATATGTAGTAATTTAATGAATGTTCATTTCTTTTTGTTATGTTAATGTTTTTTTATTATTATTATTAAAACGTTACGTAGCAAACGTTGTGCCTGCGATAGTTATTTTGATGATTAAACACAGGTTTAGTTATTTATTTTAAACCTAAAAGCAGCTCAATATTTTTTTAAATACCGTTAAATTGCGCTGAATCGGCCTTTAAAAATATAAACGTGAACTATAAAATAGCACTTTCTAATATATGTTTTTTGATAATTCGTTAAGTATTAGCATATTGTACATTCGAAATATATTTTTAAAGCATTTCGGTTTAAAATAAAGGAGGACCGTCGTGGCGCAGAGGCGTAGCGTCTGCCTGTACAAGTGACGGTTTGTGGCTTCGATCCTCACTCGGGAAAGATGGATTTTTCGATTTCCATTTTTTTTGCTTTGAAAACTAGGCAAAAATGCTGCGTTGAGTTCCGCCACTCAACACGCAAAGCATCGAAAAAGGCGGAAATTGGGGACGGAGGCAAAAGCAGGGACTAAGTAACGGAGTGTCTTAACACTAGGTTGATATGGTTCCTGCAATTCCCTCTGCCTACTCTGCTCTGTGCGGTATACAGCGTGAAGCTATAAAAAAATAATATAAATTAATAAATATAAATCGGTTGAAATTTGAATTTTAAATTTAAATTTAGTATGTGTAATTATATCTAATTATATTTATAATGAAATTTTTAAAGGTATAGGAAAGAGTGACAAAATATTGCCTATCTATAAGTTGCTGTGAATTTGTGTATGTGTAAGTGATACAATATCGATTTCTTTCGTTCAGTTACGCTTATCTTATTTTTAGATGAAAGAAAAATAAAATATTTTAGTACTAAAACGTATAAACGAACGTTTAAAATTGGAATGGCGTTTTTGGTAAATAATGTAAATTATATTTATAATTTGGCGTAATATAATTTAAAAGTTAAGATTTCGTGATGTAATCGTGCGTTTAGAATTTATTTATTTATTTATGTACCACAAGACAAAAGATGCATAGAATATGTAGGCATAGAAATCAAATGTACAAAGGATGACTTATCTCTAAAAGAGATCTCCTTCCAGAAACCCTTGAATGTGAGAGATATTGTTTCTTAAAACGATTTAGATAGTTATATCTTAAACGATTAGCATTTTACTATTTAAAATAATCGTTAATGATTAACATTTTTAATTATCTTAATGTCATATTTCTTTATTTCACATTCTAATAATATCAGATATTTTTTTTTAACTTAACGCTTTATCCCGCACATAGCAGGGTAGGCAGAAAGAACCTAGTGTTATGACACTTTGTGCTATTCTACTTTTCGAGGCATTGCGTGTTGAGTAGAATCAGGTAGGTACATACCTATTTTCATTTATTAAATGACCTCGTTTCAACCAATTAAAAAATATATAGGAATTGTAAAATTAAAAGTAATCTTTGAGCAATGTTATTGTATTGACCTAAGTACACCATGACCGTGTGACTCATATCCGGGTGTCATCATAGAGTGGAACTTCAATTTATTTGTTTTAGAGTTATTATTTCTCGATACAATGTCTTGGTTTAAATTCAAAATTTGTCGTACATGTCGTACATTCTTCTCTTTCTTCTATTTATTTATGGCGTTCCGAGAATATTTTTAACGTTTATTGAACCCTTACTTCAAAGGGCTTCGTGGCACAGTAGAACAATTTCTGATAGTTATGGACTCTTTACGAAACAAAGCGTGTAGTTTTGTTGCATTTCCACCACTCAAAGCATTATTTAGACAGAAAACGTAGGACAAATTGTGTTGACATTAGGTTCTTATCTCTATTAATATACCTTGCGGGATAAACGCGTGAAGATGTTTTTTTTATATAAAAACAATAATACAATAGACCTTTGACAATAGGACTTTGTTAACTGTATGACAATGTACAGGTGTATTTAAAATATTTGCACGAGTATTATAAACAGTGAAAATCTTTTGCCATTTTACATAGTTGCAATGCCAATGAAAATCATAACAGTTTTAAAAGATTTCGACCCAGCCAGAACTGTGCATACAGTAGGTAATGTTAAATTGATTGAATAAATACGATTATTACAAGTATGTATTTTACAGCAAACATTTCTTCTTCTTTTTTCATCTTTCAAAGAAAATGTGCGGTTGAGAAAAGAAACATTTTTCTGTTTCCATTTTCTTCGCTCTGGCAACTAGGCAAACCGCGGCGTTGAGTTCGGCCACTCAGCACGCAATGCCTCGAAAACAAGCGAAAAGCAGAGACACATGGAGTGTCTTAACACTAGGTTTCTATGGTTCCTGCGGTTCCCTCTGCCTACCCTGCCAGAATAAAGCGTGAAGACATAGAAAAAAATAAATATTTTTTATAGATTTTCTTCATAATATTTGAATTATTGTTACAGTACGGCGCGGGAGGCGGCGGTGGAGAGTGGCTCGGCAGTGAGGAAGACCCGCTGGTTGGGTTCAGTTGGCGCGGCGGATCCGAACGTGACACCACCGGCATCCTCATGTGGTCTGAGATATTTAAGGCCACACTCGAGGATGGTGAAAAGGTATGTAGATACAAGCAAATATCAAGTAGTATATCTGAGACAACTCGTATATATTAAGTACAATAGATGAAAAGTCGTCGATTGATTTAGAGTTAATATCTGGCGAGAATTTTTAATAAAAATTGAATTAATTTGTGCTTTGCTACTTAACTTATTTTACTTATATTAATGAAAGTGTATACACTGCGTTTAAGTTGTATTTGTTGAATAGATACAGCTCTTGTTTTTGTCATTTTTGTAACCATTTGTTGAAACATTGGTTGTTTTTGGATAAAAACTCCTTTTCGAAAGAAGGTTTTCGTACGCTCGATTAATGAGTAAATATATACATAAGTGAATTGTGAATAAGTTCAGCAAAAGTGAGTGGTAAGAGAGGTAAGGGGAGACCTTGGTTGTCTTTCGAATGAATGGTCGCGTGAAAAGCATGAGGACTCCCCGAAGAGTGTGTATGACGAGGCTAATGACAGTGGATAAGGTAGAAGAGGTATTCTGGGACCGATTCTCTCTAACTACCCAGGGATAAAGCGTGAAGTTATGTATGTGTATGTAAATAATTAAACCTATTTATCCTGTTTGAGTCCCGTCACTAAACACGGAATGTCTCGAAAAAGGCAGAATGCAGGGACGGAGAGACCACAGACTAAGCAACGGAGTGTCTTAACACTAGATTTCCATGGTTCCTGCAGTTCACTTTACCTACCCTGCCATGTGCGGGGTAAAGCGTAAAAATATTTAGCCTGTTGGTAAATACTAATGCAAATGAAAAATAATTTCCAGGTAGCAATAATCCTGCTGGACACGCAAGGCGCGTTCGACAGTGAGTCCACTGTGCGGGACTGCGCCACAGTGTTCGCGCTCTCCACCATGCTCTCCTCCGTACAAATTTACAATCTCTCCCAGAATATACAGGAAGACGACTTGCAACATTTACAGGTATGACAGTGCTTTTTTATATTTATATATTTTATTTATATTATATATAATTAATAAAAGCTTAAGACAATGTTTTATTTAATAAACCATTTGTTAAAACAGTTAAGATAAAATTTTGTAATAAAATACATAAATGAATTAAAAGTATATAAAAAATTAAAATACTAGAAAAATGTCCACCTTAATTATATAAACCTTTTAAATGGTGCTTTAAAAATGTTTAACTTTGTATCAACATTTCTGCTACCTTCATTTTATCAACACCTATTTTAAAATGATTGTTAAAATCTCACAAGGCTGATGATAAAATGTTTATTAACTATCATTAGGCTTAGAAAAGCCATACTCTAATGTGTAGTATACAAATAATATAATGAACAATACGCACTCCAGCTGTTCACAGAGTACGGGCGGCTGGCGCTGGAGGACGGCGGCCGCACGCCCTTCCAGAGGCTGCAGTTCGTGGTGCGGGACTGGAGCTTCCCCTACGAGGCGCCCTACGGGGCCCAGGGCGGCCAGACCATCCTGCAGAGGCGGTTGAAGGTAGCGCTGCCTTTGCTACTGACTAGTGAATTTTTTAGGACTTTTGTGGCGTAGAAGCGTGGGAGATGGATTTTTCTATTTTTATTTTCTTCGCTCTCGCAACTAGGCAAAGTTTGTTGCAAAGGCGTTAAGTTTGCCACTTAATAGTAATGCCTCGATACTACTGATTTCTGTTATTTATCTTAACCTTTGGAATGTAATATGTTTTTGACTGAATTTTTAGGTATTGTGAATTTCTTCAAGTTACAGAGTGTTGAAACAATATATCATGTTAAATCATATGAGGTAAAATCGAAAATGTAGTGTACAATTTAATTTATTGGTTATCTTTGCACATGACTGGGAACCCTGGTGAGATATCCAAAGTATCTAAACTACATTTAAGTGATTTTCTTGCTTGAAATTCGTCATGTAAATCTCTTAAATATATACTGCTAGTAATATACTGTTTTTATAAATGAATGAAATGATAAATAAATAGATAAATAGAAGTAAAACAACAACGTGTGTGTGTGTGTGTGCCAGGTGTCGGACAAGCAGCACCCGGAGCTGCAGTCGCTGCGCAAGCACATCACGTCGTGCTTCGCGGAGATCGCGTGCTTCCTGATGCCGCACCCCGGACTGCGCGTCGCCACCAGCCCCGACTTCGACGGGCGCCTCACCGGTGAGATCTTCACGCTTCACTCTATCCCGCAAGCACGCACGGGGCGGGGCGGGCGGAGGAAACCTTGAGGCACTTGAGGGAACCTAGTGTCTCGAGGTATTGTGTGTTGAGTGGCTGAACTGAATGACGCGCTTTTGTTTAAGTATCAGAGCGAAGAAACTGGAAACGATAACATCCGTCCCCCGAGTGGGAATCGAACCTAAAAACCTCTGCTCCACGATGGTCCTCAATAAATAACAATTATTTTTATATAAAAATTTTCACTTTCAAGATTAGTTTTCATTTAAAGAGCCCCAAAGTACAATGTGTGTAAATATTTGAGTCAGTAAATTATTCTCATTTTCCACTCTTTCTATACAAGACAAGTTGTGATATTGAATGTCTATATATATTGATATATTTTTTCATAGACATCGAGCCGGAATTCAAGCGGGCACTCCAACAGCTGGTGCCTATGTTGCTGGCGCCGCACAACCTGGTGCCCAAGCAGATCAACGGGCAGAGGGTGCGGGCTAAGGATTTATTGTTTTATTTCAAGAGCTACATGAACATATACCACGGAAACGAACTGCCCGAGCCGAAGAGCATGCTGGTGGTGAGTTGGCTGACTTGTTTTAATATATTTAAATTAGCTGGAGTTTATTATTTTTGTGTTTAGCATTTATTACTTTAGAGTTTTACCCTCAGAATCACCTTGTAAATGATCCTGTGCCTAATCTTTTTGATCATTTTTAACTAGTTTATTGTATTTATTATTTATAACTTTGAAATATTTTACCCTATAGGTAGTTTTTATAAAGTTCGCATTGTCAGATACACCCTGTAGATTCATGACCATTGATTATGTCATTACAACCATATCTATATATTTACTTTATGACGGTTGTCTAACCCTACCGGTCGTCAGGCGACTGTCTGAGGCCAACAAACCTTACCTGCGTGTGCTGCTGAGGCGTCGCGACGTGTACCGCCGCTGATTGAGAGGTGTGCGGTCGCTCGCGGCCCTAACCTTCAGAGTCGTACCTGCTTCTTGCATTCCGAGCACGCGTCGCGCGCGCGCAACCAGGCGCTGCTGGCGCTTCCCGTCCAAGCGCAAGATGGGCGGCGACGACTTCATCATGGCCTACTCTGCTACCAGCTGCTGCTGTAACCTGTCGAACTGGTCCAACATGTCGTGAACGATTGTAATACATTCGAGTGCATGCACAAACGTCGTCCCCGTCCAGGACCTGAGGAGCATTCCGCCTCCCCAGTTCTGCTCGCACACGAGGCAAGAACTCTTCACGGCGGCCTCGCACGCCGTCCTTGCGTGTTTCGCGGCCGCCTCGTGTTTCTACGTGCTGAGCGGCCATCCTGGGGCTGTGGGCTGTAACCCGCTCGTCCAACCTCTGCAACCTGGTGATGGGCGGCCCTGCTCACGCTGGCCTTCTGGGCTTATATATCAGGTAGTCACTTGTCTTTTACACGATTTTGACGTCGTTTACTTTAGTTTATGCCATTGTAAACAGTAGACATTATGCAATAAATTTACTTGCCTTTAATACTATACTTACTACTATTTATTATATTTATTAGCATTTCATATGTATTATGAGGATATCCCTCCCCGCCCGAGATCATTAGCATTGCTGTTGTAGATAAAACAAAAATACCACGCATATATCTTTGGTAAGTACAGATACAGGCGGCGGATGAGAGAAGGGTGGATAATGTAGATGACTCCGCCATTGGCTGTGGGATAATGTGAGTGTCTACTGTTGTAATTTCTTTCTATATCATCCAATGTAACATTTTTAACATTTTAAAAATAATTGTGATAGTAGTTAGATACATATAATTTTTAATTAAAGCTGGAATTTTGTTTTTATTTCTAGTTCATGGAAACAGTGTAGCCCAAGCTGGGCTGGCGAAGTCGGCATGGAGCACGCGGCGGCGGCGGCGGCGGAGAAGGCGCTCGGTCCGTCCACGCCCACGCCCATGCGCAACGGCAAGCACAAGCACTTTTGATGCCCGAGGCCAGCTGCCCACAGCCACGCCCACCCCTCACGCTTCCATACTACACCACCGCCTAGGCATGGAACTACCTCCACAACTAAACTAGAAATTGTGAGGCATTGGTCAACACTATGCATTATTGATTGTGGATTTTTACCATTATTATTTCCACATTCCTATGTTGATCTGTTATCAGATGCTCCGTTGATAAGAGAATTGCAAATAACCGTGCGAGTGACACCTCGACCACTGTCTGGTGCTAATGTGGCGAATGTAAATCGAGCTTGTTGTGGGACAGTATATGTGGTTATATTTAAGTCACAATCGTTTTTCAGAACACTCCTCTTACAAGATGGAAGTGTTCCTAGCGATGATTCGTTGTTTTTGACAATAAATATAGGCTTTTTTTAAAAGCAGTGCGTATTTTTGTAAAAGAAATGCAGAAATCAAAACAATCATTTCAGGCTTAGTGAATTGAAAACTCAAAAATTATCTACAGATTTCTACAAACAAGCCACAGGTTGTGAACACAAAACGATGGGAATAAAGCTGCGGATGCCTATTTAATTGTAAAATGCACAGGGTCATAGCAAAGAAACCGAATGGAAGGTTCTGCTCAATAGTTTCCAGCGGTTTCACAATGTCTCACCAAATGTTACAGACAATATGTTTACTCGCGAGAATCCATAACGAAGGACTGTATCGGTGGAGAGGGGTTAATTAATAGAGTTATTAGAGGTTGGTTTAGTGTGCCGTGTGCAGTCTTGCGAGTTAGACCTAGACATAATAAAGTTGGTTTTTAAAATTTTTTGGTAAAGGAATGATTGAAGGTGAGGACCTCCCTGTACCAGTTAGACGAAATATATTGTTAATTATCTTTATGTTATTTGTAGGTTAATACGTCTTTTGGATGATCCAAATGTTCTCAAATCATGCTGGTGGCCACCAAATATTATATATTTTTGAATATATAGAAAGCAATGTAGTTAAAGGAAAATGTTTAGAACTATTGCCTTTTTACAGAGTACACCAGCTCTGTGAAAGTATATGTGTATGTAATTATAGTCTTCAATTATCCTCACAGCTCCTCAGCTCCACAGCTCGAACCGTTTGGATTGATTTAAGTGATGCTGCAACTAAATCACGAGCTACGCCAATCCTGTTAACAAACTACGTGGATGTCATGAAACTTGCCAAAAACTTTTTATTAAATTGAGTTCACTGGTATCTTTCCACTCGTTGATCTGTGGAAGTACTTAAGCATCTCGGTGTGCGACACGTGCGATTGTGTAGGTATGTACATACAATGGTTCTGGAACATATTCGTGTTGAAGATAAAGACTTGTCTTGTTGCCCATGTCGGAGTCGACTTTGAAAAACCCGCTCATGTCGTCCTGGGAAACGATTTAACCCGTGTTGTTGTACATTTTCAGCGTTTATTTCACTGTTCCGCTAAACGTTCACCGTCTCGATAACGGACTTTTAACATTTGATTATTTTAAGATAGTTATTCAATAAAGGACATTGGATTATGGACCATTTTTTTAAATATTTTGGACTTTTAATCTTTTTCTTTATATCGTGTACTGTAATGATCTTTTCGCAACTAACATTTTATTATATGATTTTTTTAATCATTTTTCTCTTGGCATATTTCTTAAGACTTAATCCCCAAACACTGTGCCAAACAGGCTTGAATTATATAAGGTTTAACTCATGAATGGAATTTCTACTTATTAATTATATATTTATCCTTTTTTATACCATCAAAAGACAAAAATATGTTTTAACCGATTTGAAATGTACATAGCATTCTATCAATTCCCTGTGTGAAGTTTTCTGTTTCTTTTTAATTTTAGTGAACTTTATTACCTGTAAATATTAATTATTGCTCAAAATGCAATTTTAGTTTTTTCTAACACCCGGAAATTGTTATTTTTAAACATAGCGTCCGACGAAATAATATTTATATTTTTAAAGAAATAGAATGAGTAATGCTTCTCTTGTTTAGGTTAAATGCATATAATTAGGTATACACTAAATCATAGTTGAAATGCTTTTTTTTTTCTACGCCTTTATTGTTATCTGTGGTAGTTTATTGGTTTGTGTAATTAAAAAAAATCCCAAATGTCAAGTTTATGTGTTCATTGTGCAATGATTCATCTTAAACTTATAGCTTTCCCTTTTATGCATTTCTTAATAAATACCTGGCAAAATTATATGATTGTTTGTTATTTAAATACATTAGGTCACCTTTACTTACACTAGTTGTTGACTTGATTATGGCAAGGTTAAAATACAATTGTATTTCACATGTGAAACCCACTGTAGCTTCCGTTCACTCAACAGCGCGCTTAGCCTAGAGTCAGAGCGAAGAAACTGAAATGAATATTCATCTTCCATCATGGGAATCGAGCCCAACAATCATACCTCCTCCTCGCTATCTAATGTCCGCAGTAAACAGCTGTGACAAAAGCAGCAGTCACGTCATCACTATTAAAATATATTCTGCTTAAAAAAAACCAAAAATTGTGCGCAACGGGATTTGAACCCGCCCTTTTGCGCACCTGGAACAGGCTTCACACTATAAGATTCATATATAGCCGAATAACCGCATGCATCTCTTTAGCGAGTATACATAAAATACAGCTAGAACACATGAAAACCGCAGGAATGTAGGAACAATAATGTAAGACACTCCGCTCTCACCTTAATCAAGGACGTCCGTGTGCAAGTAGCAGACTCCACACGCGCTTTGCCTAGTTGCCAGAGCGAAGAAATTGTAATGAAAATTCCTCTTCTCCTCTGGGAATCCGAACCCACTCACATGCCTCCTCTCCGCATCTAAGCCACACTAAACTAAACTAAACATAAAATTTTAACGCAACGGATTTGAAACCCGCACCCTCTTGCGAACCGTGCACCATGGAACCGTGTCAATTTTTATGTTTTTCTTCGTAGTGTTTTTCTAAATTCGGTTGGTGATTAACACGGATGTTTTTTGTTTAGACCATCCACTCATTAAGCAGTAAAATAAAATTATCACAAAACACATACAACCTCAGTACAAAGATTTCGCCTTTCCAAAATCTCCCAGCCATCACCTCGTCACAACTCCTCCAAGTATAATATATCGCGTCCCACCTGCAGGCGGCGCTTGCACGGGCCGAGCACGCGCCCGGGCTCGGCGCGACAAGCCGCTGCTGGCCTTCCGCCGCCAAGCGCAAGATGGGCGTCGAACGACTTCACATGGGCCTACGTCGACCACTGCCTGCCTGGTAACTGTCCGGACACTGGTCCAACTGTCGGTGAACTATTGTATCATCAGTGCATGCACTAAAACGTACGTCCCCGTCCCAGGACCTTGAGGAGCAGTTCTCCCAGTCTGCGCGCACAACGGAGCAGAACATCTTCAGGCGGCTCGCACGCCGTCCGTGCTGTTCGCGGCGCCCTCCGTGTTCTACGTGCTGAGCGCATCCTGGGCTGGTGGTGGCTGTCCCGCTCCGCCAACCTCTGCAACCTGGTGATGGGGCTGGCCCCTGTCACGCTGGCCTTCTGGCTTATATCAGGTATCACTTGTCTTTTACTATTTTGTTACGTCCGTTTTTGTATACTTAGTTTAAATGAACATTGTAACAGTAGACATTATGCATAAAAATTTACTTGCATTTCATACTATACTATCTACTATTTTTAATAGTATTAGCATTCTATAGGTATTGATGGGATATCCCTCCCTCAGCTCGTTATCATGCTGTTGTAGAGTTCAAACGAAAAATACCGCATATATATATTGTAATTACAGATACAGCGGCGAGATTAGAGAAGTGGGGATAATATAGATTGACTCCGCCAATTGGCTGTGGGATAAGTGAGTGCTACTTTTTTGTAATTTCTTTCTATATCAATCCATTTTAACATTTTAACACTTTTAAAATTAATTGTATTATTCAGTTAGATACATATAGATTTTTATATTTAGAAACTGGATTTGTGTTTATTTCTAGGTCATGAACCCAGTGTACCAAGCTGGCTGGAGAAGGGCTGGAGCACGCGGCTGCGGCGGCGGCGTAGAAGGCGCTCGCCGTCCACGCCCCCGCCCAGCGCCAACTGCACGCACAAGCACTTGTGTGCCCGAGGCCACGCCCCGCCCACGCCCCTCCCTACGCTTCAATACTAAACTAAACCGCGAGCTGGAACTAACTCCACACCAAACATAGAAATTTGACATTGTCAAACTATGGTCATGATTGATCGTGGAATTTTGACATTATTTCCACATTCATATGTGATCTGTTTATCAGAGCTCCGTTGGATCGAGAATTGCAATAACATTGGCCCGAGTGAGCCCTCGGACCACTGTCTGTGTGCAATATGTGCGAATGGAACATCGGAGCTTGTGTGTTGACAGTATATGTGGTTATATTTAAGTTCACAATCGTTCAGAACACCCTTCCTCTTTACAAGAGGTGGAGTGGTCTATTCCGAATGATTCGTTTGTTTTTGGACAATAATATAAGGCTTTTTTGTAAAGCAGTGTTATTTTGGTAAAAAAAGCAGAAAATCAAAGCAATCAGGATACATGCTAATTGATGTGAAACTCCAAAAATATATTAACAGATTTCTACCACCACCCAGGTTGTTACACAAACGGGATGAGGATCAAAGCTGCGATCTATTAATTTGGATAAATATGCACGGGTCATAGCAAGAAACCGAATGAAGGTTCCCTCCATATTTCCAGGCGTTTTTCACAATGGCTCAACAAATTGTTACACCAATTGTTACTCGCACGCAATAACGAAGGACTGTAACGTGGAGAGGTTTAATTTTAATAGAAGTTTATTGTAATGTGATGGTTGAATTGGCGTGTGAATCTTGCCGGAGTTAGACTCTAGGACATAATAAAAGTTGGTTTTTAAAAATTTTATGGTAAAGGAATGTTGAAGGTGGAGGACGCTCCCTGTACAGTTAGACGAAATATATTGTTAATTATAGTTTATGTTATTTGTAGGTTAATACTGTGCTTTTGGATGATCCAAATGGTTCTCAAATCAGCTGTGGCCTACGAAATTTAGATATTTTGAAGTATATTAGCATGCAGTTTAGTTAAAGGAAAATGTTTAGACCTTTGCCTTTACGTACAACCAGCTCTGTAAAGTATATGTGTATGTAATTATAGTCTTCAATTATCCTCACAGCTCCTCAGCTCCACAGCTCGAACCGTTTGGATTGTTGAAGTGATGCTGCAAACTAAATCACGAGCGACGCCTAAGCTGTTAACAAACACCGGTTGATGTCATGAACTTGCACAAAAACTGTATTAAAATGTGTTCATGTATCTGTTCACTTCGTTGATCCGTGTGAAGGTACTTAAGGCATCGGGTCGTTGCGACACTGCGTTGTGTAGGTTAGGGTAGCAGTAACAATGTTCGGGAACATCTGCTCGTGTTGAGATAAAGAGTTTTCTTGTTGTGCCCAATGTCGGAGTCGGACTTTGAACCCGCTCATGTCGCTGGGAACATTTGAACCTGTTGGGGGGGGGGGGGGGTTGTACCTTTTCAGAGTTTATTTCACGTTCGGCTAAACGTTTCACGTCTCGATACCGACTTTTAACATTGAATTATTGGTAGGAGTAGTGAGGTTATTCAATAAGGACGATTGGATTATGAACTCATTTTTTTTAAATTTTACTGTTACTCTTTTCCTTTTATATCGTTAGTACTATGACTTTCGCAACTAACATTATATTCATATCTTTTGTTTAAATCATTTTCGCTCATTGCATATGTCTTAAGACTGAATCCTCCAAACCGTGCCGAGAAGACAGTCTTGAAATTAATAGGGTTTAACCTCCTGAATGGAATTTTGCCTATACTTATAATTAGTGGGGAGATTTAATTACTTTTTTCTACCACAAAAGAACAAAAATAATGTTTAAGGGAAACGATGTTGAACTTGTAAATGGATAATATCTATCATTCATTTTGAAGGTGTTTCGTTGCTTTTTAATTTTAGTACTTTATTAACCTGTAAAATAGGGGGTTGTTATGCTCAAAATATCATTTAGTTTTCTAACACACTCACATTAGTTTAATTTTAAACATATCGTCGACGAAATATATTTATATAGTTAAAGAAATAGAATGATCTATTCTCTCTTTTAGTTACATTGAATATATATAGGTTTGCACTACATCATAGTTGAAATGCTTTTTTTTTCTCCGCTTTATTGTTATCTGTGTAGTTTTTAATTGTTTGTTGTAAGTTAAAAAACTTCAAATGTCAGGGGTGGGTTTTTATGTTTCACTTGTGGCAATTGATTGAAGCCTCTTAAACATTATAAGCTTTTCCTTTTTATTCATTTTAATAATACCCGTCAAATTATATGATTGTTTGTTATTAAATACATTTAGGTCCCACCATTGACGTCACTAGTTGTGACTGATTATGGGCAATGTTAAATAAAAGGGGGTGGTATTCATTCTGAAACCCCTGTAGCTCGATTCGGACTCAACAGCGGCGGCTTAGCCTATATTTCAGACGCGAAAAGAAAATTGGAAATGAACGATTCATCTTCCCATGGAATCGACACCCCAATCATACGCTCCTCCTAGCGCGATCTATTTCGCGTAACAGCTGTGACAAAAGCAGCAGTCACGTCAGTCACTAATTAAAAATAAGTCATGCTTAAAAAAACAAAAATTGTGCGCAACGGGAATTTTTGAAACCCGCACCTTCTTGCGACCTTGAACCCGGCTTAACACTTACATCATATATACCCGAAGAACAGCAATGCACTCTTTAGCGAGTAACATACAAGACAGCATAGAAACACATAACCGCACGGACTGTAGGAACATAAGTTAAGACACTCCGCTCTCACTTATTTCAGACCGTCGGGTGTACTAGCGGAACTCCCAACGACGGCGCTTTGCCTAGTTGCCAAAGCGACGAAAATTGTAATGAAAAAATTTCATCTGTCTCCTCAGGGATCGAACCCACTCACAGGCCTCCTCTCCGCTATCTAAAGCCACACTAAACTAAACTAACATAAAAATTTTCCACGCACGGGATTTGAACCCGCACCATCTTGCAACCGTGCACCGGACACTTTTCACATGTTTATGTTTTCTTTTCGAGTGTTTTTCTAACTTCGGTGTGGATTAACACTGCATGTTTTTTGTTTAGAAGGACCATCCACTCTTAGCGAGTAAATAAATGTATCACAAAAACACATACAATCACTTCAGTATACAAAAGATTCGCCTTTTCCAAATCTCACCGCCATCACCTCGTCAACACTCCTCCAAGTATATATATCGCGGCCCACCTGCAGCGCGCTGCTGCAGGGCGCGAGCACGCGCGCGCGCGCCGACAAGGCGCGGCTGGGCCTTCCGCGCCCAGCGCAAGATGGGCGGCGACGACTTCATCAGGGCCTACTGCTACCACTGCTGCTGGTAACTGTCGAACTGTCCAACATGTCGGTGAAACGATTGTAATAAATGCAGTGCCTGCACTAAAACGTACGTCCCCGTCCGGACCTAGAGGAGCAGTTCTCCCGTTCTGCGCGCACGAACGAGACAAGAACATCTTAAAGGCCTCGCCGCCGTCCGTCTGTTCGCGGCCGCCCTCGTGGTTCTAACGGGCTGAGCGTCCCTGGGGCCTGGTGGGCTTGTACCCGCTCGCCAACCCTCTGCAACCTGTGTGGGGCTGGCCCCTGCTCCGCTGGCCTTCTGGGCTTATAGCAGGTAGTCACTTGTCCTTTTAACGATTTTTACGTCGTATCCTTTAGTTTCTGACATTGTGAACATTAGACATTATGCAATAAAATTTCTTTGCATTTAATACTAGCCTATACTACTTATTTATTAATTGTATTAGCATTTCACTATGTAATTATGAGATATCCTCCCGCAGCTCATTAGCCATTGCTGTTGTAGAGTAACAAAATACCACCATATATATTTGTACTACCGATACAGCGGCGAGAATGAGAGAAGTGGGATAATGCTATATGACTTCGCCAATTTGGCTGTGATAATGTTATTGCTACTTTTTTGTAATTTTCTTTCTATAATCATCAATTAAACATTTTTAACATTTTTAAAAATAATTGTATAGTAATTATAATACAGATAATTTTTATTTCAAACTGGATTTGGTTTAGTTTCTAGGTCATGAACCAGTGTACCAAGCTGGGCTGAGAAGGCATGGAGCCGCGGCTGCTGCGGCGGCGGAGAAGCGCTCGGGCCCCCCCGTCCACAGCCCACGCCCAGCGCACGGCAAGCACAAGCCCTTGTGATGCCCCGAGGCCACGCCCCTCGCCCACCCCACGCCCGCTACGCTTCAACTAAACCTAACCGCGAGCATGGAACTACCTCCACAACTAAACATAGAAATTGTTGACATTGTCCAACACTATGTGCGATTATTGATGTGGAGTTTGACAATTATTTTCCCATTGCTATTGATCTGTTATCCAAGCTCCGTTGATAAGAGAATTGCATAACAGTGGCCGGTGATCACCTCGGCCACTGTCATGTTGCTAATGTGCGAATTGGAACCTCGATCTTGTTGGGGGACATAATGTGGTTTATATTTTGTCAAAACCCAAAATTTCGTCTATCACTCTCCTCTTGCCAAGAGGTGTAGTGGTCCTAGTGCGAATGATTCGTTGTTTTGACAATAATATGGCTTTTTTGTTAAAAGGCCAGTGGCTTTTGGTAAAGAATGTCAAGAAACTCAAAAGCAATCGCTGTGATACAGCTTAGTGGAAGTGAAAACTCAAAAATATATACAGATTTCTACAACAATCCACAGGTTTGTGACACAAACGGAATGAGGAATCAAAGCTGCCGATCTATTAATTGTAAATATGCACAGGGTCATTAGCAAGGAAAACCGAAAATGGAGGTCGCTCATATTTCCAGCGGTTTCACCATGTCTCAACAATTGTTACAACATTTTACTCTCAGAAGCAATAACGGCACTGTATCGTGGAGAGGGGTTTTACTTTTAATAGAAGTTATTGTAATGTTGGTTTGAAGTGTGCGTGGTGAAGTCTGCTGAGTTAGATCTCTAGGACATAATCAAAGTTCGGTTTTTAAAAATTTTATGGTAAATGAATGTTGAGGTGGGAACGCTCCCTGGACAGTAGACGAAAGATTGTTGAAGTATACGTTTTAGTTATTTGTAGGTTAATCTGTGCTTTTGGATGATCCAAAATGTTTTCTTCAATCAGCGTGGCCTAACGAAATATTATATATTTTTTTTTGAATATAATTAGAAAAATTCAATTGAGTTTAAAGTAAATGTTTAGAACTTATTGCCTTTTAAGTACACCACTCTGTGAAAGTATATGTGTAATTAATTATAGTCCGTCAATTAGCCGCACAGCTCCTCAGCTCCACAGTCTCGAACCGTTTTGGATTGTTGAAGTGATGCTGCAAACTAAATCACGAGCGACGCCTAAGCTGTTAACAAACACGTGGATGTCATGAGAACTTGCACAAAACTTGTATTAAAATTGATGTCCCTGTATCGTGTTCACTCGTTGAGTTCCTGTGAAGTACGTAAAGGCATCTCGGTGGGGCGACACGTGCGTTTGTGTAGGTCGGTACATACATGTTCTGACATATCATCGTGTTGCAGATAAAGAGTTGTCCTTGTTGTGCCAATGTCGAGTCGACTTTGAACCCGCTCCATGTCTCTGGGAACATTTGTAAAACGTGTTGTTGTACTTTTCATAGTTTTATTTCAACTGTTCCGCTAAACGTTCCTCCTCGATACACGGACTTTTAACATTGAATTATTTAATATATGTATTCAATAAGGCCTATTGATTATGACCATTTTTTTTAAAATATTTACTTTAAAATCTTTCCTTTTATTGTGTACTGAATGAGGCTTTCCGCAACTAACATTATCTTATATCTTTTTTTAATCATTTTATTCTCTTGGCATATTTCTTAAGACTTAATCCTCCAAACACTGTTGCCAAAACCGTCTTGAAAATTATATAGTGTTAACTCATGAATGGAATTTCTACTTATTATATATATTAACTTTTTATACCATCAAAAAAAACAAAATAATTTTTAATAAACGATGTGAAATGTAAATAGCATCTATCATTCCATTGTTGAAGTGTCGTTGTTTTTAATTTTAGTACTTTATTACCGTAACTATTATTATTGCTCAATATCAATTTAGTTTCTAACATCACGGAATTAGGTTTATTTTTCAAACATATCTGTCGACTAAATAATATTTAGTGATCGTTAAAGAAAAAGACTGAATATATGCGTCTCTTTGTTATTAAATTGAAGATATATAGTATATAACACTAAATCATAGTTGAAATGCTTTATTTTTCTACGCCTTTATGTTATCTGTGGTAGTTTATGTGGTTTGGTGTATTACAACAATCAAATGTCAAGGTTTTATGTGTGGTCAATTGGGTGGCAATGAGTTCTCTAAACATTACTACGGCTTTTCCTTTTAGTATTCAGTTAATAATCAGTCCAAAATTATATGATTGTTTGTTATTTAAATTACATTATCACCATTGACTGACACTAGTTGTGACTTGAGTATGGCAAGGTTAAAAAATAAATTGTAATTTCATTTGAAACCCACTGGCTTCATTCACTCCACAGCAGCGCGCTTAGCTATATGTCACGCGAAGAAATGGAATGAAATATTCATCTGTCCATCATGGGAATCGAACCCACAATCATACCCTCCTCCTTCGGCTACCTAATGTCGCAGTAAACAGCTGTGACAAAAGCATCAGTCACGAGTCACTAATTAAAAAATAGTCATGCTAAAAAAACAAAAAATTGTGCGCACGGGATTTGACCCCGCACCTTCTTGCGAACCGTGAACCAGGCCTTAAACTTATAAAATATATATAACCGAATAAACAGCACTGCCTTCTCGTTAGTAGCGAGTATACATAAAATACAGCTAGAACACATAAAAAACCGCAGAACTGTATTAACATCATGTTAAGACACTCCTCTCTTCCCTTATTCACGGACCGTCGTGTGTAGTATCGAAACCCACTACGCCGCTTTCCTATTTGCCAGAGCGAAGAAAATTGTAATGAAAATCTCTTCTCCTCATGGGAATCGAACCCACTCACTGCCTCCTCGGTCCGCTATCCTAAAGCCACACTAAACTAAACTAAACTAAAAATTTTAACTCAACGGGATTTGAACCCCGCACCCTCTTGCGAACGGGGGGGGGGGGTGCCCAGGGAACACGTTTCAAATTTTTATGTGTTCTTGCGAGTGTTTTCCTCATTCGTGGATTAACACTGATGTTTTTTTGTTAGACCCTCTCTCTTAACGATTAAAATAAAATGTAGCACAAAACACATACAGCCTTCAGTACAAAAGATTCGCCTTTTCCAATAAGCTCCCTCCATCACCTCTTCACAACTCCTCCATTATATATATCGCGGCCCACCTGCAGGCGGCGCTGCTGCAGGCCGTGAGCACGCGCCGCGCGCGCGACAAGGCGCTGCTGGCCTTCCGCGCAGCGCAAGATGGGCGCGAACGACTTCAGCAGGGCCACTTGCTACACCACTGCTGCTGGTTAGCTGTCGAACTGGTCCAACATGTCCGTGAACGATTGTAATAAATGCAGTTCATGCACCTAACGTACGTCCCCGTCCGGACCTGGAGGGCCGTTCTCCATTTTCTGCGCGCACAACTAGAGCAATAACATCTTCAAGGCGGCTCGCACGCCACGTCCGTGCTGTTCGCGTCGCCCTCGGTTCGACTTGCTGAGCGGCATCCTTGGCTGTTGGGCCTGTACCCGCTCGCCAACCTCTGCAACCCTTGTGATGGGCTGGCCCTCTCACGCTGGCCTCTGGGCTTATATCAGTTATCCACTTAATTCTTTAACGATTATTAACGTCGGTAGACTTAGTTATGACATTGTAACATTAGACATTATGCATCAAAATTTTACTTGCATTTAATCCTATACTATACTCCTATTTAAGTAATAGTATTAGCTTCAATATTAATTTTATGAGGATATCCCCGCAGCTCATTAGCATTGCTGTTGTGGTAACAAAATACACGCATATATAATTTGTAATTACAGATACAGCGGCGAGATGAGAAGTGGGTAATGAAGATGACTTCCGCCAATTGCTGTGGGATAATGGTGAGTGCTACTTTTTTGTAATTTCTTTCTAGATCAATCCAATTTAACATTTTAACATTTTAAAAAATAATTGTATATAATAGATACTATAGATTTTTTATATTAAACTGGATTTGTGTTCTATTCTAGGTCATGAAACCAGTGTAACCAAGCTGGGCTGGAGCCGGGCATGGAGCACGCGGCGGCGGCGCGGCGGAAGAAGCGCTCGGGGCCTCCACGCGCCACCCCCGCGCCAACGGCAACACAACACTTTTGATTCCCGAGCCACGCCACGCCCACGGCCCACAGCCCTACGCTTCATACTAAACCTACCGCGATCATAGGCAGCTAACTCCACACTAAACAGCAATTGTGACATTGTCACACTAATGGGGCTTATTGATGTGTATTTTGCAATTATTTTTTTCCACATCTATGTGATCTGTTATCACGCTCCGTTGATAAAGAATTGCAAATAAACAGTGGGGCCGAGTGAGCACCTCGCACTGTCCTGTGCTAAGGTGCGAAATGAACTCGAGCTTGGTGTGGGACAGTATATGTGGTTATATTTTAAGTCACCAATCGTTCTGACACTCCTCTTACAAGATGTAGGAGGGTCCTAGGTCGATGATTCGTTGTTTTGACAATAAATATCTAGGCTTTTGTTACAAGCAGTGCTTATTGTACCGAAACGCGAAAACAAAAGCATCATGATACATGGCTTTAAGTGAATGGTGAAAACCAAAAATATATACAGATTTCACAACAATCCACAGGTTTGTGAAACAAAACGGATGAGGAAATCAAGCTGCGTCTATTAATTGTAATATGCACAGGTCAGAGCAGAACCCGATGGAAGGTTCGCTCATATTGCCAAGCGGTTTCACAATGCTCAACAAATTGTTACCACAATTGTTACTCGCAGAAGCATACGAAGGACGGTATCGGTTTAGAGGTGTTTATTTTATAGAATTATTGTAAATTTGTGGTTGAAGTGTGGCGTGGTAAGTCTGTGAGTTAGACTCTAGGACATTAATAAAAGTTGTTTTTAAAAATTTTATGGTAAAGGAATGTGAAGGTGGAGACGCTCCCTGTACAGTAGACGAAATATATTGTTCATTATAGTTATGGTTTATGTGTAGGTTAATACTAGTGCTTTTGGAGATCCCAAATGGTTCTCAAAGTCAGCTGTGGCTACGAAATATTTATATTGTGTGAATATCTTAGAAATGCAATGTAGTTACCGGAAAATGTTTTAGAACTATTGCCTTTTCAGTACACAACTCTGTTAAGTAGTTATGTGTTGTAAAGTATGAGTCCTTCCAATTATTCCTCACCGCTCCTCACTCCACACTTCGAAACCGTTGGATTGTTGAAGGATTGCTGCAACTAATCGACGAGCGAACGCCTAAGCTGTTAACAAGACACGTGGTTTCATGAGAAGTTGCACAAAACTTGTATTAAAATGATGTCCTGTAATCTGTCACGGTTGAGTCCTGTGAAGTACTTAAAAGTCATCTCGGTGTGCGACAACTTTCGTTGTTTAGGTAGGTTACATAACATTTCTGGAACATATCTCGTGTTGAAGATAAAGAGTTGTCTTGTTTGCCAATTTCGAGTGACTTGAACCCGCTCATGTCGCTGGGACAGTTTGACCCGTGTTGTTGGACTTTTCAGAGTTTATTCACTGTTCCGCTAAACGTTCCACGGCTCGATACACGGACTTTAAAATTGATTATTTAAGATATGTTATGCAATAAAGGAACGATTGATATGAACCATTTTTTTAAAATTTGACTTTATCTTTTCCTTTTATATCGTGTACTGAATGACTTTCGCAACTAACATTATATTATTATTTTTTTAATCAATTTTATTCTCTTGCATATTTTCTTAGCTATCCTCCAAAACACTGTGCCAAAACAAGTCTTGACTATATATAGGTTTAACTCCTGAATGGAATTCCTACTTATTTTAGATATTATACTTTTATACCATCAAAAGAACAAAATAATGTTTTAACGATTTGAAAGAATAAGCATCTATATCACTTCATTGTTTGAAGTTGCGTTGCCTTTTTTAATATTAGTACTTGATTACCTGTCAAATGCTTAGTTAGTGGCTCAAAATATCAATGTTAGTTTCTAACACACGAAATTCTTTATTTTTAAACATAGCGTCGACAATAATATTTATATAGTTTACAGAAATAGAATGATATATGCGTCTCTTGTTAGTTAATTGATATATATAGGTATACACCTAAATCATAGTTGACAATGCTTTTTTTTTCGACGCCTTTATTGTTTTTTTTTCTCTGTGGTAGTTTATGGTTGGTGTAATTAACAAAAATCAATGTCAATTTTTAAATTGTGTTCAAATTGTGGCAAATGATTTTCCTCTTAAACCATATAAGCTTTTCCATTTTATGTCATTGTAATAAATACAGTCAAAATTGATGATTGTTTGTTATTCAAATCACGTTAAGGCCCCCCCAAACCGCAGTGCCTTACACTCGTTTGACTGATAGTAATGGCAAGTGTTAAAATAAATTTTATTTCAGTGGCAACCACCCTGTAGCTCCTTCACTCAACAGCGCGCTAGCCTAGATGTCAGAGCGCAGAAAGGGAAATGAAAGATCATCTTCCCATCATGGAATCGAACCCACAATCATACCTCCGTCCTCGCCTATCTAATGTCGCAGTAAACACGTGTTACAAAGCAGCAGGTCCGTCAGTCACTAAATTTAAAAATATATAGTCCTGCGAAAAAAAACAAATTGTGCCAACGGGGATTTGAACCCGCACCTTCTTGCGAACGTGAACCAGGCTTAACACTATAAGAACATATCTTCACCGAATAAACAGCCATGCATCTCTTTAGCTAGTATCATAACTACAGGCATAGAACCACATACAAACCGCAGGAACTGGTAGGCACCTAATGTTCAGACACTCCGCGCTCGACCTATTTCCAAGGACGTCGTGGTAAGTAGCGGACTCCACGCGCGCCTTTGCCTATTTGCCAGAGCGAAGAAAATTGTAATGAAAAATTCATCTTCTCCTAAATGGAATCGCACCCACTCACATGACCTCATCTCCGCTATCTAAAGCCCACAAACTAAACTAAACCTAACAATTTAACGCAACGGGATTCACCCGCACCCTCTTGCGAACCGCACCATGGAACACGTTTCAAATTTTTATGTTTTCTTCGAGTGTTTTTTCAAATTCGGTGTGAGTAACACTGATGTTTTTTGTTTAGACCATCCATCTCCTTAAGCGAGTAAATAAATTAGTAGCACAAAACACATACAAGCCCTTCGTACAAAAGATTCGCCTTTTCAAAAGCTCCCGGCCATCACCTCGTCAACAACTCCTCCAAGTATATCTTCGCGGCCCCCCGTGCTGCTGCGCTGCTGCAGCCGAGCACGGCGCGTCGCTCGACAAGGCGCTCGGCCTTCCGCGCCAAGCGCAAGATGGGCGCGGACGACTTCAGCATGGCCTACTTGCGACCAGCTGCTGCTGGTAACTATCCAGTACAAAACGAAGGCGTTGAATCGAGACTTACTGAACTGGTTATTTGAACAAATTGGTGAATAATTGTAACAAATTTTCTCGCATTAAAACGTATTCCACGTCCAGACCTGGAGGGGCATTTCTCCCGATTCTGGGGGCGTCGGTGCACAACGAGAGCAAGACATCTTCAAGGCGGCTCGCCACGCCGTCCGTGCTGTTCGCCGGCCGCCTCGGTGTTTCGACGCTGAGCGCATCCTGTGGCTGGGGTGCTGTACCCGCTCGCCAACCTCTGCAACCGGGTGATGGGGCTGGCCCTGCTCAACGCTGGCCTTCTGGGCCTATCTCCGGTTGGGGTTGGCCCTTTCACGATTTTTACGTCGTTATACTTTGTTTATGACATTGTAAATATTAGGACCTTATGCACTAAATTTACTCGCATTATACTATTACATCTACTATTTATTAATATGTATTTAGCATTTCAATATATAATTATAGGATATCCCTCCCGCGCTCATTAGCATTGCTGTTTGTGATTAAAACACAAATACCTCATATATATTTGTAATTACAGTATAAGCGGCGAGATGAGAGAATTGGGGATAAGGATAGATACTCCGCCAATTGGCTGTGGGACAATGTGAGTGCTACTTTTTTGGTACTTTGTCTATAATCAATTCTAATTTAACATTGTTTGAAAATAATTGTATGTCACATATAGATTTTATATTGGTCATTTAATTATTTAGTTACCTTCAATAACGATATTAAACTAGATTTGTGTTTCTTTCTAGTTTATGAACCAGTGTACCAGCTGGGCTGGTAAAGGGCATGGAGCACGCGGCGCGGCTGCGGCGGAGAAGGCGCTTCGTGCCGTCCACTCCCCCGCGCCCGGCGCCAACGCACGCACAAGCAGTTTGTGATGCCCGAGCCACGCGCCACGCCACCCCCGCCCTCGCTTCATACTAAACCCTAACGCGAGCCTGGAACTAACTAACTTCCACAACTAAACATAGAAATTGTAACTTGTCAACACGTGGGCATATTGCTGTGGATTTGACAATTATTTTCACAGTTTCATATATGTATCTGTTATTCGCACTCCGTTGATTAAGAGAATTGCAAATAACAGTGGCCGGTGAGCACCTCGGACCACTGTCCTGTGTCTAATGTGCGAAGGGAACTCGAGCTTTGGGGTTGTGGGACAGTATATGTGGTTATATTTAAGGTCCCAACAATCGTCTAGAACACTACTCGTACAAGGACCGAGTCTGATTCGTTTGTTTTGCCAATACATATAGGCCCTTTTTGTTAAAGCAGTGCTTATTTGTAAAGAAATGCAGAAAATCAAAAGCCATCAGATACAGGCTTAAGTGAATGTGAAACTCAAAATATATACAGATTCTACAACAAGCCACAGTGTGACACAAAACGGATGATGAATCAAAGCTGCGATGCTATTCATTGTAAATATGCACGGGTCAGAGCAAGAAACCGATGGAAGTTTCAGCTCAATATTTCCAGCGGTTTCAACAATGGCTCAACAATTGTTACAACATGGTTACTCCGCAGAAGCAATAACGAGACTGTATCGTTGAGAGGGTTTTTATTTAATAGAGTTATGTAATGTGGTGTTTGAAGTTTTGCTGGTGAAGTCTTGCTGAGTTTAGAACTCTAGGACCATAATAAAAGTTTGGTTTTTAAAAATTTATGGTAAAGGAATGTTGAGGTGGAGGACGCTCCCTGTTACAGTTGACGAACTAATTGTTAATCTAGTTATGTTATTTGTAGTTATACTGGTGCTTTTGGATATCCAAATGGTCTCAATCAGCTGTGGCCTAGAAATATTATATATTTGTGAATATATTAGCAAATGCAATTGTAGTTAAAGGAAATGTTTAGAACTATTGCCTTTTAGTACACCACTCGTAAAGTATATGTGTATGTAATTATAGCTTCATTAGCTACACAGCTCCTCAGCTCCACAGCTCGGAAACCGTTTGGATTGTTGAGTATGCTGCAAACTAAATCACGTAGCGCACCCTAATCTTTTAACAAACACGTGGCTGTCATGAAACTTGCACAACACTTGTATTAAATGATGTCACGTACTGTCCCTCGTGATCTGTGAAGTACTTAAAGTCATCTCGGTGTGCGACACGTGCGTTGTGTAGGTAGGTACATAACAATGTTCTGGAACATATCTCGTGTTGAAGATAAAGAGTTGTCTTGTTGTGCCAATGTCGGAGTCGACTTTGAACCCGCTCATGTCGCTGGGAACATTTGAACCGTGTTGTTGTACATTTTCAGAGTTTATTTCACTGTTCCGCTAAACGTTCACGTCTCGATACACGGACTTTTAACATTGAATTATTTAAGATATGTTATTCAATAAAGGACGATTGGATTATGACCATTTTTTTTAAATATTTGACTTTTAATCTTTCCTTTTATATCGTGTACTGAATGAGCTTTCGCAACTAACATTATATTATATATTTTTTTAATCAATTTTATTCTCTTGGCATATTTCTTAAGACTTAATCCTCCAAACACTGTGCCAAAACAAGTCTTGAATTATATAGGTTTAACTCATGAATGGAATTTCTACTTATTAATTATATATTATACTTTTTTATACCATCAAAAGAACAAAAATAATGTTTTAAACGATTTGAAATGTAAATAGCATTCTATCAATTCCATTGTTGAAGTTTTCGTTGCTTTTTAATTTTAGTACTTTATTACCTGTAAAATATTATTATTGCTCAAAATATCAATTTAGTTTTCTAACACACGGAAATTAGTTTATTTTTAAACATAGCGTCGACGAAATAATATTTATATAGTTAAAGAAATAGAATGATATATGCGTCTCTTGTTAGTTAAATTGAATATATATAGGTATACACTAAATCATAGTTGAAATGCTTTTTTTTTCTACGCCTTTATTGTTATCTGTGGTAGTTTATTGGTTTGTGTAATTAAAAAAAATCAAATGTCAATTTTATGTGTTCAATTGTGGCAATGATTTCTCTTAAACATTATAAGCTTTTCCATTTTATTCATTTTAATAAATACAGTCAAAATTATATGATTGTTTGTTATTTAAATACATTAGGTCACCATTGACTTACACTAGTTGTGACTTGAGTATGACAAGGTTAAAATAAAATTGTATTTCATTTAAAACCCGTTTTAGCTTCATTTTCGTTTTTAGCTTCACGCTTTATCCCGCACATGGCAGGGTAGGCAGAGGAAACCGCAAGAACCGCGGGTACAAAGTGTTAAGACTCTCCGTTCTCAGCTTTTCGCCTGTTACGAGGCATTGTGTATTGAATAGTGGAACACGCAAAGCTTGAAAGTAGATAATGGAAACGACAAAAATCCATTTTTCACGAGTGGGAATTGAACCCACAAACTGTCACGTTTACAGGCAGTTCAAAATACATAATATTGATTAGAACTTTAAGAGTCATTTAACTTTTTTACCTTATTTTGGAAATAATTTTGGTAAGATAATAAATACATAATTACGATATTAAATACAATTATTTTACAATAAAATCTTTTTAAAAATATATCTGAATCTAATATATATATTAAGATTGTGAACGTCTGAGTCATACACAAATATTTATTTAAAAAAAATCACAGTGACTAATGTCTTTTGTTCTGAAGTCTCCGTTATTTATTATAAGTCATTATTCGTCGTAATTTTATGAATGTTTTTTGGCTTCTGTTGTTCCGAATCTGACGTCCAGTAAATTATCTTCACCCATTTTGTTGTTAAAAGCGTCCAGTATCTGTAAAATATAAAATTAATTGTAATTAAAAATATAAAAAAATATGGTGTACCATTTGTAGTAATTGCAGTCGCAGTAATGTTGAGCGTCTTTATGCATATGTTTACGATATTGTAAAAGAACGCTTCGCTTCGACTTTGACTTCGACTTCGCTTCTTTGAAACTTAAAACTTCAAATTTCTACTAATGAAGTCGAACTAATGTGACGGCCTCAAGTTATTTTTTTAACCTTTACTAAGGAACGTGGAATACAAGTAGATTAATATACTTACTTTCATAGCATTTTCATCCAATATCAGAGCTAGAGATGCCAAGTTTCCGGTTATTCTATATTAAAAAAAAGAATATTAAATATATTTTTTTATACAAATGTTACCTACATTTTTTTTACCTAATTAGATTTTTTTAAATTTTTTAAAAATCAAAAATTTGTGCAAGATTATTTTGTAACGTGTATTCATATTATATAGAACATTTTAATAATTCCTGGCAGAAAATTTTATCGACTACACACGAACGCTGAATCACTATAGCAAAACTTTACTATCAATAGTAAATAACCCTTCTCACCTAGAATATATCCACAGTACAAGTAATATGAAACAGGATATGGACACAAGGTTGGCGAGCATAGTAAAGGACGACAGCGCGCACGCATCCGCCAGCAGCGCCAGCGCCCACCCCACCAGCGCGCACGCGCCCAACACCAGCGCCGTGCCCAGTCTTCGGAGCACATTCTTGCTGTGGTTACGCTCCTTGTACTCTTCGAATTGTTCGTTCAATTCCTAAACAATTTTATTTGTTCACAACAGTTGTTTATATTAGATCTCGATAATGGTGTTAGACTTCGGAAACCAGGGACTGTCAATGAATTTTCTCTCTCTTTCTTGGTTTATCGGCTATGATGCAAGCGAAGTGGTTCATGATATCGTCGTCATTAATTGCGACTTCATTCATAATTTAGAGCGTAATTTTTTAACTCTATATTCCATATTATAATAGAACAGACGGAAAAAATGAACCAAACATCAAGATATTTCAAGGAATTTTGATTTCGGTGATAAAATTCAACGCTTTCTTTTCCAAAGAAAGAAAAATAATTAAAGCGGGGACGGACTTAGCAGGGACTAAGCAACGGAGTGTCTTAACACTAGGTTCGTATGGTTCCTGCAGTTCCCTCTGCCTACCATGCCATGTGCGGGATAAAGCGTGAAGCTAAAAAAAAAATAATTTAAATTAATTATAAAGTGGTGTATGAATATGCAACCATGGCGTTTGCAGTCACTATATTTATGATTCGTAAACTAATATTTTGGCTTTACAATTATATACAATCAATTATATATTACATTTCGTACATGTTTTTTTAAAATGTACGCCAAAAAGCATATTGCATTGCATTTAATATATAAGTCAGTTCTTTTCTATTTCAGAGTACTCATAACTACAATATAAAGCATAAACTGGATACCTACCGTAACTAGTTTTTCACAATATGTCGCACTTAGCTCGTCGCCTCCCATTTTCTTTTTGGAATTGAACGCGTGCAGAGCTTTGTCCCGCGCGCGGACGTGCTCGTTGTAGAGGGAGCTGGGCGCGAGGTAGGGGCGAGCTCCTCCCGCCACTTCCTCCATCAGCTTCTCGTATACATCCTTAGCTTCTGCGACTGCGGACAAATTGTTGGCTTCTGCTGTTGCCTAAAATTTACGATTTTATACATAACAATTTAGTGTTACAGCTATAATTTCAGAAAAAGTAATCTTCTTAATTTTTTTATTTCACTCTGCCACCTGCGTATATTCGGGCAAGAAGAGAGAAAAAATAATATCAAAACAATTTACAACCCAGAGGGGTTTATTTTTCTGAGACTAGAGTGCACGTGCTTGTGACCTTCTCTTACATTTTGGTCGTAAATTCAAACTCGTGTAATATAATATCTTATATAATATTCATATTTTTTTTGTCTTTATGACATAAAAAAAAATTATGAATATATATGGCAGGGTGAAACTGCAGGAACCGTAGGAATCTAGTGTTAAACACTCCGTTACTTAGTCCCTGCTTTCTCCCTTCCCTGTTTCCGCCTTTCGAAGCATTACGTGTTGAGTGGACGAACTTAACGCCGCACTTTGTATAGTTTCCAGATCGAGGAAAATGGAAATAGAAAAATCCATCTTCCCCGAGTGGGAATCGAACCCATAAACCGTCGCGTTTACAGGTAGACGCTACGCTTACGCGCCACGACGGTCCTCTTATACAATATTCGTTATATTATCGAAATTTAAGCTTAGATTATACTTTTTCCTCAAAATGTTTAGATAAACGTCAAGCTGCAGTAAGCAAAAAACAACGATACCTACCTGTAAAATTGTTTTGGGTTCCGGTAGAGTGGTTCCATTGAATATATTCAAATAAGACTTAAAGTATATTATTACGTCTTTCGCCTTGATCTTCTGTCCTCCAATTTTTTTGACTATCAAGTTTCCTGGCGCTGTCAGCATCGGAATGAATTCTTTTAAACTTTTTTTGAAATCATCACTTATATCTGAAATGTATGAAATATATTTTTAGAGTTCCAAAAAAGGCTATTTCTTATAGAAAAATACTTAAAGAAAATATAAAAACTTCGTTGTCATATAGCTGCGAGACATGGGCACTAACGGACAAACATAGAGAAAAAACAAAAGTAAAACACCTTAACAATTTACAAGGTCATTTAAAATGGAGTTGGAGATAGGCTAAGGTAAAAATTAAATTGATGGAGCTAGCAAATATCTGGTAAAGCGGTATCCCATAGAGGCATCAGAAAACAAGGGAGAGTTGCAGAAGACCGATCAATGGAAAGAACTAAAGAAATCTCTACGGTATGCCGAAGTATGAGATGTACCTACTTTAAACAATAAAGAAATAAAGTTAAAAAATGCTTTATTATTATTATTATAATCCTCCTACAACATCACGTTTAAAAGAACGTCTTTGCCATCTGTGAGACACTAAACACTAAATTAAACATATGCTATCTTACCATTTAAACTTCCCTTGAAGTCAGGATTGGTGGCAACAGTGAGTCCAGGATGCGGCATCAGGAAGCAAGCGATCTCTTCGAAGCAACCCAAAATATGTTTCCTTAGGGATTGCAGTTCGTGATGCTGATTTTCCCTTATCTAATAAAATAATTGATTGTTACATATTTACACACACACACACACACACACACACACACACACACACACACACACACACACACACACACATACACATATACAAATTTTCCGTTCCGCTTCATTTGTGTTTACAATACAATAAAGCCGATATATATCATAAAATTCTGTTACTTTTAGTAGGTATGCAGTGTGTATACTAGATAAAAGTGGAATATTGAAAGACTTATCATAGTCATTCTATTTAATTAAATTATAAATAAATAGTATAGAATTCTTACGCCAAGTCGTTTCTCCAGTAACTGTTTCCCACCTACCGCGCCGTAAGGGTGATCGTAGAAGTAATTCCAATCGCGCACCAAGAACTGTAGTCTCTGGAAGGGTTTGCCTTCGCTGCTCTCCAACGCTAATCTACCGTAATCTGTAAACAGCTAAAATCCAGTCTATTTAAATACTTAAAAAAATCTAAGCCCGTTAAATTTATACCAAAAACATTACTTGATATTCAATGTTTATTTTTTTTTTAGCTTCACGCTTTACTCCGCACATAGCAGGGTAGGCAGAGGGAACCATGGGAAACTAGTGTTTACTTGAAATATTTTTAACTTATTAATTCTGCAACAAACTTACCTGTAAATGCTGTAAATCATCTTCTTCAATATTTGACGACAAGTTGTAAATCTGCACCGACGAGAGCATTGTGGAGATCGCGAACACCGTCGCGTTGTCTTTCACAGTGGAATTACTGTCGAATGTCCCCTGCGTGTCCATCAGGTATATGACTACCTGAAAAATAAATCGATACATTAAATCGATTAAATGAAACGTTTTATATTAGTAGATTAGTCTTGATATTTTTTTTGTAATCCTATATTTTACAGCGCTATAACAATATTATTTAGTTTTTAATTATTTTTTTCATTTTAACAAATTATAGTATTTTTAATCTTCATTGTTACTTTAACTTACAAGTTAGTTTATTCTAAATACACATTTTTTATGTCTTCACTTTTTATCCTGCACATAGCAAAGAAAGAAACCTAGTATTAAAGCACACCGTTCCACACTCCTTTTCTCGAGATATTCAACGCCGCGCTTGGCCTATTTTCCAGAGCAAAGGAAATAAAATTGAAAACCCATCTCCCCCTCATGGGAATCGAACCCACAAACCGTCGCGTTTATAGGCAGAAGCTACGCTCTGTGCCAGAACGGACCTCAAATAAACTTCCTTTCAAGCTATAATAGCATAATGTACTAGACATACCTCCTCCCCGCTATCTAATGTGGCAATAAACGGCTGAGACCAAAGCAGCAATCCCGTAGTGTTACGCTCCGAGCCGCCGCGCCAGCTGAACCCGTCCAAGGGCTCGTCTTTGCCCCCGAACCAATCATCGCTGTTAGGATTCCTCAAGTTATACTACGTAAATAAACAAACGTCAATATTATCTATACAGTAAATAAAAATATAGGAACATATAACAATTTGAACACAGCAGGATCTGAACCCGCGCCCTCTTGTGAACCTTGCAAATCCTCAGTGTGGATTAACTTTCAAAATAATAAAAATATATAGTAATGTATTTTTTATTTCAACCAATCCATCTCCTTAGCGAGTGAGAATATATTAAATAATATATAGCACAAAAAACATACAAACCCTTTGATGCATAAAACGCAAGAAAAAGTTCAGTAGAAAAGATTTGCCTTTTCTAAAAGCTCCCGCTATCGAGATGACCACAGCTGGCTTGTCCTTGACGTTGTCATTGAGAAACAACTCCTCCAAGTCTTCTTCGTTCAAAGAGAATGTGTGATCTTCATTAGGCGTCAGCACCTGAACACCTCTACCGAATTTCGGATCCGCCATCTTAACTAAAATATATACAATAATTTTGAGAGCTCATCCTCTGAATATAATAATAACTGTAGGGACAGTGGTTGTAAGTTAATCATTTTTATTTCTCTGCTCTACAAAGACAAGCTGTGAGGTTGTGTTCCCAGTTAGCACAATTAACAAGGAATCATATTATAAACGATATCTAATTTAAACGGAACGTAGAGAACTGAAGATGAAGTGTTGTCACTAAATTGTGTCTGTTCATCCTATTTTAGGATACGTAGGACATAACGGATATTTTAATCACTTAAGTTAATCAAAACTATTTTAAGTTGATCTGTAGATATCAAGAGCAATTTAAAATAATAAAAACCTGTCGAGAGAACCAAACCTTGATACAATATCTTACGCGCCCGCCGACCTCCACTCGGTGACTAATACACACGCTTTACACTGTTTACTATTAGACGGTTTAATACTAATGTTTATTAAGGCTAGCAGTAGTAATACCAAAACATATTATATATATATATATATATATATATATATATATATATATATATATATATATATATATATATATATATATATATATATATATATATATATATATATATATATATATATATATATATATATATATATATATATATATATATATATATATATATATATGTATGTATATATATATATATATATATATATATATATATATATATATATATATATATATATATATATATATATATATATATATATATATATATATATATATATATATGCAAACCTCCACTATAAATACATTAAATTGTAAAAGTCATTGTAATGATGAATAATTAATGATTATATATACATAAACATTACTATATAAATATTTTCTATTTTTATTGTTATGTTCACATATTTTCTGTAAGTTTTGTACTTTGTTCTGTATGTAATATTTTATTTTATATTTTCTCTTGACGGAGGCCATCGTGACATAGCGCGGCATTTGTCTGGAAACGCGATGGTCACGGATACGATGTCCTTTCGGAAGACGTAAGTGGAGGCAGAGGTTCTCTTAAAAACATCCTCAATAATTTATATCGTGAGAAACAAAAAAAAGTGATAAATAATTTATCAAGCTATTGTATTGTTTTATATTTCTTCATTTAAATAATAATTATTTAAAAAATAAAAATAGTTTTGAAATATATATTTACCAATATTATTAAAATTAATGTGTAAATATAAACCTTTACACTATATGTTTACAATATAACATATATATCTATATGATATACAAAATAATGTTCCAACAAGAAGTCCAAAAACATTACTCACCTATCGAATATTTCTAGAAGTAAACACTGTGTATGTAACACTTACACAAGTTTAAGTTTTACTATTGTATTTATTGTATTTTTTTACTATTATATTTTCACTAAAAAATGCAGTTTTACCGACACAGAACCGGCTCGGTCGCACCTCAGCGGTCGTTTGCGATTCAGGAGCGAATGCGAAGCAAATGATGTCATTGTCGGACTCCATGATATCATTCTAAACATAGATTGTTAGTGTATATAGTTAAAACGCAAAAATGAGGTGTTTTTTTAGATATTGATACAAAATTAATCATTTTAAGTAGGTAGGTGGGTTTATGGTAACTGTAAGAGAAGAACTTAGGCTTGTTTGAAAAAAATATAGATTACCTACCCACTTTATACTTGGTTCCCACGGCTCCTGCTGTCCCTTCTGGCCATCTTGATATTATCGGGATAAAGCGTGAAGCTAAACAAATAAACATATATTCAAAATTTAATCAGGATTGAAGTTAAGTAATTAAATATAAATATCGAAACATGTTTACCACATACTTCGAGCGTATTTGGAAAGAGATTCATCATAGTACAACAAAATTATATAGTAGATTCTTCAAATACGGACTATTGTCTAAATGCAACAGCCAAGGTTCAAGTCAAGTCATGTAATCTTCTATCGCGACCGAGGCAGTAAATGGGAAAGAGAATCAGATTGTATCTTTTGGCGCCCGCAAATATAGAAGCATTTCTGGTTGAGCCCAGGCCCCGGTCCAGTCCGGTAGGACTTGGGGTATTTGGCATTGAAGAAGGGATGAGCTGTAAACAGCCAGGATTGTCGGCCTAGCTCTGAGCTAGGGAGCTCAGCGCTGGGTTATTAATAAAAAAAGAATAAAAAGTATTAATAAACATTCATGTGAGTAAGTCCTTTATTTCAATTCTGAATTTAGAAAACAGAAGTGGTTAAAGTTATTTTTTAAATAATAAACTCACGTAGACCATATGTTTCGAAAGTATTAGTCTGGACAGAGAGAGAATATAACATAGTACTTCTTCAAATTCTTCGTCTTTTTTCTTCTCTTCTTCTTCTTTTATGGAATTTCGCTTCGACCGTGCTATTTGAGCACAATACACTGCGCCAATGTAACGTCGATTGGAGAACATAGAAAGGAGAATATATGGTTTCTTCAAATTCTTTTACAGTCTTTATCACCAAAACTACCCTCTTTGCAAGAGACTCCTTATATAGTTACAGTTTGTACAGCAATTAGACGTTTAACACAGTAAAAATGTCTAGCTCTTCTGCTCTGCAAGAGACAAAGACTTCTTTTGTCTTAGAAAATATATTACAATTATTAAGAAAACTGCAGTCTATGGAATATCTGAATACCTTTTAGATTTTGTAATTTTAATATTATATATGGACGCTGCTGCCATAATAAATTCACAGATATAATTAATACTGCCGTATAAAGACTGGTGAGAGAAGGACGAGAGATATAGGTGAGAAAAAGGAGGTCGTGATGCATTCGACATTGGACTTATACTTGCATTTTATTTTAATTATAAATATTTTTTCTGATTATATTATAATTTAAAGAAAACACTTAAGTGCCTGGCTTGCTTAGTTGCCAGAGTAAAAATGTGAAATAATCCATCCTCGTCGTGTGGGAATTGGATCCTGGGGGTTTCACATTGACTGGCAAACATTATCTTTGCGTCACGACGGTCTTCTTTTATTTTAATTAATTCATAGCTCTACTGAGAGATCCGGAAAATATTTTTTCAATCACAGATTCATATTAAATTTCGCAAAATTTTTGATATATTGAAAAAATATTATACATAAAATATGTGTTGGATACATTCATCCACTCCACTCGGGCCGGTAATTTATACATATATTAAAGGAAAAACATCTATTGCGTTAATACACATATGAATTTATATATAGTATAGATATATAAAATAAAATAAAATTTCCTCATATAAGTTGCAGTTATTATACTTGACGCCATTCTACATATTTTATCTTCAGGGAAAATTGTGCATGATTCCTGTAGTCTATTATTAGCGAAATAATAACAAAAACATATAACAACAAGTCTTCCACAATCACGAATCCCGCCATAAATTAAAATTCCATCCTAACCACCTGTATGATTGGCGGATTCCACCTTGTGTTTCAATGGAAACTTTTCACCACTTACACGATTATATCGCATTATGGAATGAACTCCCTTTATAGGTATTTCCCACCCGATACGATATTGGAGAGCTCACCTTCAAGAAGAGTATACCATAAGAAGAGTATACAGGTGTATCTGACAAGGCGGCCATTATTAAAACTACTTATAGAGAAAAATATTTCGAGGCTATATACAAAAAACTATTTAGTAATTATTAATAGTTTGGGTACAGCATTATTTTTTCTATTTCACGATATTTATACGTACTGTGTAATGCGTGAGGTAAACATCATTAATTACGAATACTACGAAAATACTATTAAATGTTGTCAATCTGTCACCTTTCATTCAAAAAAAATAACCCATAAGAAACATATATATCTCGGTCCCGCTTTGACAGTAAAGTGTACGCTTGCGTCATACTTGACAAATGGCGTTTTATTTTGGACCAATTATTTAATTATTTTATAGTGTTTGAATTTTTTTTTATTTTTGAAAATTTTACTTCTCTTATAATTTATAAGTTTATAAAGGCTAGTTAATAATACTATGCTTGAAATTATGGTCACCATTACAGCCACACCTGTATATATAAGAAGAGTATATAAGCGTATATCTTTTTAAAAGGTTGACGACACATCTCTGAAGTCTCGGGCTTCACTTGCTCGTTTACCTCTAATATGAAATGCAAAATATTTTTATCCCGTTTAATTTTATATTAAACTCAATATGAAGTTCACATATTTTCAGTGTACATGTTACATTTTCCTTTCTTCTATATAATTCCACAATATATACTAATTTTTTTTTTTTAATTTAAAAGGCTTTGTCGCTAATGCGATCATGTCGCCCTGGTAATGTTTTCAGGAAATTTAGTTGTCTCTAACTATTGCTAATTTACAAAGCATTCTAGCTTCCTCAGAAAGAGGGAAGGCAAGTACACTATTACAATAAAGTATTTCATAACATTTAAATGCATGTTTACTTCTGAAAGCTTCGTTACGAACACATTCCATCAATAAATGGTAGACGTCATCTATAGAATCTGGCTCGCATCTGCAGTACATATACTAAAATACTTATATTACAGAACTTGAAAGAAAAGGGAATCAATATATATGATATTACATCGTTCAGGTATATCTAAATGATAAAATGGCATTTAAATTCATTCAGGATACAGCTTCTACTGTATTTTTTCTTCTTTAAACTTCGCACTTTACTACGCTTATAGCGCGGTTGGCTGTGGAAAACTAGTGTTAGTACCCGTTACTCTCTTTCCGCCTATTCTAGGCATTGATGGCGGAACTCAACGCCGCGCTTGCCTCGTTTCCAGAATGAAAAAAATGTAAATGAATTAATCCATACTCCCTAAGTGGGAATCAAATCGAAAAACCGTCGCGTTTACAGACAGACGTTACGCCTCTGCGTACTGACGGTCGTCAACCAATAACCATTATATTTAATAATAAAAATGTAATATTGAATTTCAAAACAGCAAATGCGAGCTTCGCCGCCTTTTCTCGGTAGACAGTAGTGATGTTCATTCAACTATTTAAAGTCCTTGTAAAAGTATAGCAGAAATAATATTTTAAATTAAATTAAATATTTGAGGACCGTCGAGGCGCAGAGGCGTAGCGTCCACCTGTAAACGCGACAGTTTGTGCATTCGATTCAAACTCGGGGAAGATAGATTTTCCTATTTCCATTTTCTTCGCTCTGGCAACTAGGCAAAGCGCGGCGTTGAGTTCCGCCACTCAACACGCAATGCCTCGAAAACGGCGGAAAGTGGGGACGGAGAAAGCAGGGACTAAGCAACGGAGTGTCTTAACACTAGGTTCATATGGTTCCTGCAGTTCCCTCTGCCTATTCTACCATGCCTGCGGGACACAGCGAGAAGCTAAAAAATCCAGATAGGAGAAAAAATAAAACAAAAAATTTAAACATTCACATAAACATATTTATTACACATTAAACACTATTTGAGGCAACAGTACCAGAAGTAACGAGTATCTGACAACATTACAAGTAAAATTACACTGAAGTACGCAAATAAGACGATCTATTGAAATTGCAGTAGAAAATATATCTTTCGAAGCTTTAATAAGATCTAGGCGCAATATTACTATGAAAATACACGACACCAAAGTTGATTTAAGATGACGATTCATATTCAAGAATCTGAAGTAATTTTTTATATATATATATATATATATATATATATATATATATATATATATATATATATATATATATATATATATATATATATATATATATATATATATATATATATATATATATATATATATATATATATATATATATATATATATATATATATATATATATATATATATATATATATATATATATATATATATATATATATATATATATATATATATATATATATATATAATATATATATATATATATATATATATATATATATATATATATATATATATATATATATATATATATATATATATATATATATATATATATATATATATATATATATATATATATATATATATATATATATATATATATATATATATATATATATATATATGTATCAACTCATATATTCTAATTTTATTACATCTACACATATATACTAACTATATTACATTTTTTATATATCTTTAAAGATGCATGTAGTGTGTAAACATATATTTATATATTCATATTTCATATATATTTCAAACAACTATATTCCGTAAATTTATATTTTTTATTAATCTTTACACTAAAAGAAGAAAGAAAATTTTAATTACTGCATCATCGTTGTTATAACAAATCATTGAAAAATAGTAATCACAGTGGTTGTGTGCTCGATTCCCATTACAGAAAATTTATAAATTCAAAAAAATATATATTTCTTTTACTTTCAATTAATTACATTCTTCTTAATTGCACATTGTATGAAAATATTTGACAACAATTCATCAGTTATTAAACCAAAGAAATAATAACTTTATATATTCTTACACTTACAAGTTGTATTCTACATTTAGATTAAGTCTTTAACTTGAGTAAGATCAACACAACATGAAACTGTAGAAAAGAACTAACCAAGACCAAGTTTAAAAATAATTTGTGCGCAGAAAGCAGAAGCCAAAAAATAACAGCAATATCTCTTTAATCTGCAAAATATTTGAAAGTCTAGAATTTTCATTACCATTAGTAGGATAATTTCAAATGAAGACGAGTCATATTCCGCAGACTCCTTAAACATACACTTAGATTGCAGGACACTTAACTCCAAAATCCTCTCGACAATGCCACATTAGCACTTCCACTACTTATAAGGTAAAATTATTTTATTTGATTTATATTAATCTACTAGTATACTCATACATCATTGGAACATACTGTGTACTTAAGTCTATGAACTTAACAGAAAGAGTAAATGCTTAAGTGGCTTTGCCAATTCTTATAATACGACTAACATTGATATTATATATAGAAACTTATCTAAACTATAGCTAACAAATTCTGTTGAAATTTTCTTTATATGGAGATGGACAAATGCATTCTATACCATAACTTGTCAAAAAAAAATACTTAAAAATCTATAAATACTTAAAAACTCATAATGCCTACTTTCCAACAGAAATGTGAGTCTAAGAAACTCTGTTACCACTAAATTATCTATTTACTTACATACTCTATTAAGTAGAGCTCCCAGAACAATATTGTTTTTGGGGCATTTTCTTATTTTCTATGAATTTGAACACGGTGCGACTAAAGGGTCTACAATAATCTTACAGGGGGACACTACATGTACATACATACATTGTTTTCAGTAATATTTAAAAACATTTTACAACTATATTACAACATTTATAGTTATCATTATTACATAACATTCATTATTTATTTATTCTACAAGTTAGCTGCACTCTTAATTAAATAGACATTAAAGCTTCTTAACATATTACATCAATCTCATAGCAACATTTAGCAAATAAGAGTCTGTATGTGTAATAATTTTAAATAAAAATTGTAAAACTTAACACAGTTTTAAGGCCTACAATAGCATTTATATGATTCTGCATATTTTTGTGTAAAAAACAAACAACTCAACCAAACATTTTCTTGATAACATTAGAATAATCTTTATTGATCTTTTCTATATGTGGCCTCAGTTCCGCAGCTTTTTGCAAGGATGCTTTATCATTAGGGTCAATGTTTAGGGCTCTCTGGATATCCTCCCATGCTTCTTCATACATGTGAAGCCCTACATATGCAATGCATCTTCTGTAGAGGGCTTTAATGTTGTCTGGATCATATTTGAGGGCTCTGCTGCAAAGATCCAATGTTGCACCAAACTCTTCAAATTGTAGCTGACAATGTGCCATATTGTTGAATAGTTTGACCTGAAAGTAATTACAATATATAAATAAAAATACCAGTGATGTTATTTTTATTTATAATTTTATTTTTAGTTTAAACTTAGAAATCATAAAATGTTAGGATAGCATGATTTCTTTCATTGTGTTTTTGTTAAGCGGGAAAAGGTAATATATTTACATAATTTATTTATTTGGTATAAGCTTAGATTAAAATATTTACATAAATACATATAAATTTCACCAGGCAGTCTTCATATATAATAATAATAATAAGGCTAGTTATCATTTAATTTACTTACTCTCAGATTGATCAGTTCTTTGCATCGCTCGTCATCTACAATTCCCTTCTCAACAGGTTCTATAGCCACAAGCATTTTTAAAGCTTTAGAAAACCTTCTAAAACCATCAACTATTCTCTTATCTTTCACTAGCTGAACCCCTCTTTCCTTGTGATGCACAGCGGACTCATATAGTCTTGCCCAGCTCCAATCACTTATTAATTGTTCTTCAGTAATATCCATTATATGTATTCTACAAGTTACTTCTTTGACAAGATCTCCATGAGCGTTTTTGTAAGTCAACCTCGCAATAGAAGTCTCACGGTAACACATCTGCTGTAAAACTAACTCAAAGTCTTTGTCAATAAAGGCGTCCATATCACCAATTATAATATTCCCGTCAAAAGGAGAATTGAATATACGACTTTCGGGAATGTCTATAGGACATGGTCCATTCTTATCCCTGCATTGAACATTACTAAGCCTGATTTTGCAGCGAGCGTCCTCATACGGTACTATAGTAAAGTCGCCGGGTCCTACCAAGGTTTTTGCTATTTCTCTGTCAGGCCGACTGTTAATAACCCTCTCCTCGTACATTTTCTTTGAATTTTATTGTCACTTCACGTATGTTTTATTATTTTTTAATACTTTACTGTTATAATCACAATGGATTCGTTTGAACATAAAATGCAAGCAACAGTTGCCCTGCAATTAATATCGACCGAAAATTCCAGGCTGTCTATTCTTTTATATCAAATTCTAAACGTCAAGTAAATTGCTTGACAAGTACTGACAATTATTGAAATAATGATTGTACTTATGGTTAGGTAAATTAATTTCTTTTAAAATTTTACAATTATAATGTTTATTTATAATTTATTTATATAGTTCATTTAATTTTTAATTATTCAGCTGAATAAGTTATTACATCTGCGATGTTTTTATATTTCGCGCAACTGCCAGTGCCAATGTCACTGCAAAGATTTGACAGCTCTAGTCCCTTATGTTTTTAGAAAAATGATAAATGAATTTAAATTGTTAAATAATTATTTTTTGTGTATATTATTTAAAACAAATATATAAGAAATAAACATTACGTGTTAAATATTACGCTATACATCAAATTATACTACGTACGTTAGTAGAAAAAAATCGTAGCTATTGCATACTTCTAATGTTTCTTAAATTTTGTTATTTTGGCCAACATATTAAACATTGACTTGTCTTATTATTTATATAATATATATACAACATTTTTTTGGCTTATAATTTTATAAGAATTTTTTATAATATGAAAACAATAACCTCAAAATGTAAATAATTGCTTTTCAGGAATAATGACGCTTTTACTTAAAAACATATGGCGTAACGTAATAAAAAGCAGTCAGTTAAGTAATTCTTCTTTGCGATCTACAAACTTTTCAAATGGTAATTTCAAAGCTAACCAATAAATATTATTTTATATATTTTATTTCTTGACTCATATATGTATACACCCAAATTTATATGACAATTTACTATTTTAGCATCAGTGACAGACATAGCGCGGCTGAAACCTGTTGATAATGTCATGATGACTATCAAAACTGCCCCCAATACAGCTGAGGTGCTAGCAACTGTTCAAGCAAACCTTCCGCTTTTAACTCACAAACACATGCTGCAAGCATTTCGCAGTTTATTTGAATTACAGAAGGCTAGTAAGTGAGTAAATATAGATTGTATCAGCTTAAAATATCTGAATATCTAATTTTAATAAAAACTTACTGATAAGTAAATATTTAGTTAACTAAGTTACCTCACAAAATTGAATAATACAGTTGCACTCTGCTTAAGTTATGGTCCTACATCTGTGTGTACTTAACACTACTTAATATATAGATACTAGATGATGATACACAGTCTAGTGCACCAATTTTGTCTGGTATCACCAGTTTAGAGAACTTCTGGTGGTATCAACTTATATTATGTTATATGTATGACAAAAGCCTAGGAAATTAAAATGTAAAATTTATTTATTTATATATTATTTCTTTCATCATGGCCCTTGTGGCATATTAGATCACCCTCTTGTAAGCTTGATGGTAGAAGGTTAGATGCCCACTGGTGATAATTTAATTTTCATTATCCTGCCCCATCAACATTAATTATGACTTAGAGTTTCAACACATACTATATCCATACATAATTTCCATTCCTACACAAACATGCGAACCAAGACATAAATCTTGTTCTTCATATCTTTTGCTCACACTTATAGGCAAATCGGAACTCTCGCTCGAACAGCTGGAATTATTTGTAACAACAATGAATATATTTGTGGAAAGTTGTTTTAATAACAAGTAATTACGGGAAAAAGATTAAGATAATAAGATAATTGCTCATAAGTTAGAATGACGTTTGTGAAGTGATCACAATAGGTTTAGGGAAACCTGGTTGAGTTTGTTGTGGGCTCTTCTCACCAGGCCGCGCTTGGAACCCTCGTAACTTTAGTTTTAAGTCGTGGAGTGTGTAGGTTTCAGAGGGGCTCAATTCGGTGTTTATTATCGAATTGGGCTCCTCTGATACTCCTCCGTTCGCTCTATCTGACGTACTCATGTGATCATCTTATTGATTCTAAGTGGAAATGTTATAAATAAATAGATATTTTTATCACTGCTTTTAAGACATATAATATATTCGTATTTAATATAAAAAACGGAAATTAATATAGTTTTACATATTACAAGACATTTACATATTAAAAGTAGATACCAGCTTAAAAAAATGCGACCAAACGGTATCCCTTTTTCGATAAGTTCGTAACATTCCTTTTACGTTATGTTTTATGACTCGTTTTGCCCAACTACAGCGGCGGAGGGTAACTTTACTGAAAGGATATATATTTATTTATATATATGTATATATATGTATATATATATATATATATATATATATATATATATATATATATATATATATATATATATATATATATATATATATATATATATATATATATATATATATATATATATATATATACTAAAAATAATTTTCCTTTTAATTACAGGAACGACGATAACGAAATAATCACAAAGGACCCGACATTCACAGTGCTTTGTCAAAATTTGAAAAAGCAAGCCAGAGTTTTAGACGTAAACGAAACAATTGAGGCCATCAAAGTGCTATCTTTCCTCAAAGTACCAGCCAACTCCATTATATTCCAAACAATGCTCCAAATGATAAGAAGCAATATAAATTTACTGAACACACCACAGATTATGTTCCTAGATTTTATTCTTACGCAGTGTAAGGAGAAATCTCATCTGATTGACGCCCTAAAGTTGGCACTTCCCCTAGCATTCCAAATACATTTGCCCCTAGAATTGGATAGTAAGGATCCGCAGCTATTACGCGAGATGTTAATATACTGCTGCACTCACGACCTTCCAGACCGGTGCATCAACAATGTGGTCACAGGTCTTCTCCTAAACGACCAAAATTTAACTGCTCAAATGGCGAAATCTGTAGTTTGGGCCTTATGCCAAACTAATTGTTCAGAAACCCTATTTCCAACTCGCACCCAACTTTTACATATTTGCTGTGACATTCTGGTACATTCGATTGAGGATTTGACCTTCGATGATGTACTTCGCACCGCGGCGAGGTTGAAAGGGAAAATAGTTGACAGATACTTTGAATATTATCACATGGAGTTGATGGACGCCATCGGTGACTATGTAGTCGCTCATGACGTGGAATTTGAGAAGGCCTTGCTGGTTGCGCGAGTTTTGTCTAAAATTGTAAGTATTAAAGTTAGTCCAAATTTATTTAAATTATACACAGATCTCTTTGCAGTTAATGATATAAGCTAATAGAAAATAAACGCTTCGTTCTTCTCTCTGTCGAATTTACATTGCTTGTTGAGTTTGTTGACACTAAGGTCTCATCTTCCAACCCCTAAGTTGCAAAAGCTAGCCTAGCTAGTGGTTGCAGCTTAGGTACAGGATTAGGCAGCTTAGGTAAAATACTACTACATTTCATATGTTATACATATTTATGTTTATATGAATGTTTTACATAACTATATATTTTATATTATAACATTATTCGTCTACGAAAGTATAAAAAATTGAAGAAATCCTTTTAACTTGCTAAAGTGCAAAAATCACAGTTGCTTAATTTTTTAAAAAAAAAATTAGATTAAATATAGGCTTTATTTGTGGCTTTTTTGTATTCAATAAATAAAATTTTTGCGACGAAAATCACCAAGTTGTATAATAAGTACTTAAAATCACTTATATATATATATATATATATATATATATATATATATATATATATATATATATATATATATATATATATATATATATATATATATATATATATATATATATATATATATATATATATATATATATATATATATATATATATATATATATATTCTCATAATTTATTGATTCTAAGTTCTCATAATTTATATATATATATATATATATATATATATATATATATATATATATATATATATATATATATATATATATATATATATATATATATATATATATATATATATATATATATATATATATATATATATATTCTCATAATTTCAGTCACACACTCACCTTGGATTGATGGAATATCTTTGCAACAAAGCTCTAGCGAATCCCGAATTGCTATCCAACGCTCGTACCAACATACTATTTGGTTTCATAAACTGCTTGTCGAATAACAATTTTACTTTAGAATCTGACCAGTGGCAGGAAATTAAAAAGCAAATCTCATTGAATCCAATCTTAAATTGCAAGAATGCAGCCCTACCTTGGACCAAATTGTGTCTAGAACTGGCATCGCTGGGACATTTTGAAGACAAACTACTGGAACAGATATTCTCAAAAGATTTCCTAAATGAATATCTAGCGAGAGATAATAATACCTTGGATTATATACAGTTGTTAACTTTAAATGAGGCTGTGACCACATTACATAATGCCAATTATAAATTACCAGACGAAGTTCTAGAAAAAGCTAAAATTATGTATCCAATACATGCATTGAGTGGAGTGGTGGTGGAGCACTTGGCTTTGGGGTTGGGTGGTCCGGAGTTTGTTGCCAGGAATGTTGTGTTACCTAGCGGTATTATATCAGGTTTGTGTTATATATATATGTATAAGTACTTTAAAAAAAGCATATAAAAATTTGAATGTAGCGAGATTTGAACCAGCATCCTCTTGGGAACTGTGCAAGCGCTCTGACTACTGAACCATGCGTTCTTCACGCTACGTCGGAATTAAATATTTTTCTATCCTCAGTGTGAATGAATACTTTAAAAATCATAAAAATATAAATACTTTCTCAAATTTACCTTTACCTGTAAATCTACTTGCTTGTTTTTGGCTAATTATTGTGTCTCTCTTTAGCAAGAAACTTTGGATTCACCGTTAGCAAGAACTTATTGCCAAAGCATTTTGCATTTTCAGTACAGGAACCTATGGCCTAATATTTACCTATTTATATTTACTAAAATAATGTAAAAGTTATAATATTTTTCTTATTTTAGATACAGCAGTTTGTATAAAAGGAGGTTACCCAGTGAAGTTGCCATCAACAGATAGCGATTCAAGAGTACCGATTGAACAGCTAAATGTGCCTCATGGTTCTATTATGTAAGACTCATTATTTATTTTTATATGAAACAAAAATAATACATACAAATTAACAGAATAAAAACATTTTTTAAATTATTTTAACAAAAAGAAATGCTGTCAGAATTTATTATCTATGGGAGAACAGTCTATAGTTTTTTTAAACTTGATAATATTTAAAGTTTTTCTTTTACAATGTGGGTAATTTCTGTTATGAAAAACATAACAAAACTTTTTTGACTATAGTTTTTTATTTCAGAGTATGCATAATGAACTTCAACCAAGGTTGTTTTTCTATGAACAGCAACCGTCTGCGTGGCACATTCCGATTAATATTAGATATATTAGAGAAACAAGGATATGCGGCAGTGTCTTTAAACATTAACGAGTTTATGACCACACCGACACACGAGAGGACGCCATATTTGATGAGAGAGATTGGCTACAAATGTGGAGAAATCGGACTGAAGTTGTCGGCTGCTTAATGTGAATTAAATGCTTATAAGAAATTTTAGTGAATTAAAGGCTGATTTTCTTGTTTCCTATTAGTGATTTTATAGTGAGAAGTCTTTTTTTATAGTTATCTGCAATAATATGTTTTTTTTTTAATAAAATATTTGACATTATCTATAGACATATTTTGTATGTTGATTTTTAATTAATAAAGATAAAATAATATTTTTTATAATTTGAATATTTGTTATGACAAAGTAAAGATATTTGAAATATTCGTTTAGCAATATTGAGAAGTTTGGCCAATATGCTCCGGCTGTTGTCTTTAGAATTGAAAACACATTTAGAAAACTGAGGAAGCAACTGGAAAAAATAAACATCATAAAGCAGTAATTGATAAATATTTGAAAAAAAGGTTAACTACGAAATTAACCACAAAACTATTTATAATAAAGCTAGGCACACGTCTATAGCAATTCATCTTAAGAAATCAAGCCTCCTCGTGTCTTATGTTAAAAAAAAAGGATAAATTAACATTTTGGTTTTTTTTTATTATGGCTTGAAATATTTTATGTTAAAGATATTTTAAATATAGCAACCTTTAATTAACCTTCACTGTCGTTTAATCAACAGTATGACAAACGACAGCTATGTATATGTCAAAAACCGCGATAAATGTCAAAACATTCATTATTTACAGTTTGTTTTGAACTGCTATCAAACGCTGATATCTTTGTTTATTTTATTAAATATTATTAACCTATTGGTTTTTGACTTGGTCTTTGTTTCATTAGTATGTGCTAAAAGAAGAAACGTAAAAATGACTGACATGCATTTAAAGTTCCTAATATTATTATTTTCGTTTATTGTGTGTGAAGCTAAATATGGTTATGTAGAATGGTTAAATGGAAACGCAGAAGTAATAATTACGGATAATTACAAAGCAATTCCAAGTGTATACGTTGCGAAAGCTACTTATAATAATGAAATTAATTCCACTGGGTAAGACATGTTATACATATATTATTTTTAAAATATTATCGGCACCCGATATCTCCATTGGTAATGTATTTTCATGACTTCGCTATACATATTAGATAAAATTCGATGTTAAGTTCTGCTACACAACATGTAGTGTATCAAAAGCCATACATATAGATGGAAACAGAATGTAACTTAACACTAACTGTTTATGTGCATGCAAAATCTTTTAATGTAACTTGCAAGTAAAAGAACTTAGCTTAAGTGTTGGTATGAATATCTATCAATAAATATGTATATTTAAAATGATTATTTAAAAACAAAATCCTAAATTTTATATAAATTTCTCTGAAAAAATAATTAAATTGTTTACTTTTGCCATATGTACAAACACAATGCATTCTTAATTTACTTACTCTACTCTACTTAGGTCAATGACTTTTATCCAGGCCTGTATTGATAAAAGCTTATTAATAGAAATATGTTTATTATATATTTTGTTAAAATGTATACTGACAATCTGTTTAAGTTATTGAAAATGTTATAATTGGCATATATTTAGAAGTATATTTAGTAGCGAATATTTTTAATATGTTTTCAGTTGGGCTTTTTTGGAATTACATACTTCAGATGATGTGAGTGATGAAAAACAAGCATATGGCGCTGGTTTCCTTGAAGGCTTTCTCACTAGAGACTTGATATGGCTACACTGGCAAAATATGTTGAAAGGGTATGTTTATATATTGGAAATATAAAATAGTATCAATTAGTACATTAATATCAATGATAAAATAAACAAATATGCAAAAGGGTATCAGATGACAAGCATTGACTCTCTCTATATAAAAGATATCTAAGGCCTGTATGGATATACATAAATGTAGAATTTAATGCAATGTCTCATTTGAATGACCAATGAACAGATTTGTTTTATATATTTTTTTGTAGGTTTACGCTTTATCCCTTACTTGGCTGGATAGAAAGAGGGTACTATAGCAACCTAATGCTAAGACACTCCGTTTCTTTATTTTTTCGCCTTTTTCGAGGCATTGCGTGTTGAGTGGTGGAATCCAATGCACTATGCAACTTCGCTTAGTTGTCAGAGCGAAGAAAAAGGAAATAATAAAATCCACCTTCCACAAGTTGGAATCGAACCCACAAACCGTCGCGCTTACATATAGGCGCTACGCCTCTGAGCCAGAAAGGTTCTCTGAATAAATATTAGTTAAATAAAATATGATTTATTATATGTAATGCTTGATATTTATGATAACTAAATCAATTACATAATTTCATTTGCAATTGTGATATTTATGTGACATGTATCAAATGAGCAATAAATATTAATAATGGTTTCCCATAATTTTTACAACATTACTGTACATATTATTTGTAAAAGCATTTTAATTGCGCACACTTAGAGGCAAGATTTTGACTTGGAATTTTACTTTTGGTACCATTTTAAAGATCTCTAAAAGGCGATTTATTGAAATATAAAGCCAATGTTTGAACTTAAACAGCTTCATTGTGTGATCACAATAGGTTTAGGGAAACCTGGTTGAGTTTGTTGTGGGCTCTTCTCACCAGGCCGCGCTTGGAACCCTCGTAACTTTAGTTTTAAGTCGTGGAGTGTGTAGGTTTCAGAGGGGCTCAATTCGATATTCATTATCGAATTGGGTTCCTCTGACACTCCTCCGTTCGCTCTATCCGACGTACACAAGTGATCATCTTATTGATTCTTAGTGGAAAAGTTATAAATAAATAAATCTATACGGCAGCCGATTAGATTTGTTGGAAAAACATTTGCGAGCGAGGTGTTGAGTTCCGCCACTCAACACGCAATGCCTCGTAAAAGGCGGGAAGCGGAGACAGAGAAAGCAGGGACTAAGCAACGGAGTGTCTTAACACCAGGTTCATATGACTCATGTAGTTCCTTTTGCCTACCTGCAATAGGCGGGACACTAAAATAAAGTTATATGTTTTCATATATTATTTATTATTTCAGATATTGTCACAATAAAACTGATGTGTGTGGTTTAATAGAAGAATTTATTGACCAAAATGAAGATTATATTGCGTCAATGGTCGAGGCCAATCCCCTTAACCCTTACTGGTATCAGGTAAAGAAATATTTAAAATAAAATTAGTTTTAATTTACATTTAAAACAAACTAACTTTATGTATTAACATTTAATGTTTGTATATTTTGACGTGACAACGTCTTAAATTAGGTTGCGGCTCGGAGTCACTCATAAAAAAGTGTAACGCCCGGTAACGTTACGATGACTCACCGAACTATGATCGGTCCGCCGCGCGTATCACTTGACACGTGATAGACTTGACTTTCGCGAGACACATTACAGCAGAAACACTTCCTTTTATTTCATATTTCTCCTATCATCGTCCTATCCTCAATAAAATCACTCAAATAGGAATTAGTTAAGTTTAAGTTTACATGTACAATGTTTTAGTAAACAAAATATGTTTTCTATAGTTAAAATTTGTGCAATTCTTATTTTCATTCAATTCCTTGTTCCTATTGTGCAATTTAATATTATTCATATCAATAAATATTCTACCGAGAAAAAGACGTTGTCACGTAAAATCTTCGCCCGTAAAACCGACTTTACAAGGCACGGTAGGCAGAGGGAACAGTGGAACCTAGTGTTAAGACACTCCTTTGTCTAGTTCCTGCTTTCTCTGTCCCCGCTTTCCTTTCGTTGCGTGTTGAGTGGTGGAACTCAACGTCGCGCTTTGCCTATTAATATTTTATATCTAGATTCAATGACACTTGCCATATGTTATAGTTTTGTTTTGGAAAGTATAATTCAATTTTTTTTACTTTTTACCTCTCTTCTGATCTTTACACTTCAAGGCATATAGCAGGTTGGGTAAAGAGTTTTTATTTCTTCCCCAAAAAAATAATTTATTATTCAAATATTAGTTATTTAATATGATCTGTATACTTCAGACACATTGATTTTTTTTATTTCTTATTTTTATTTATTTATTTGTAGCATACAAAGGCAATATCTTTAAAAAAAGAACGTAGACACTGCTAAAGCTAACAACGCCTACATACTTACGATACAGATTATATAGTCCGGGAGGTCGCGCTATGTTTCAGCAAGTCATTTCATACCGGCTGAAAATCATAGCAACAGTAGTTTCTTAATCATATATAACTGATTTAAGCGTCAGCTACCCAAGTAGCGGTGGAGCTCAGAGTTATAATGGCTGAAAGTCGGTAATAAAAATTGAGGAATAATTATTTTTGGTATGTATGAAAATGTAAAAAAAGATTTTCCAGATGATTTTAAACAAAATTACTAAGGTCAGCTATTTTCAAAATGGTGGATTATACGGCAGTCACGTATAAGAACTATATTGAAATAGTTTATGTATAAAGTTATTTAATACCGTATGAACTTCGTACTGGTCAATGCTTATACTTTCTAAATGATAAAAAAAATGGTCAGCTGTGTTTATTACGAGGGTATGACCGTCAGTCAACGTCATAAACATGTTGCGCGCTCAGTAAACCTAAGCGTTCAATAGTTATTACGACCTATTAACTGACTGTCTTCATACCCGAGAACGTTTAAATCAATTTAACTTTGATTATTGTTTAATATAAAATTACTTTTTATTATTATTTTAATTATATAAATATCTTTGTATACATTTACTATTGGCGAAATAATACATTAAATATTCTTTTTAAAAATAAAATAGGGAAAAGGTACTAATAGAAATAAAAAATGTAAAGTGCGTGTTTGAAATTTTATTTTTAGTGTAGAAAAAATTACAAAATACTCCCAGCATTAACATTTTCTGGACTATCTGTCTCGCCATAATTATATTCATCGCAGCTTTCATCAGAGCTGTCTATGGTGACATTTTCTTCCTCCTTTAATTCTTCACCATCATCGCCTTTATCATCAATATATATATATATATATATATATATATATATATATATATATATATATATATATATATATATATATATATATATATATATATATATATATATATATATATATATATATATATATATATATATATATATATATATATATATATATATATATGTATATATATATATATATATATATATATATATATATATATATATATATATATATATATATATATATATATATATATATATATATATATATATATATATATTAGTAAAAAAAATTACCTGCTGGGTGCTCATCGAGTATCGTTATCTCTGTTATGGTAGGGGGAATTTGATAACCCTCAAACCATTTAAAGGTTTTTTTTTTTTATATATTATCCGGGTAGGCATATGACTCCACTCCACCTGATGGTAAGTGGAAGTGGAGTCCAAACGCGAAAACGACTAGTACTGACAACAAAAATGAGCTGCACTAGTCACCCTCGCCATGCCGGCCCGCAAGATGCCTCTTCACGCCTCGTTTAAAGAGACGCGAAGTGAGCGACGCTTTGCCATGCGACATAACTCGCTCAGGCACTGGTTGTACGCTGGCTGATCTCGAAACGCGGTTGTATAGCCACTTCACGAGTTTTTCACCATGCGTACGGTGGTAACAAACCAGGCGGATGATTAACATCCTACCACCAGATGAGCAGTTGGTCGCTCAGATATCCCTTAGTCGCCTCTTACGACACCCATGGGAGGAAGGGGCAGTGAATTGTATTCTATCTCCGTCACTGCACGGATTTATTACCTTCTTTCCTCCATCCATGGCTTAAGGGTGATAATTGTGATGGATGTAACGTATGAGCATTACTCCAAAGATGAGCAATGAACGATGAACGTAATATGTGCTCATAAAACTCCGATTGACATGGAGGTCAATAAATTGTTGTTCTTAGCATGAATTTATTTTAATTGCTTTTATATGTTTTTGTGAATATTGCCACTCGTGCTGCATTTACATTTGCGATGGATTTTAGACCATACATCTTGCTGACAAATTCTTCGATGATTGTTCGAAGTTCATCTATGCTTCTATTGTGTATATTTAAATTTGTCTGTGTACGCTTTAATGAATCGTTGTGACTGTTGCAAAATATCAAATGGTTTCTTTTTCCTTCTTCTGTAGAAAGCAGGATTAAAGTCACATCCTGTGAAGGCATGAAATCCTGGCAATGAAGCGCTTAAGCTAGAATCAAGTGCTTCATATAGTTCAGTGACATTGATGTAACGCTGTGTATTCCCACTTCCAAGCAACATATGAATTTTCAAGTTACATCGAATGTGATTCATGTTGCCTAATAGTACATACACATTCTACATCTATTTTATCTTTAAAAACAATATTTAATGTATTATTTCGCCAATAGTAAATGTATACAAAGATATTTATATAATTAAAATAATAATAAAAAGTAATTATATATTAAACAATAATCAAAGTTAAATTGATTTAAACGTTCTCAGGTATGAAGACAGTCAGTTAATAGGTCGTAATAACTATTGAACGCTTAGGTTTACTGAGCGCGCAACATGTTTATGACGTTGACTGACGGTCATACCCTCGTAATAAACACAGCTGACCATTTTTTTTATCATTTAGAAAGTATAAGCATTGACCTGTACGAAGTTCATATGGTATTAAATAACTTTATACATAAACTATTTCAATATAGTTCTTATAGGTGACTGACGTATAATCCACCATTTTGAAAATAGCTGACCTTAGTAATTTTGTTTAAAATCATCTGGAAAATCTTTCTTAACATTTTTATACATACCAAAAATACTTTTTCCTCAATTTTTATTAACGACGTTCAGCCATTGTCTCCCTGAGCTCCACCGCGGGTACTACAGCTGACGTTCATTTTGATGATGATTAGGTACTATTCAACAAGTTTAGAAGGAATTCATACGGTATAAAATTCCTCATAAAAACGTAGCGCGACCTCCCGAACTAATAGCTCCATACATATTAAAACATCAAAAACAGTGACTTAAAGGCAAAAAAAAGAAAGTTAAATTATATTCCAATGTATCTATGTGTGTATAAGTGTATGTGTGTGTGTGTGACATCAGACACATTTAATAACTTTGTGTGTCTAGATTTTACTCTCTTAATTTTTTTTTAGGTAAAATTATACTACATTCAGTTAGAAGGTCTCGCCGCTGGGTATAACAAGGCGACTAGAAGCGCATATGAATGGCTTACTATTAGAGATATTAAGTGAGTAACTTATTTCTAAAAGCTTTTATGTATATATATTTGTGCTACAGTTGAAAGGCAATAACCACAATAGCTGTAATTTTAATATTTTATCATATTTTTTTTATCCGTAACCATTGATTTCCAGATGGATCAATATGTTAGGTGACTTAGACGAGCTGGCCATGGCACTGTCCTCACCAAAGGAAACCCAAGGTCTCCTATTCGGAGAACACTGCAGTGGACTGGTCAAGCTGTTACCTGATCTGTCAGACTTGTACACTTCACAGGTTACATGGAATAGGTGAGATGATTATTAGTTCAATATTTGTTTATGTTCTAGATGTTCTTTGAAACTAAGCATGATATTATCCGATATGAAGAAATTATTACAATTATGAATTCAGTTTCATAGACTAATTGTATTTTTAAAGTAAAAAGTTTAAAAAGTGTAGTTTGATACACACACACACACACACACACACACACACACACACACACACACACACACACACACACACACACACACACACACACACACACACACACACACACACACACACAAGCACACGCACACGCACACGCACACACACGCGCACACGCACACACGTGAACATTGAACGTACGAACGAAACGAACGAGATTTAAATTTTACAATAGAAACGATATGGCAAAGATTTATCGATAACCAGTTAAGTAACTAACTAATTAGGTATACAATGGAAAGCGGAGTGTTGCAATATTATGATTTCTTGTATTAATTTTGTTTTGCAGCACTTATTATGACCATAAATGAATATTGACTTTTCATATAAAGTAACGTATGTAAAAAATAGAGAACCAAGACACTCCCTTAGTAAGTTTCCCCATTTTTATTCTTCTCTCCACTTTCTGGCAGCTACCAGTCGATGTTGCGCTTTCAGAAGATGTATGTACTGAACTACAGGGTGACCCCGGACAGTGATAAGCCGTTGCCGGGAAGAAAGATGTCGTTCACATCCTATCCTGCTTTCGTACAAGTAAATATTGTTAGAGATATTTTGTTAATTCGATATTTAGTTAATTAACCAAAGAAAGTTAAAAAAAAAATAAAAAAATTGAGAAAATTAATTTATTTTTGATATAAATAAGAGATTAAGATAAGTATTCTTTGTTTTTTGATATAAATATCAAAAAACAAAGAATACTAACATTACAAGCAATGTTCGTTTTGATAGAGTTTATTTAGTTTTGGTAGTTCTTTATTTTGTAAGGAATATATATACATACTTACATACATACATAGCTTTACTCTTTATCCCTAACGGAGAAGTCAGAGAGAGAATAAATAATAATAAATAAATAAATATTATCTACATGTAATATAATTAAATATTAATTTGTCACAATAAATGTAAATATAAAGCAAAAATAAAAGGGGTCGAAACATACATCCTTGTGGGACACCCATCTTTCTAGAAGATCTAATGTGCAATATTTACTTCCAACTGGTATATTATTTCAATTACATACAAGCCACTAAGAATATCAACCGCCTATGACATAACCATGATATAATTTTAATACTAAACTTTTGAATTGGTATCAAAGGCTTTAGATAAATCGCAAAATTAAAAAAAAATGCAGTTTAAAGTGCATCATAACTGTAGAATTGCCTTCGCTGGTGCAAAATTGATACTAGGAACATATAAGTCATGCTAAATGGTATACGAAGCAAAAGTGAGTGGTAAAAGAGGTAAGGGGAGACCTCGGTTGACTTTCGAAAACACAGTATATAAGATACTGGAGGATGGTCACGTAAAAAGCATGAGGACTATCCGGAGAGCTTGTCTGAAGAGGTTAATGGCAGTGGACGAGGCGGAAGAGGCAGACAGGGACCGCCTCTGACTACCCCGCTAGGGATAGATCGTGAGGATATGTATGTATATATGTGTGTGTGTATATGTGTATGTATGTATTTTCGGTTTATAGTCGACGGACGATTTCTACATCATATCGTCGGGGCTGGTGGCCGGCGAGACCACCATCGGCAACAGTAATAGGACGCTGTTCGAAGAATATGTCAAGCCTGTGGGACAGGTGTGTATATGAATGATTTTTTCTTTTTTTTAGCTTCACGCTTTATCCCGCACAAGGTAGGGTAGGCAGAGATAACTGCAGGGACCGTGGGAACCTTGTGTTAAGTCACTCCGTTACTTAGTCCCTGCTTTCTCCGTCCCCGCTTTCCGCCGTTTTCGAGTCATTGCGTGTTGAGTGGCGGAACTCAACGCCGCGCTTTGCCTAGATTGCCAGAGCATAAAAAATGGAAATAGAAAAATTCATATTCCTCGACTGGGGATCGAACCCAGTAACCGTCGCGTTATAGGCAGACGTTGTCGTTGACGACGTCCTCATGATTTTTTTTAGGATTCCTTTTCGCAAAAGGACAAATCCTTTTGCAGATTATTTCTTTGTTCGTATATGTCTGCTTGTCCATGTTGAAAATATTAAAAAATTTCAAATTAATAAAATATTTAGGTCTAAATTCAAAAGTCTTGGAACACTGAAAGACTTAAACTTCTTAGTGTACTCAATTAAAAAATATTACGAGTGCTTAAACTTTGTTTTTGATGCCTTTGATTTTAGGATTTTATTTATTACTAGCTGACCCGTGCCCACTTCGTTGGGCATAATGTTGGTAATTCGTTGGTTTTTTGTACAGAGTGTTTGTTATGTTTTAATTTCTAACTGCCAAAAGGTGAGTTATACGTAGGTATAGTTTGTATTTGCATGCTAATACAAAATTCGAATTTACTTTCGAAAACTCTTTACCGTCCGAAAGAAAAAAAAACACCTTTTCTGCGGGATTTGCAATAAACGAATTCCATGAATATCACGTCACGGGAAAAATTAGTCTGGTTATGGTAATTTTAATTGTGCAAGACTTCTCTGTAAACTATTTTGGATGTAATGTAACCATTTGGAAGTAAAATATATTGTCTAACAGGAGATCCAACCCGAGATAAGCCAACATATAACTGTCCATTGGTAAAATATGGCTTTCCTTGGGACTTGTTAATAGTGAGGGCAAAAGAGATCTTCACTAATAACTGTAGCCTTTTAAACGGTATGGGTAAATCAGTTCGAATCATGAGTATATAATAATTAATAGGAATACATAAGAGAATTTACACGTTTTATTCCATTATGCGGCCTCCAATCCTTAAAATATAAGTCAACTCCTGTTCAGCACGTTGTGGACTACAACTTACATTACCCTTTACCTAAGTTACAATGGCCTATTGTCAACTACTTATTACCACCACACACCAATTAGAAAGTATCGTTTTCCCTATGCAAGGCCGTTAATCGTTGAGGAGTTGTTCTGGTACTCCATCACCAGCTAGACTTCATCATATGCATGTTGACTAACATCAATTGCTTAGCGGCTATGTTAAAGAACCAAACCCGTAAAACAGTTATATATTATTAAGTTCTCATGAACATTTGTGGTCTTCATCAACAGTTTCACTTCATCAAATGTTATTTTTCTTGAGAAAATGACCAAGATTCTTTGAATAAAACCGAAATCACCATAGGTGTGCCTATAAAATTTAAGGAGTTCCCTCGTTTCCAGGATCCCATCACCAGATTTTGATTTTTTATATAGCCTATGACACCCAGCAATAACGTAGCTTTCTATTGGTGAAAGAATTTTTAAAATCGGTTCTTTTTTTTTTTTTTATGGGAAGGACAAGGCAAACGAGCGGTCGGGTCACCTGATGGTAAGTGATCACCGACGCCCAAGGCCCTGTGTAACAGCAGAGGTGTTACAAGAGCGTTGCCGGCCTTTAAGGTGGACGTAGACGCGCTTTTTGAAGGTACCCATGTCGTATCGATCAGGAAACACTGCCGCAGGTAGGCTATTCCACATTAGTGTGGTGCGTGGAAGAAAGTTCCTACGGAACCGCACAGTAGAAGAGTTCCACGTGTCGAGATGATGGGGATGATATTTTAATTTGTGTCGTACTGTGCGGTTGGAGAATTCAGCGGCAGGCACCAAATCAAAAAGTTCTCCAGAACACTCCCCATGGTATAAGCGGTAGAGAACGCACAGCGAGGAAACGTCTCTACGCAGCGCCAAAGTGTCTAGCCTTTCACAGATAATTGGGTCCCCAACGATACGAACGGCTCTACGCTGTATGCGATCAAATGGTTCAAGTTGATACTGGGGTGCCCCAGACCAGAGATGCGAACAATACTCCATGTGAGGCCGAACCTGGGCTCTATACAGAGCCAATCGGTGTGCAGGCGTGAAGTACTGTCTCGCTCTTCCGATGACACCCAGTTTCTTCGCGGCCAACTTGGCCTTGCTGTCCAAATGATCGCGATACTGACAGTCATTCGAAACGCTGAGCCCCAATATACTGATAGTAGGCGAGGCTTTAAGAGAAGTGTTCTCAAAAACTGGTGACACGACAAAAGGGTTTTTTTTTAGTGGTTAACGCGCAAACTTGAGTCTTCTGGGGGTTGAATTGAACAAGATTCCTTTCACCCCACAATAAGACACTACTGAGGGAGGTCTCAATAGAAGACACAAGTTTCATTCGGCAATCGTCGACGTTTACTCGAGAAAGACCTGCACGGCCGGAGTATACGGCGTCCACAGTACTATCATCTGCATAGCAATGAATGTTAGAAGCTTCTAACATGTCATTGATATGCAGAAGGAAAAGCGTAGGGGACAGCACACAGCCTTGGGGGACGCCAGCATTTACGGGAAAATAGTCAGAGCAAAAACCGTCGACAGCGACTTTAATGCTACGCCCGGTAAGAAAGCTAGCGACCCACTTGCACAAATTCTCGGGAAGCCCATACGATGGAAGTTTTGCTAAGAGTGCTCTATGCCATACACGATCAAAGGCTTTCGCCATGTCCAGACTAACTGTCAGGCCTTCGCCTTTGCTTTCGACAGCTGCAGCCCAACGGTGAGTAAGGTAAACTAGAAGATCACCAGTTGAACGACCATGGCGAAAGCCATATTGACGGTCGTTGATCAACTGGTGATCCTCCAGATAAACCAGCAGCTGGCTGTTTATAATACTTTCCATAACTTTGGAGAGCAAGGAGGTGATAGCGATAGGCCTATAGTTTGCCGGATTCGAGCTGTCACCTTTTTTCGGGATCGGATGGATCAGAGCGCTCTTCCACGCGTTCGGGACTACGCCGATTGAATAGGAAAGCCGAAATAGACGCGTTAGTACCGGTGTCAACTCAGGAGCGCAAGAACGGAGCACTAAAGGAGAAATGCCATCAGGTCCACTCGACTTGTGGATGTCCAAAGAAGAGAGGGCTCGCCGAACAGCCTTTTGACTGAACTTAATGTCCAGCATTGAGCTCAGACATCTCGGGATTGTTGGTGGTGTCTTACCTTGGTCATCAAGAGTCGAGTTAGAGGCAAAGAGAGTTCCCAGGAGGTCGGCTTTCTCTTTGGCCGTATGGACGAGGATGTCATTCTCTGTGCGTAACGGCGGAAACGAGGGCCGGCAGAAGTTGCCAAGTGTTGCCTTAGAGAGCGCCCAGAACTGACGTGTTCCAGACGTTTTAAAATCGGTTAAGTAGATCCCGAGATTACCCCTTACAATTTACAAACACACAAACTTTACCTCTTTATAATATTAGTATAGATATTCTATGAATTATTTTTCGTAACTTTTGTGTTTATTTAAGATATAATAAAGGCGCGTGACGGCACGTGAATAAGTAAGAAACAAATTAAAGTGAATTATAATAAAGTAATATTTATAATTAAATTAAAATAAGTATAATTTTTTAAATTAAACATATTTTTTTTTAGTTATTCGAATATGTGCGAGCGATGATAGCCAACCGTCTGGCGAAGGACGGCGAGGAGTGGGTCAAGCTGTTCAGACTCCACAACAGCGGGACTTACAATAACCAGTGGTGAGTGGTGGTCTATACGAGACTGTATTTAATAAAAATATTATATATTTTAAAAAAAGTAGTGTTAAATCTCTCCGTTTAATATTTTCCGCAAATTTAAACGATTAGTGCTAAATTGTGAGGCTGTTGTATTAATAATATATATAATAAAATAATTGAGGTATTTATATGGCATACCGTGGCATATTTTAGGTACAATGGATATAAAAATTATTACGGATGTAACATAGTCTTTAATTTTGTGCCATAGTATATAATACATATACCTACCCATATTTGGGTACATATATCTTCTTCGTTTAAAGCAGTTTGTTAAACGAAGAAGATATATGTAACGGAGAAGAAAGTGTATGTTCATAGCAAATAAATTATTCAAGAAGTTCCTGAGATTGGCGCTTTCGAACAAACGAATTTGTAAAGTAACTTAAAGAATATAGATGAAACATGTAATTTAAATGCTTTGAGGTTGCAACATTGACGTCACAGTATTATATTTTCGACTTAATAGTATTTTTTATGTCTTGACACTGCAGAACTGCAGGAATCATAGGAACCTAGTGTTAAGACAATCCGTTGCTTATTCCCTGCTTTTCCGTCCGTAATGGTATATTAAATTAATAAATACGGTTCCATTGATCTTTTAATCCACACTAAGGAAGCAAGGGGCGCAGGTTCAAATTCCTTTGCGTTCCAATATTTATATATTTTTTTAAAATATGTAGTATTATTATGAACAAATAGATTTGTACTGTGCCGTTGTGGCACAGAGGTGTAAGCGTCTGCCTGTAAACGCTACGGTTTGTGGATTTCATTCCTACTCGGTGAAGATGGATTTTTCTATTTCCATTTTCTTTGCTCTGGAAACTTGATGAAGCGCGGCGTTAAGTTCCGCCACTCAACATACAATACCTCGAAAAAGCCTTTCCGTCTTTTTTTCCACTGGGACAGAGAAAGCAGGGACTAAGCAACAAAGTGTCTTAACACTAAGTTTGGCTTCTTGCGGTTCCCTCTGCCTACCCTGCCATGTGCGGGATAAACGCGAAGCTACAAAAAAAAATACATTTGTATACAGGTACGTAGTGGACTACAACAAGTTCAAGCCGAAGACCGCGTCGTCCCCCGGCGCTGTGGCGCCCGGCCTGCTGTGGGTGGCCGAGCAGCTGCCCGGCACCGTGGAGGCGGCCGACCTGTGAGTTTACTATATATATTGTTTTTTTTTATTGAATTTGTGTTGAATTATGCAAATTATTATTTGTTTATGAAAATGTGTATATAGATTGTGTTTTTTTTTTCTTTTTTTATTTTTTTTTATATAGCATAGTACACGAGTGTTTAGTGATAAGACATTCTGTTTTGGTTTTTTGTTTGAATTAGTTACTAGATAGCGTCTTGCCAAGGCGGGTAAATTGAACAAAAATATTTAAAATAATTTAATAATTAATTAATGCGGACCGTCGTGGCGCAGTGGCGCAACGTCTGCCTGTAACGCGACGGTTTCTGGTTTCGATTCCCAGTCGGGGAAGATGGATTTTTCTATTTCTATTTTCTTCGCTCTGGCAACTAAGGCAAAGCGCGGCGTTGAGTTCCGCCACTCAACACGCAATGCCTCGAAAATGGTGAAAAGCGGGGACGGAGTAAGCAGGGACTAAGTAACGGAGTGTCTTAACACTAGGTTCCCACAGTTCCTGCAGTTCCCTCTGCCTACCCTGCCATGTGCGGGATAAAGCGTGAAGCTAGTTTGTTCTTAACAGGCGTGTCACACTGTCACCAAATGAACAGCCTTAAGATTTTTTTTTTTTTTTACATAAGGTCAAACGACGGTATTCGACGCAAAATTCTGTCTTACCAGAATAGGTAAATAAAAATAACTTGTTCCTAACAAGCGTATAACCGACATCACCAAATAAACAGCCTTAAGAAAGAATTACTTTTTTCATTTAAACTTTATTAACTTCTAAAGAAGTTTTAAGAAATTAAATAATTTTTTTCTCTATTAAACCGAACTTACAAATTCCCAGAACGGAGCTCCTGAAGCAGTCGTCGTACTTCCCGTCGTACAACATCCCGTACTTCCCGCGCGTGTTCAACCTCAGCGGCGGCAACGAGCGCGTCGCCGCCTTCGGGGACTGGTTCGGGTACAGCACCAACCCGCGCGCCGGGATGTTCCGGGAGAAGCAGGTATTCACGCTTTATCCCGCATATGGCCATGGACCGGGTGGTGGAGCTTGTTTCTAGTTGGAATAGTCTACCTGCGGCAGTGTTTCCTGATCGATACGACATGGGTGCCTTCAAAAAGCGCGTCTACGTCCATCTTAAAGGCCGGCAACGCTCTTGCAACACCTCTGCTGTTACACAGGGCCGTGGGCGTCGGTGATCACTTACCATCAGGTGACCCGACCGCTCGTTTGCCTTGTCCTTCCCATTTTTTTTTTATTTTTAGCTTTACGCTTTATCTAGTATATGACCGTGGACCGAGTGGTCTGTTTCTAGTTTTTTTTTTAGCTTTACGCTTTATCCCGCGTGTGGTTATGGACCAAGTGATTGAGCTTCTGTTTCTAATTTTGTCCTTTTATGTCATCTTATGTCTTCACGCTTTATCTCGCATATGATTATGGACCTTGTGGTTGACCTTTTGTTTCTAGTTTTTTTTCTTTTGTTTTTGGCTTCACGCTTTATCCCGCATATGATATGAAATATGATTAAATTAATAACCAAAACCACACACAATAAAGTTGCCATACACAATAATGTGGGATAAATTGAAAATTACCCCATTTTCAGGCAAAAATAAAGAACATAGGCGACATGTTCGCGACGATGCGCTACAACGACTACCGCCACGACCCGCTGTCGCGCTGCGACTGCCGCCCGCCGCAGAACGCCGCCAACGCCATCGCCGCCAGGAACGACCTCAATCCAGCCAATGGTATGCCTTTATGCCTTTTTAGATATATTATTATGAATTTAATGTTATTTATATTGTTTTATTTTAAGATGTAAATGACGGTTTGTATTACGACAGAATTTGGGCAGCAAGTTAGAGACTGGAGTTTTGTAAGTCTAGGTCTCATGAGAAGATGGATTTTTCTATTTCCATTTTCTTCGCTCTGGCACTTAGGCAAAGCGCGGCGTTCTGCCACTCAGCACGCAATGTTTCGAAAAGGGCGGGGACGGAGAAAGCAGGAACTAGGCAACGGAATGTCTTAACACTAGGTTTATACGGTTCCCTCTGCTTCCTCTGCAATAAGCGGGATAAAGCGTGAAGCTATATGCACAGTGTAAAGGTACTAAAAGAAGTAAATGTGAAACAGGAATGTACATTTTATCCTTTCTGGTTAATTCTGCGGCTATTTAATGGGTTAAGCCTTGTTTCGTAATGTAACATTGTAGAAAGAATTTTAATACCTTCTCTATTTATGAATTTTAATACGTTCTATTTGTAAATTAAGAGCAAATTATATTTTTGAATAGCAACAATTATTAATTATGTTTGTATATTACAAGTTGTTTAAATTAATTTTAAATTAATGAGCGGCCATTTTAACTTCCATATGTCACGTAAATCAAAATGGCGCACATTTGACTTTTCCAAAATGTCACCCTTAACACATATATAAAATACATTGTACTGCTTATTAATTATAAACAAGCTATCCGCCAGGCACGTACCCGTTCCGAGCGCTGAGCCACCGCAGCCACGGCGCCATCGACGCCAAGGTGACGAGCGCGGCGCTGCGGCGCGCGTACCGCTTCCTCAGCGTGGCCTCGCCGCCTCATGACGCCGCGCGCGGCCTGCCGCCTTTCCAGTACGTGAAATGGAGATAATACTTAAAACATACTACAATCTAACAATTTAATCACTAACATTTGTAACATTTGTCATTAAAACATGTAGTAGCTACTAGTGGTCCTTAAATAAATAAATAAATTTAGAAAAAACATACAAAATTTCCGCTGCGTTAAAATTTTTGTTTTTTTTTTAAATCACTTTTCTATAGAAGTAAACAAATATATCCTAGGTTGAAACGATGAGACCTCAAGGGACCGGTCAATTTTTGAGATGCAATGACTTTATATATACATACATATACAGCTTCATAACTCTTTCACCTACTTTACTGTCATTAACCTCTTAATACATAGGTTCTAATGATTTTTACTTAACCTCCTAAAACTATCGACATATATCGACATAACGAGGATAAAAATGTCTTGACACAAGTTTCTTTCTGCTTAAACTGCCATATGTAAAACATTTTTAATAATTATATTTTTTCATAGGTGGAGTAAATTTGACATGGGATCACAAGTGTCTCACCTGGGGCATCCGGACTTGTGGACGTTTGCACCAATATTGCACAATTGGGAGTGGAATTGAAGGCTCTTTATTTATTATTAAACGACAAAAAATTAAAAATAATTAAAAATTCTAATATTAATAATTTAGAAATTATTTTATATTGTTATTTAAGCCAGATGTGATTTTAAAAAATGTATATTTTTTTTATTTGAAACAAAAGGATGTAATCTGTTTTATCTAAGAGCATATTGGTATAGATTAAAAATAAATATTAGTAATATATTTGAAAAATTATAAATTAGAAAGACAAACATTTGCTTTAATTAATTTAAAAAAATTGACTGTAAAATTTTCTTCAAAACCTGAAAGATCTGAACTGAACTAGATTTAACTACATTAACTTAGGTTCTAGTTGGTAACAAAATAGTGGTTTTTTTTTGTAAAATTATACTCATTCATAAGTAAAAGACATATGTTGTATAATTATTAATAATATGGGATTTTTTTACTACACTTTTACTTGTTTTTGGTGATGAGAGGATTTTTCATCTGAAAAATTATGTTTCACAATTGTATATTTAACTTTTTAACATTGATTTACTTCTAAGCTTCACAATAGCTTGGTATATTTTGTGAAACACTTGTTAATATTCATAAAACCTTGTGATCTTTATACATTTGTAATTATATTAATTATATATTTTTCCATAAATAATTATATCTTTTTTTCCTAAAACCTTGATTATTATTTTTGTTACTTTACTTTGTGTCCTTTGGATTATTGCAGAGTAAAGAAATAACGTCATATATATCTCATATGAATATCTGATTTATATTTGTTACTCATATACATACATAAATAAATATATTACTTTTTTAGTATATGTAATATAACTCCATACACTTCCTACTAACTTGATTTTCCAAATCTTCAAATTACAATAATAATTATCAAAAAAAATATATATTCTCAAAAAAAAATTAAAAAGGAGTCTTACATAAACAATATTTGTGGTTTTTTCATTATTTTTATATACTCGTAAATATACAATGGAATGAGTATTCACTAAAACAAATTATAAATTATCCTTTACAATATAAAGAACTTACTTCTAATAAAGAAAATATTAACTACACATGAGAAGTAAAACTATTGAAATACATTTAAATTTTTACCATAATATCTTATATGTTTAAATATAATTAACTATATAAAAAAAACCTTTTTATAGCATAATTACAGATCTTGTTTATGACTGGATATATCGTAAAAGTAAATAAATTAGTGATTTACATATATATATGTGGAAAACATTCTAAGATGTAACAAGTATGTGTTCTAAACATATATCACTTCATTTGATTATTTACATTACATTTTTATATTTTCAAAATGAATACATAGATTTTGTGTATATTGTTCTTAAACAGTCAAAACATCTTTTATTATTATATAACATAGATATCAGGAAGATATATGGTTATTCTAATGAGTTGAGCATGAGAAGCTGCTTCAAGACTTTGGTTTGTGAAGTCTCTCGGATCTCGCCCGCCAGAAACATTTCATCTACAACTGTATATACCTGTAATAGAGTCAGATAAATAAAATGGTAAAGACATAATATTACTTTGATGTACATTTTTATATACTAGTAATAAATCTATTATTTTTTTGTCAACAATCAAAGTTATGGAGCAAAGAAATATATAAAAATAAAAAAAAATATGGAATATACACTATTAATAAATTAATAATAAATATTCATTCTGAGCTTTGATGTAAATAAAATGTGTAAATTTAATTACCTTATAGAAATTGAAGACAAGATCCAATTCACATACATTATGGAAGTACTCATTGAGGACTTCTACAAAGTTGTGTATAGCCTCCAAGTAGCAGAGATTGTTGTCATTGACGTCTACACAGATGCAAAAATAGAGACCAGCATACCTTCTGTACACAATCTTGAAGTTCCGGAACTGGAAATTAGAAATATTGTTTCTAAAACACTTTCAGAATATAATGTATTTAAATAACTAGCAGTTGTAATTGTATTCACAGTAGTAAGGACTTAAGTTACTATGGGAATGAAGAAAGATTTATTTTCTACTTAATAAACTCAGGCTAGTTCAGATACTAAAGAAAGTCGTAGTAAAAATAAAAGACAAACAGTTTTTAGTGGGCAATATAGGTGACTAAATAAATATAATCTAATTTGATTTATGAAGACCTTACCTCAACGAAGTTGGTGTGTTTTGCATCTCGAACAGTGACCACAGCGTGAACCTCCTCTATTAGCTTTTGTTTCTCGTCATCATCAAAGTTCATGTACCATTTAGCTAGCCGAGTTTTTCCCGCACGGTTTTGTATTAAAATGAATCGAATCTACAATACAGACGTACGATATGTTCAATGTAGATGTGATTTTTAAATATATCGTTTTATATTTGAAAATATCTTACCATTATTATAAATTTTCACAAAATTCCAATCCCAAGTAGAATTAACGCCTCCCTTTCAGCATCTGATTGTCAATTTGTCATAAAACTGTCAATGTCAGAAAAAATTTTTTAAAATACTGAAAATCAATAAGAAAGAAAGTAATTTACTGTGTAGTTTCCACATCATTATATTTATTTCTTACTGAAATTGTTGTTGAACATAAAATATATAAAAAAGATCATATTGTAACCATTTTTTATTAGTATTAAAATTTATTTTGAGTATTGAAATTAATTAATTTATTATTAAATTATATTTTTATTGCTTTAAAGAAATTTGAAAAATATAGCTATATTTTTAAAAATAAAGTATCCTTTTTATAAATTAGCGAGCTAAAACATATTATACATATAATTTATTTGATTACTTTAATTTTGTTTCATAATAAAAATGGTTGTAAAATTTTCTAAAGTCGATAATTGATAATAATAATATTAATATTAATAAATAATATTCATTAGAAATATATAAAATAATATATATTTTTTAAATTAATATTTTCTCTAGTGACGTCTGATGACTCTCGATTTTAGTTCAAAGGTTCGTTGGCGTCAACTGGCAATACAAATATTGAGTTGTTTTTCAATTTTAGTGGATATTTGACGTTGCTGGTACTTGCTCGGATTTATCAAGTTATCATCAATGTAGTGCCTAGGAATTTGCAATATGTTTCTAATATAAGTAGTTTATTAGCAAAACAGAGGATTCCATTTAAATGACGCCCACCAAGACTACAAAAACTGAAGTAGAAATGGTAATACGAAATAGAAAAACTGTTATGAAAGACGGGATAATGACAATGTCGGGCATCGGTGAGCCTTCGGTTTTCCACGCTTTAGTGGTAATATTTTTGGAATTTTTCGCGTGGGGACTTCTCACCATGCCAATTATATCGGTTCTGAACGCCACATTCCCGGATCACACGTTTTTAATGAACGGGCTTATTATGGGTATCAAGGGAATCCTGTCGTTCCTGTCTGCACCGTTGATTGGAGCTCTGTCTGACGTGTGGGGGAGGAAGTTCTTTCTACTGGTGACCGTGTTCTTCACATGCGCTCCTATCCCCATGATGACCTTCAACACCTGGTGGTTTTTTGCAATGATTAGCATTAGCGGTGTTTTTGCTGTGACCTTCTCTATTGTGTTCGCGTACGTGGCTGATGTAACAACAGAAGCTGAGAGGTCGCGCGCCTACGGCCTCGTGTCAGCCACATTTGCTGCCAGCATGGTGATATCGCCGGCACTTGGTGCATATCTCATGGACTTATACGGAGAAGGGCTCGTCGTCGCTGCTGCTACTGCTGTGGCAGTTCTCGACGTTTTCTTCATAATGGTTGCAGTTCCTGAAAGTCTTCCTGAGAAGGTTCGCCCTAGTGGTTGGGGCCCAGCCATTAGTTGGGAGCAAGCTGACCCCTTTGCAGCTCTCAGGAAAGTGGGTGCAGAGCGCACAGTGCTCATGTTATGTGTTGCTGTGTTTCTCTCATATTTACCAGAAGCTGGACAATATTCATGCATATTTGTGTACTTGAAGTTAGTGATGGGCTTTGGAGTTGTGCAAGTGGCTATATTTATTGCAATTGTTGGTGTACTTAGTATTGCAGTGCAAGTGGTTCTCGGATTTTTGATGCGGTCTCTTGGTGCAAAGCACACTATCATGCTTGGACTGCTGTTTGAGATGATGCAGCTAATGTGGTATGGCTTTGGAAGCCGCACATGGATGATGTGGGCAGCAGGTGTGTTGGCAGCCCTCGGCTCACTGACATATCCAGCAATCAGTGCATATGTATCTGTCAATAGTAGAGCAGACCGACAAGGAGTAGTGCAAGGCATGGTGACTGGAGTTCGAGGCCTATGTAATGGACTTGGCCCAGCTATGTTCGGAGTTATATTTTACCTATTCCATGTGGATCTTAACGAGGAACATGCAGTTCCAGGATTAAATACTAGACCAAATGATGAAAAATATGTGAGAATGGTTCCTGGACCTCCTTTTGTACTTGGTGCCTTGCTTGTCATCTGTGCCCTGCTTGTAGCTGCATTCCTACCTGAAGATGGCACTGTAGGTGGACGTCGAGCATCACCGGACTTACGATTTGAATTGGAAGCGTGGACGACGCGTTGCCGGCCCCCTGTCTCCGTTAATGGCTCCTGAGTCTGCAGCTCTCTAGCTAGCGGCTAAGGCCGGAAGAGCGGCCAGTGTTTAAATCATCAGGGCTGTGTGCGCCAAATGGCGTCCAGGAGAATGCATTTACGAAGGTACCAAAGCGAACTCTGAACAAAGTGAGTCCATTTCTATGATTGCACCGTCTACATTCCTGCATACCATCTGTTTTATGCTTTATCCAATACTGAAACTTGTTCATGTTTTTAAACTTTATACTTAGTTTTGTAATTTTCACTGATTCCTGAGGGGATATGTACATAATTATTATAATAAAATCATAACTTTGTTTAAGATCTTCTGTTTCATATTTTGAACTCTCTATTACGCAACATCCAAAGACTTGTTTAAATATTTTCTTAAAATTATATATTGAATTGGCAGGAAAGGAGGGAACTAGTAATTGCACTTTGCTTTTGCATGCGTCACATATCATGCTTCTGTTAAATGAAAATCTGTTACCACATAAAGTTACATACACACATTTTGTTTATTTACATTAGATAGGATGTATAAAGTTGTTGAAATGAGAAAATAATAATTGATATAATAAACTGATAAAATATGAATTTACACATACATCTTAATAATAAATTTAATTAATGGGAAACCCAATCAACCACATTTAAATTTATGTTAATTAGCTATACTTTATTCACAAAACAAGTTATTAAAATAGACATCATAAAAAGATATACCTTAAAACTAATTATTTGAGTAGATTTATATATTTAACAGCGTATATACCTGAATAAGTTGTACACTAAATAGACTAGAGACTAGAAAATTGGATTTGCACAAAATATATAACATTTAAAGAATTAAATAATCCTGAAAACATTTATGAAATTGCTTTGGCGCAAATTTTTAAGGAAATTTGGATTTCCACAGATTATATAAAGAAAAACAATATTACTTAATCCAGTAAGAAATTATGTGAATTAAGTTTTTATTTCTTTATATTACATTAATATATTTAATTATATTATTATAGTAGCTAATGATGGCGCCTAATTAATTAAATTGATAGAAATGGTTGGATGCACAGTTCAGCTCCCATTCTGATTAAACAATATAAGGATTTTTTAAATTGTTTTTAACAGCATGATAATGTGTAAAATATTTTAAAAATCGGGTAGTGTTGTGTTCGCTTCCCCAACATATAGAAAAGTGCAAGAAAATTAAGGACTGAATTGTACTTATGTGTGTTACCTTACATGTAACAGATAATATACTATATAGAAGATTTAAAAAAATAAAATGCATAATGCAAATGAAGCATTAGCGATAATTTAAATTATTTCTCATTATTAAGTAGAAGGTCTTATTTCGTTTTTCCTCAATTTAGACACGTTACAAGTTCACCCGGCGCCGCACAGGCCTTCACCTTGGAGAATTGATTAAAATTGAAATTTAAAGTACCGCATACGTAGATTGTAGATAACAGTTGTTTGGCTTTGTATCCAACTTGTGTTTGATTTGGTTGATGCATTCTATGTGCTATTTTTATTTCACTTATGACGAAAATAACTTTAGTCCTGTTTTTTTTTATATTTTGAAAGAAAACACTAGTTAGTGTTGTGATACTCTGTTTCCACTATTTACCTTTTTTTAGCAACAATGTTTCTTGAGGACTCAAAAGCGTACTTTTCCTAAACAGTGTGGATTAATCCTACAAACCATCGTATTATAGTCACAGGCTTTCTTGCTTTGCTTTTGAATAAGAACGAAAAAAATGTAATCCATATAAATGTAATGATATCTACAGTTAAAAATTATAAAAATATTATATAACCTAGTTTACTTTACATACGCTTACAAAACGCGCCATTTAAACAAAGCTGAAAATTTCGTATCTACATACAAGTATTTGTTCGGGACCGAAATAATACCTGTCTCTCATTTTGTCGACTTTGAATTGCTTTAAGGGAAACCTTTGTCGACGTTGCTTTGACGTAGCTTGTTGAGATAAAGAGGTTTTGAGGACTAAGTAATTATTTAACTTTGAATATTGACAGATACCAACACGGTTAAACTTATTTGTTAAAATAATAAATTTGTTGAAAGTTGTTCGCCATAACTTTTTGACAGTTTGTTATTGTCATAACGCGGGAAAGTGTCATTCTATATATTATGTCCCATGAGAAACGAAAATTTTCTTAAAATAATATTCTACGTAAAAACATTGAACCGACGATGATCCCGTACTCATTATACTTCCCCAAGGCCTTGAATGTAACTAATGTATTTTATATATATATTAAAATGATTAATAATTCCTACAGCCCTGTAATTACCATCTTATCGTATAGTCCTATCGAACTTGTATGTAATAATAACTTTTTCTTGTACAAACAATTGTAATATGTATTCATAATGTAGTGTAGTATAAAAAAGATCTAATTTAAAATGAAAGAAATTCTGTTTCAAAAACACAAAAATACATAAGAACTAAGAAGTCGATTGCTTATTAAAAATCAATCTTTGTGCAAATATTTATATAAGTAAATAAAAAAAACAAAAAATAAATCGAAAATATTAATTAGTTAATTAGAAGGATTTTTTTTCAATAAACCTATTATATGAATTATCTACATATGTACTATGTTATTATCTGTGCTAGCAATACTGACAACAAACAAACCACCGATATACCGCGAATGTTGCGACATTATGACATAGCCATTTTAACTGACCTTATTTATAATGCAAGTGTTTCCACATCGCCAGATGAAATTAGAAAAACCACGATTATATATAGAATAGAATGGATATATAGCTTTTTTTTATCTAACAAAACTGTCGTGAAACGTTATTAATACAATGAACAATTATTGTTCTAAGAAATTAAAAAAAATTACATTCAATTGATTTGAAAGTTGAAAATGAAAATATTGTTGAGTTTCCTCTCCAATGATAAAACAGAATTATTAATAACGGTAATGTATTATTATTGTCCAGATTTTGTTCTATTTCTAGTATTACTTTACCAGACAAACGCTTATATTACAATAAATATAAATTATTCCTCAAAATGGACACGTCGCGTCCGTTCAGGCACGCCCATACTACAGTGACATCACGTTCAATTTTCTTGATATTAAAAATACCGAAAATATGCAAAACTAAACGTATGGTAATATATTTTCTAGAGCTCTAGATTTTTAATCAACCTTCAAACCGCGTCGATACAGTACACGCTGTTACAATGGTGTATTGTCTTCAGTTTTCCTGCCAACAACGCTATCTTGAAATGCACTTAAATGCAAATAGCTATGTCGCTTAAGGCCTTAACACTGTAAATTTAAAATTTATTTAAATGTACTTCAAAGTGTTTTTAACTATCAATTCAGGTCACGAAAATTCCGAATAATAATATCATGAAGTACTAAACGACGATGAGTTTTGAACACGATATGACTATTTATCTTGTGTAAATATTTGAAAAAATGTAAATTATCACTGAGACGTTTGCTCGTTTAGAAGAAAAAAAAATAAGAAAAGTCAATTGAATTTTTCATACTTCTTCTCAAATGGACAAAACAAGTCTAGTGTTAAGACACTCCGTTCTTTATTTTCCGGTTTTTCTTTATATAACATCCCTCTATTGACTATCGAACCTAAAACTATGGCGGTTATATTCAGACCACTGTCCCACTTCACCGTGACGGGCAAATAATTAACTTTTTAAAATATTCCATAAGTTAGAAGGCGTGAAATGAATAGCTGCAGTATTTCATGGTTCACTGAAATAAAAAGTAAAACATGATTTTTTTTTCTCATGTCTTAAAGAACATTGAATAGTTATAAGAATATTGAAAATATTTATAATTACAAATATTAAGGCATTTGGCAAAATAGAATAAAAAAAAGTAAAAAAAGGAGATATTTTTTTTAGGTTTTTCAATTTGTAAAAGTACTGACTAGAAATTATTATATTCCTATGACTTTATAGGATTACCAACTTTTAAAAAAGGGCACCTCGAATTTGAACCTGCTCCTATCGCGTTACTTATGAATTCTAACGTAACGTAATTTTATCCAACTACGTATATCTCATTGGCACATAACAAAAAATAACATTTTTAAGAGGATAATTTTGATTATTCCTAAAATTACCAAGTATTACAAAGAAATATGACAAGAACGCAGGTGTTCTGAAACCCTCACTTCCTTCCCGCATCTTATATCACGCCTTTATTAAATCTCCCCTCGCACATGTCAAGGCTAAATTACTAAACATTTTAATAAAAATGTTCCTACGTATTGTTTATGTAATAAATTCGCTTACAAAATGGCGTAGCTGAAAACTACTTAGCATTGGTTATGACTTAAAATCCAAATCATAGGAAAGCTTTAGTTTGAAATCAAATTAAAATAATTATACTGGCTTAAATTTAAGAAAATTATGTAAAGTATGACATCTTTATAAATATTATTTATAATTATAGAATCTTTCCGCTTAAAACAGAAGTATTTTCATGAAACATTACCTTAAGTTGTTGCCGAATCGTTTTTTGTCAATATTACGCCTCAAGCGAGTCGATCAAACGACTATAGGCTTGGTAGGCTATTTGTGCAAATAAACCGACAAACAAATATGATAAATTTTCAAATAGTTTTCGTTTTCATATATATATATATATATATATATATATATATATATATATATATATATATATATATATATATATATATATATATATATATATATATATATATATATATATATATATATATATATATATATATATATATATATATATATATATATATATATATATATATATATATATATATATATATATATATATATATATATATATATTTATTTATATATATATATATATATATATATATATATATTTATTTATTTATATATATATATATATATATATATATATATATATATATTTATATATATATATATATATATATATATATATATATATATATATATATATATATATATATATATATATATATATATATATATATATATATACGAATTGTTTTTTATAAGCTCTTATATTTAATTTAAAATAATTTTAGTATATTTATGTAAATACATAATAGGTACATTGTTAAAGAGTAATTACCCATGGATTTACAACGATAATGAATTCACGGTTACACTTACATACTGAGCGTTGTACCGACTTATGTTATGAGTGCAAACGCTTGTTATTTTAATGAAGGAATTTATATTTTACATTATTTTGAACGTATCCTTGGTAAATAGGCTATGATACTCGCCATATCATAGTATGTACGTAGTTGTTGAAAGGTAATCTCTACATATGAGATGCTAACAACTTATTTATATAAGAGTTTCGACGAACGATGAAGAGCGCATGGTCGGTTTCCTTAAGACGCGGGTTGAAATCCAGCTGCATTCAAATTTTTATTGAGTTTCTATAAGTATTTTTTTATCTTTAGCGTGAATGCACTTTAAAAATCATAACAATATTTCACTTTACACATTATTTCTGTATACAAATACAATAATTTATAATATATAAACATAGGTTATATACCACGCGGTGTAAAACTCGCATTCACAAAATAGGCTAGGGGACTCTTGACTATTTTACCTCGTGCGTTATCATATCATACCCTCTGACATTTCGATATACCTACCTACATATTTATAGTACCTAAATAATGACTTCATTGCTTTTTCTCTCGAGATCTGAAGAGTTTTGTTTCTACAAACAAAAACATGTATCGTTCAACAATCAACACCCACGTTAGATGCCTACGCTGTTGATACTCTTCAAACGTTTCAAGTATTCTTAAAGTTCTTAAATATATTAAAATAGTAATACCACTTTTTTATATTTAGTCGTTAAAAGATTATTTTAAAGATATGAAAATCATCGTAAACAATGATATTATTTATATTTCTATATTTTGGATATATAAAAATTATAGAAGAATTTTAATTATTAATTTTAACTGAAGCCTAAGTAGTCGAAGTCCTCAGAATCCCGCCGAGAGCTCACGAGAGTCATTCAAAGGCTGCAGACACTCTAACATTGGCACTTCCATTTCACATTTCAAAATCATTCCCAACTTCACTTTGATATAAACACTTAAGATTTTAACGCTGTTCTCGAAATACGTTAAGATTTATTTCTTTGACGAAATTATTTTTGCTGTGGTAATGTTACCTAATGCTGGTTAATGCTGGGGCTTTTTTTATTTAGCTTCACGCTTTATCCCGCACGTAGCAGCATAAGCAGAGGAAACCACAAGAACCGCGGGAACCTATTGTTAAGACACTCTATTTCTCACTTTCTGCCTTTTGAGGCATTGCGTGTTGAATGACGGAACTCAACACCGCGCTTTGTCTAGTTACCAGTGAGAAGAAAATGGTAATGAAAAATCCATCTTCCCCAAGTGGGAATCGAACCCACAAACCGTCGCGTTTATGATCAAACATTGCTCTGAAACGCTGCTACGACGGTCGGTGTTACGTTTCATATTTAATTGCAATTTATTTTAAATCTAATTAAATCTCCTACATATATGTAATTAATATTATCAACATTTTCTTACGTATATAATGACAAAAAGTCTGGGATTTCATTCAATTTAAATCACCTAAAAATAATTGGAAACCTTATCACGACCTTCTATGTAATTAGTAGGTACGCCTACTGTATAGGTACACCTACATTAAATAGATTATAAATTAAACGTTTCCCATGCTAGGACTGTTATTAACTATTTTAATTTATTTTATTTTTTGGATGTCAACTTTACCATTAGCAATATGACATCACGCCGTGAGTTTCTGACATTAAGTTCTTTAAGCAAAGTAAATGTGAAATAAAGCGTAGAGCAAAACACTGATATTATCTTCGTAAATTATTAAATTATTTAACACACGTTGCCTCGAAATGGTGGAAAGTGGGGAACGGAGTGTCTTAACACTCTGCAAGGTTCCCACGATTCCTTCGGTTCCCTCTGCCTATCTTGCTATGAGTAGGATAAAGCGTGAAATTAAAATGTAATCTATTAAATTAAATATATTAAAGCCTAACAATGTCATTATGGAAAATTGACAATAACTTCAAATCTATCCATAACGATCAGATTAGTAATAAATCGGCGACTAACTGAATATTTTTATAATTTTTAAAGTGTTAATTCACAATGAAGATGGAAAAAATACTTGAAGGAAATATATAAATTTGAACGCAGCGAAATTTGATCCTGTGCCTTTCGCAAACCGTGTATGCGCTCTGACCACTAAGCCATGCGTTCTTGACCTCGCTATTGCAAAAATTAACATCGTAATCTTTCTGCCATTGACCTACAAGCTTCTACATTAGGTTATTCTTTTAATATTCTTTTTCTTCAACACTCACACAAATTTTTGATTCAACAAATTACAACTACTACTTAAGGCTCGTCAGCGTTTGTAACGACATGCTATGTAGCTATTAGCCTCTTATCTCGTGTCGCTCTTTCAGAAAATAACCCTTGATTTTTATTTAATTATATAAATATATTGAAAATATGTATTTTTATCACGAAAATCTCCCATTATGTGGCGAAAATAGAGGACCCAAATACTCTCTCTAAAGAGGCACTTTATCCCGCATATGGCAGGATAGACAGAGGGAACCGCAGGAAGTGGAAGCTAGTTGACAGCCCGTTCCCCGCGCACTGCTTTTCGAGACATTGCGTATTGAGTGGTGGAAGTCAACGCTGCGATTACCTAGTTGCCAGAGTGAAAAAATAGAATCGAACCCACAGACCCTCGCGTTTGCAGACGCACTTATTTCTCTTTTATGTATATATTTTCAACTCAGAAAGCCAATATAAAATTGCTATATACTGAGAGTATTTCTTGTTATCCTTGTACTATAGATTATACATATTAAGATCAACCTGTTTAATGACATGACCGTTGACCGCTGCGAGTCTCGGTAGTGTCGTAGTCAGTGACCTTATCTTAGCAATAAATGTTGTTTATTATTTAGATAGTAATTATTATCAAGTCGCAAACAAAGGAAAAGATAGAGAGCTGATTCTTGGCTTGAAGGAAACCTCCTATGCTCCATTCCTTCTTCCTAGTTGCGGCTTTGCAGGTCCATGCAGCAGTGTCACTGCGACCACTGTTGATATATTGTGATCCCCGTGTACTTCAGTTTATAGTTGAGATTGATTTCTGCAAAGGATTGCAGTATTATCTTTGCTGTGAGAGTCTTAACCACTTCTTGGGTACATTTGATGTTCATTTTTTAGGTCATTAAGAACTATTTTGGAATATAGTAAATATTGTCATGAAAATTTACTTTATATATATATATATATGTATATATATATATATATATATATATATATATATATATATATATATATATATATATATATATATATATATATATATATATATATATATATATATATATATATATATATATATATATATATATATATATATATATATATATATATATATATATATATATATATATATATATATATATATATATATATATATAATTCCATACAATAAGTGATTCGAATAGGTTCAAATGAAAATTATAAGCGTGTAAAAGTCAAATTGATAATTTTTATTAGGTTCAATAAAAAAACGTGTGGCTCAAGATAAGGAGTACGGTACACCTGCCGATAACAAATTATTACTTACATAGGTATAAGTACCGTCAGTATATCTTATTTAATGCGTTACCTTAAAGTCATATGGCAGTATGTAGTAGTAGTGACATGAGAAAATAATATCTTTCCTTAATATACTGTAAGTGTCATACAAATATATTTTAGTGATAAAACACTATGTCAACACTACGTTCCCATGTGGAGAAACTACATTTGTGTCGTATTTATCCAATTTTACTCCCCAATACTGAATTCGAACCAATGACTGTCGTTTTCTATTTCTATTCTTTGGCACAAGAACATGTAGGTACATATAATGGCAAGTAGCAATGACTAAAGCCACGTAGTCGTAGTAAATGACGCAACGCAGTATGTACATTGGAAAATATCGATTCACGATTTGTATTGGACTTTTAATTTGAATCAATATAGGAAATTACGGTACAATTGTAAAATTTTATGTGAATTTGTTTACGTTTGTTACGTGTCTGGTGTAGCGGGTTCTCTATCTAAAAGATATATAGTATATAAGATATATATATATATATTTTTTGTGAAATATAAAAGAAATATTTTTAATTTAAATAAGTCAATGTCCAACAGAGGGTCGATAAATTAGCTTAGTTACTGGAACTTTAACGATTGTAATTTTATACGATTGTTTTAAATTATACGTTCTTTATTTACATAAAGCATAAAGTTTCGAGAACATTTAAAGTTTACTTTTAGATCACATGATTGTGATAACTATTGGAGTTAATACTTATACGATTCTAAAAACTTTAATATTTACACAATTATAATAATATTTTCTTATTTTGCGTCATACAGCCATTTACCGTATAATGCGTTGTTAATTTTTTTATTAAATGTCAAGGAAGCTCCGATTTCTTGCGGTCAAGTTGATAAAGAATCTGACAAATCATGCCCCTTTGCTTGTTGTGTTTAAATTATATTTTTGTTATAAAACGTCTAAATAAATATAACAATAAAAATTTATGACCTTTTATGGTCATTTTTGCAAAATTTTTTGAACATTATTTCAACCTGTCGGTAGAAATATTTCCTCCAATAAAACTTATACTCACAAATAACACTAAAAAAATAATAAGATAAAAACTGGTTACTAGATATGTTTAGAAAAATATTTAAGTAATGGCAGTAAATATATATTAATTCACGTAATCAAGTTTATAGCTTCATCGTAATCCCAAACCCGTTTTCGGTCCAATGTCGAAAGTCGTATATTATCTGTAGGTCAATATCAGAATATATATCGTAAATACGTGAATGAAATAATCTGTGCATTGTAAATATTACATACTAAGACAAAAATAAAATAAATAAATACTACATATTTCGTTAAAAAATGGACTATTTTATATAAGACGAAAAAACCGGTTAGTAAGTCAGGGAAGCCCAGTTTTAAGGATGTCGTGATGCGGCACAAGGCTGTGTTATATAATTGGGACGTGTACTGGATTTCAAGCGTTTTGTGAAGATTGAGCTTTTTTATCGTCACGCTTTATTTGCGGAGTTAACAGAGATGGCCGTATGTTGGAGAACGTACGCCGATCTCCGTTCCTAAATAACCGAAATATTACATTTAAAATTTATTTAAAATTAGTACTTTTGTTACAAAATTTGGTGTACCTAATATATATTAGCGTGATTGCGAAAACCACAGATATATAAGCTTTAAAATTTCTTTTAAATATTTGACTTTTAAAGCTGCTTTATACCTAAAGATTTTAGATTAAAAGATTGTCAAAGTTAATCTTGAAGTTAATCGTTTTATTAATCATAATTTAGATACGTACTTGAACTTCATAAAATAGTGATAATTATTATGAGTCATGCATTGAGTAATGACAAGTAAATTAATTTCTTCCACACTTCTTTAACATATTAGAACAGAAGAATCTGTTACCGCAAAAGATGTTCACCATTTTGTAAAATGATAACAAAACAAAGTTTACTAAAGAACATTTACATCGAAATGACAATTAGGTACTTCCCACGCACAATTATCTCTAGACGAATAAAACATTTACGTGACTTCATCTCAACAGTATGGCTTGGCGAGAACTCTGTCGCCGCTATAACCTTAACCTATATACAAAAGACCGTCTTTTTTTATATATACACATATCTTCATACATTTATCCCATAATGGATGGACATAAAATCTTTAAATTTTCCTTTATATAATTAAAAGTATAATTTAGAAGGTCAAGGTCCTCGAGCCATTAAACTTAAGCTGTGTAACAAATTGTTATCAGATATAACAAAGTGGAGTAAGTATTCCATCGGAATTTCAAATTTACCATCTTCCTTGAATCCAAAAATAGACGTTTTGCTTCAAAGCTATTTGCGTCAAAACATAATCTCTGATGAAATGGGAAACGTACGTTAATATTGTTGAAGATATAATTTCAAAAGCCTTTTCTTTGTAATGTTACCTTATGTATGTATAATTTAAGATTTTCCTTTTTTGTACAACTTATTCTATTCAATTTCATATAATTATGCCTTGGAATATATATTAGTTGTTATAAATTAAAAGAATTTAAAACAGCAGCAATATCCCTTTGAGCTGCAAAGTGAAAGAAAAAGTAATTTTCCCATACAGAGCTGTGCTTTTCTTTGTGCATTTTCATTTTCTACTGTGGAGTTGTTTGTACGCAGTAGCTACGTACGAACAATGATATAATATTCTTTAGTATTGCGATATAGCTTTGTCATATGATCGAATATTTTGCCTATTATATTTTTTGACTATTTGATTTTTTTATTTTGACATATCTTCAATAATAAAGTAAGAAAGAAGTTCCGTTAGTACATGATTCATCTGAAATGATCGTCATTTGAAAACATTATATGACACGTCCGGACGCTTTATGTTACATAAATACAGAAGGAAACTTTTATATATATTAATATTCTTTTCAACTTGCTTAGAATCAAAAACTGTCAGAAACTATATTCATATCTGCATCTTGTTCGTTATTATTTCTTTTTCATATAGGTATCAAAAGTTAACCGATAACTTATAAAAAAATGTTATATTAAAAACTACTAAAATCTATAATTAACTTAATATATTTCATCTTCTTTAAATTTCCATCTACCATCTTGTGAGACTGGAGCTTTCTTTATAGAGCTGGCCTTTTTCAGTTTTATTTTAAGCTTTCAACGTTATCGATTCAATGTCACTCGATTCCATGTGAACACACAGTAGTGTTGTGATTACATAAGGGCATTTGTGCGGTTACGATTTGCTTTATAATTGAATTATTCGTTAATAATGTATTAAAATAATCAGTTTTGTTTTAGGTAATCATTATTAATTTTAATGATTCAATTTTGTTATTAATGATAACTGTTTAAGTTATAATGAAATGATCGTTTGGCTTAAAATAACGAATAACGATTTTGATGTTACATAAAAATGACATCTGTAGAACGGACTAAAATTAGTGCAATATTATGATAAAAAAATTATATTTGTGCCTACCTATGTGTGAAAATGATTTAATTTACCTTTTTATAAAAAATGTCACGTATTGCCAGCTGTAAAAAAGCGTCCGAAAAATATTATCTTAGTCCAGTTTTAGATTAGATTATATTGGATGCTTGCCAAAATCCACCATCACCATTAGTTATGAAATTTAATTATATACAAATATTTTGCGTTTGTAGCCAAAAATAAGAGGAATGTTTAAAGACATCATTCATAAATATTTATATTGAGTGAACAATATAAGAGTGGGTAGATGTTATTTTGTTGGGAAGAGACCGTTAGTGGACAGGAGCGTCTTGGGACGTGCGATACCGACTGAAAGGAATAATATTTAAGATATTTCTTAACGCAAAGCAGGATTCTGTTAGGATATGTGTATGTATATATATATATATATATATATATATATATATATATATATATATATATATATATATATATATATATATATATATATATATATATATATATATATATATATATATATATATATATATATATATATATATATATATATATATATATATATATATATATATATATATATATATATGTATATATCTAGCATGAGTTGTCATATAATTTTTATCTACCCTCTTCGATACAACGAAGATACCACAAAGTAATGTTGAATCAATTTTCTTTACGTACTGACATATTTACAACAAAAATAACTTCGTAATTATTATTGATGTCGCCAACTGTTCACGGTAGAGTGAAGTGAAGTGAATTTGCGTCATTACGTCAATTTGCTAATCACCTGTGACTTGTGAGACGTAAGCGGAAGATATTACAAGGGGATTTTTTGGTTTTGGATTTTTTTCCTGCATAACCCCTCAGAGTAGGCAGAGGGAACCACAAAATACCTAGTGTTAAGACACTCCGTTCCCCGCTTCACAAGAGGAATGTCAGATTTTTTTAACGATGACTGTCAATTCTATTCCTGCTTGAGGGAATGCTTTCGTTTTTTCAGTTTCTACTTGGACAGTGTAGTATTTTTTATGCCTCCATTGCGGTTATAACAAAAGATTTTCTGAATAAATGATAATAATAAATATTCTAGCATGTCATGAATGAAACGATGAAATGAATATTCTAAAAAATATTTATCCACAAAATGAAAAGGAAGTAGTTTTCAGTTCTCGACTTAACCCTTTTACATAATATTATTTATTAAAATAATAATTAAAATTTTTGTTACCTTTAGTTTTTTTAGCGAACTAAAAAACAAATGTTAATAATTAATTAAATATTTCTCCATTGAGAATAAAATCTACGAGCATGATGAACCAGTCAATCCAGCGTCAAACGTCATACTCACAATTACGTAATGGATATCTCTTAAATTAATTAAATTATTTATTGAATTAAATTTAATTACGACATTCACTTAATTTATTGATTTGGAACCTCTTTTTATCTATCTATATATATTATCTATGTGCATATTCGCATTCATTAATAAATGTCAAACGATGATAAAGTATAATCAATATGTATTTAAGTCAAATATTATATATTCGTTAGATTATAATATCATGTTTATTATAACTAAATACACACAATTATCAACAGTAGGTGATTATTTATCTTGAAAATACAAGTTTTTGTAACGTGACAGCTAAAAGAGTTTTATTTCTTTTTTTTTTTTAGCTTCACGCTTTATCCCGCACATGGCAGGGTAGGCAGAGGGAGCTGCAGGAACTATAAGAACCTAGTGTAGTAAGACACTCCGTTACTTAGTCCCTGCTTTCTCCGTCCCCGCTTTCCGCCGTTTTTTCGAGGCATTGCGTGTTGAGTGGCGGAACTCAACGCCGCGCTTTGACTTAGATGCCAGAGCGAAGAAAATGGAAATAGAAAAATCCATCTTCTCCGACTGGGGATCGAACCCAGTAACCGTCGTGTTACAGGCAGACCTCAGTCCTCTTTTATATTTTTTAAATTCTTACAAATAATATAAAGCTTTGCTCGCACGCACTGACAATGTAAAGTAACATGACCGGCCGGTCAATGAATGCCGTTTCTATTTTTGGACATGAAAAATCTCGTCTATACATTGTCAGTTTGACTTTTGTTTTTATAAAAACAGTATTGGAAATATTCTATGACAAAAATAAAGGATTAGGATAGTTGTGTATTCAATTTCCGTGTGGAGAAATAAATATATTTTAAATATCTTTTTCATAGTAAATTAAAGTTTAAAAAATATAATTTTCTGAGGCTGCTTAGTACTTAAAATCAGTATTAAGTTATCTGTGGATTTGAAAAAAATTGTATATAAAATTCTAAACTACCTTTGCTGTAAGAAAAGAAAAACGTAAAAGTAATGGATAATATTTTATGAAAACATAAAAGTTTTAACCTAATGAAACAGGATATAAAATGGAAATGTTTGGAATAACAGATTAAAAATAACCATTAGATGACTTATTCACTTGAAACTGAAAGCGTTTTAAATATTTTATAGTAAATGAATAAATAAATTAATTATTCAGTTTGAATGGCAAAGGGCATAGATCAAACAGCCACTTCAATATCAATCTAGTTACGACCAAACTTTTCAGTTAGTATTATTCTATACGTAGGCGTCGCCAGATCAATACATAAACTAAGCAATAAAGTTTACTATTCATGTCAAATAGCTTGACTTTAGATATTCAAAGGTTTACGCTTGAAACTTTTTAATTAGTTATAAATATTCATCTTCACTTAAGCCCGTTAGTACTTGTAAACTGCTAACTGCTATATGAGGTTTCCAGTTGCTCTCAAAGACGGTAATTAACATTTAAGCCACATTGAATAGAGTAATTTCCACCGGCTTGGTAAAGATTTAATTTCAGTTAAAAGGCTTTTAGATACGTCTGTTGCATCAATAATTGTATTAGTTCAAAATACCTTACTCAGTTCTAAATAATTCACAGTTTTGTATTGTTTATAATAGTTATTTCTTCATGTCAAAATCAAATAATTTTAAAATTATGCAATCATTTTAAATTGAATTTGTCATCTCAAGCAAGACTGAAATAATGTTGTTGAAACAAACTGATCACAATAGCTTAGCAAAAGCATTACTAAATTGACAAAATCCTAATATTTTAGAAGGTTATGTAATTTCTGTTATTAAGGAAAAAGATGTTCCAAAAATAAAAATCACAATAAAATAAATAGAAGTGTTGCGTGCACTTGTAAATGATACATATGTTTCCCATTTGTTTTATTTTACATATTTTATACATAATACACACTACACATAAGTGCTTGATAACAATGATTGCAGGTACAGTTGGTAGTTCCTTAGTGCATTGCTTTCAGCCAAACACATTTTTCATAAATCTTTTAATAAACAAATGTGTAAAAGAGAGTCTAAATATATTTCAATAATGGTTCTACACCAGTATTATGATAATCGTGTAAAGAGATTTATTTGTTCAACACACAGCTTATGTAAATATTGTGTTGAAAAAAAAAACTTTTAGACTATTATAATATGCTATATAATCTGTAATAATATAATATATATGAACACACTCATAGACAACACTTAGCCTGTATTGATTGACATTTAAATAGCTAATTGACGTCTGTGAGTGTGGCCGTTGTTTGTTTTAATTTTGTAAATAAATAATTTGTAAGATAACAATTAATATTATTATGGTTTCCCTAGATAGTGGTTAAGTGTTGAGATGTTCACATTCTATTTGTGTTGACTAACAGTGATAGAAAATAGTGCTATCAATAAACTACTTAGCTAAAGTAACTTTGTAATATAGAAAAAAGAAAAACTATATATAAGTATGTAGAAATTTGAAAATTAAGCACAGATGCTGTTATTTTTGCTAATGAAAAAGCGACATATCTAATAAATAAAATAGTTTTTGAATGTGTTGTGCACTTAGATGTTTACGATTTTTGTTTGGAAATACAAATGGCTTGGCTTTTGTTATTCTTTTATAAAATCGCCAAATGTAGCCTAGCGTTAGTTTTAGGATACTTAGTATTACTAAATATAGCGTTGGTTCGTAATTGCCGGTGAATGCGGTGGGTCAATTAGCTCTCATTGATGCACAAAACAGTATATACAATTTGGGTTCCGTCAACAGATAAATAAATGTTACCGAAAAATGTTCAAATATGTTTTTGTTTTATTTGTTATGGGGCCACTTGTTTTAACGACAAAAATGTTAAATAACTATCAAAATTAAGTAAATATTCTGTCATTTTATAAAATTATAATTTATGACACTGTAAAATTATATTTTCTCACTATTTGAAAAGCTAAACAAAATGATTACAAAAGAGCTTAAGTTTTACATGGATGTACATATTTATAATTAAGTTGTTCATTAAGTTCAAAGTATTAAACACAGGAATTATTGACGTGGACGTAATAACTCAAAATGGGTTGATAAACTATTTATAATAGTATTAAATATTAATAATGAAAACTTACCATGTAATTAGCTTGTAATATAACAATACATACTTATGTAAGCTAGCATTTACCTTGTATCAGACTTCGCCAGACGACTCCCATATAAAATATTTTATAGACGTTCTTTACATAAGCTTATCGACATTTTCCTTACGAGTGAGATATTTATTTTATTTAAAATGTTTTCCAAATGAAATGAATGAGCATATTTTAATAAAATAGTACAAGTTTTTATGTGATAGAACGAATCCGAGATTTGAGTAATATTATGTTCAAAATATTTTCACAGTGTTTAATACCTTGATTTTGTTTTGTTATGTGCTAAATTTATCCTTTTTTGGCTCTAAAGTATTTCTCTCTTTTTTTATTTGGCACAGTTTTAGCGGCAATTTTTATGATGTTGGCAGCATTGGTTAATATGTAGTATACAGATAAAAAAATATAAAACGCGCATAATAGGACCAAGGTCGGCAAACGAAATGCTCTACAATAAACGTTCAATAAAAACTCATTACGTAGAAAATGAAAAACTAAGGTTGTACAATAGTATACTGTACAATGTACAGTAGCTACAGTATTATTTAAATTTTCACTATTTAAATAATTTCAAAATAAATAATAACAGATAAATAATACTTTATTTATTTGACAGCCTTTCCAATTTGTAAACAACAACATAAAACATGTTCTAAGAACATTCAAATTATTGTTGTGAACAAAGTTCCATGAAAATCCGTCCAGTACCGTACTGAGGTAACAATAATTCAAATTCCAAATACTAAATTTTTAATCGCTTGGAGTCATATTTTTAATATTATTCAAATCTCGTTATGGTGAAATATTTAGTGAAATTGTAGATAATTCATAAAAAATATAGCTGCTGTGATTTGGAAAATTGTGAAAAAATATTTGTAAACAAAGATTCAAATGTTTAGCTGTAATAAAAATATTTACATGTGTAAAGGTACATTTATAAAATTGTAATTATTAACTTTGTCTTTCTATTTTAAGTTAGTATATTTTTATAATTTAGTTTTGTAAATATTCTACTAAAGCGGCTAACGGTTTGAGTCTTTGGTGAGTAACGAATATCATGTGCTTCTATGTTGAATTAATAAATCTTATTGTAGTCTATTAGGTTGTTTTATTTATAGTCCTTACAATCTCTAATAGAAATACAAAAAAAAAATTAAGCAAGACAGCAATTATTATGATGCGTCATAATCCTCATTTAATATGAGGATTACGACGCAACACTTCCTATAGTCACTGACAAGATTATTTAAGAATGTAACTATACTAAACATTTTCCTTTATATTTTAATTGTAACCTGTAAAAATAATTTTTCCAAAAACATACCTACTATATTGTGCTATAGTATGGAAATTGTAAATATATATGTATAATAAAACTTCCTGTAGTAACTTTACTGGTTTCTCATATGCTCACTTCAATTATCACCAGAATAGAATTAAACGAACTAAGCTTTTAAATATCATTGTTGTTTAATGAATAAACGCTATGATTAATATTTATCTTACTCATAGTGATAAGGAGTTAGTCAAGAGATTAATTTTGTTTTTGGTGAAAATGTTTAATAGTGGAAAAGTTCTGTTTGTAGTGAAGTAGGTTCGCAGAAGAAGAATTTATAGCAACATCAGATGGGCGGACTCTAAGACGTGCAGCATATATATATAATTCAATTATAAAACTCTTTTGGTTTGAATCAGATGCCGCCATTTGCTCGCATTTACCTGAAGAGCGAGGGATAACCCTTTTACAATAAATGACATCATTATAAAAAGCTTTACCCCTTATTGCAAAGACAACTTAGTGCCACGACACTTCCTCCTCGGCTTTTTAGACAAAAAGCGACATAATAAATAAAAAAAATATAATGATTACAACTGAATTAGTGCCTTTTGTGAAATGCCAAGATGTCCGCATTAAACAGCGTTTTTATATGTATTGTCACCTTCCTTTGACATGACACTTTAAAAGTATACAAACAATTATTTCTTCAATATGGGAATCGAATTCACAACATCCGATTTTACATTTGTATTGTGTGACGTGTCAGCGCCACCGTGTTTCATGATGTAATATTAAATAGTATCTGTATACACAGTCGTGTTCAGTGAGGGAGATCGCAACTACGCCGCAATAGTGACCTAAGAGTTGTAGGCGTCGGCGATTACTCACTATAATAAATGGGAAAGTTTACTTGTAGAGTCGTCACGTTTAAATAACTAAGTAACAAGTATTTATATAATGATTGATATTTCTTGTTAATTAAATAAGTATTTAATTATGATTTATTGTAGAGCGATCAAGCGCTTGGTCACTCATTCAAATTTCTTAGTTATGTTAATTTTCTTGTTTACTTGGTGAGTCTGTCTGGTTACTTTAAAAGATAAAGTTAAGTAGCACATTGAGTTTCGCCACTCAACATGCAATGCCTCGAAAAAGGCTGAAAACAGGGAACGGAGTGTAACACTAGGTTTCTATGATTCCTATGGTTCCCTCGGCCTACTCTATCATGTGCCGGATAAAGCATGAAGCTAAAATAAATAAATAAAAAAAACAATAAAAATATAAAAAAAAGGTAATCATTTTAGATTGAAAATCTATTTTTAATTCGGTTTTATTAGGTCGCCTTGATCGCATAATAAAATTTTAGAAACCGAAATCGACCCACATACTCATTTTTTATAGCTGAACTATTTGACAGTGTGTTTTTGAATACTATGTCAATTTTAAGACTATCCACGAATATATATATATATATATATATATATATATATATATATATATATATATATATATATATATATATATATATATATATATATATATATATACATACATACATATATATATATATATATATATATATATATATATATATATATATATATATATATATATATATATATATATATAATAAATACAAAAATATATGTTTTTGTGTAAATAAAATACTTATATTGAAAATAATAGCAATATATTTTCATTTAATTCTTTTTTCATTTTAATTAACAAGATATATATTGAATTACGCCTATAATAGTGTATATTATGTATATATGTAGTTACTTAGCACTAGGTTGCAGTATCGGCGACTGCAGTTGGACAAGTGTTGTGCAGTTGCCAAGTATGCGCTACCGGTATGGAGTATCAAGGACGCTCCCACATAAATATCGCGCTTATTAGAAACAGTATTGATATGCCGAATGTATTATATTGTTAAAATTATATTGCATTATTGAGACATTATAGTTGTAGATTCGAATACAAGTTAAATATTTTATGACAGGAGAGGAATGAGGACCGTAGTGGCGCAGAGGCGCAGCTCCTGCCTGTAATTGTGGCTAGAGCTTGTGAGTTCGATTCCCACTCGGGAATTTGGTAAATAGGAGAAGTGCGCCGTTAAGTTCCGCCACACAACACGCAATCTATCGAAAAGGGCACGGATCCTGCGGTTCCCTCTGCCTACTCTGCAATGTACGGGATAAGGCGAGAAGTTATAAAAAAATATATGCATTTTGTGTATCTACTATATGTTTTATTTTTTTCTTTCTCATGTAATTACAGTTGTAAATAAAAATTTTCTTCTTAAGTTATAGTTTGAAGAACGAGATATCGAGTAAAGAAAGCACAGAAATGTTGTGCACGCTTGCACAGTATGCAGGAGGCGCGAATCCAAATGCCGCTGTGTTCATCATTTCGTGTGTTTTATTTAAATATTGAAGGTTTGCATTGTTTATTATTTACTTTATTATGTAAGTACGTCTTTTTCTACGACTGAGATACCAAGAGACACTTAGGTATAAAGACTATTGTACTCTACAAATCTATGTATATTATACATATTTCCTATGGAGTAACAGATCTCGAATATTTCTTAGAAAATTTAAGGTCACAGAGAAATATCCATTGTATCTTTGTTTTTTAATTATTTTTTAAGCTGAAGCTGAAATTTTTTTTAAGTTAAAGGTTCCAAGGTTAAGAACAGTTGCTTTGATCTCAAAATATATTATTAATTAAAAAGTTTTGCATTTTATAATCATACTTTAGCTTTTTTATAGCTTCACACTTTGTCTAGCACACAGCAGAGTAGACAGGGGGAACCGCAGCAACCGTGGGAACCTAGTGTTAAGACGTTTCAGTTTTCCGCCCTTTAGAGGTATTGTGTGTTGAGTAGCGGAACTCAACGCCGTGCTTTCCCGAATTGCCAGAGCGAAAAAAATGGAAGTGAAAAAATTATTGTTCCTCCGAGTGGGAAACGAGCCTACAAACCGTCTCGTTTACGGGCAGACGCTACACCTTTACGCCACGACGATTTTTTAGCTTTTTTACGAGCATTTCTTGGAACAATCCTTCTCATCACAATCGTCGACTGACGATCGTCGTCCTTCCCGACCGACGCTCTCGAATCTTCTTGCCCTAATATTATTCTGTTCTAATACTATCACATTGGATAATACCAAGCAATACTTTTTTCATTGCCCGCCTTGAAACCAGGCTTAAGGTTGGTAGGCTCTTATTGTTAACATAGTTAGCGACCAAATCTTGCTCACGTAACAGAATTTTCCTAGCTTTCTGTATATTGTCGAAGGTAAGTTGAAGTAAGAAGTTCAGGAATGTGATAGTCAATATTAAATGCAGCAAGAATTCAAAGCCTGGGATGGAGTTCTGTTAAGGAAACATGCAATGTGCCAGGACCACTTGACGTTAAGTGGGTGTCCATAAACATCCATAACCTGAGAGGATGAGGATGCGTTTTCAACTTTAACGTTGTAAAAGATGTCTACACACGACGCTTGAAAACCCCTAAATCATATTTCTTTGAGGAAATTTATGCCAATTTTTGATAATTTTTCAACGTTTATGTGAATAGTTTCAGAGATCTCACTGTGTTACTCTCTACTCTCTGTCAAGACTAGACCATTTGGTCACTTCATTCGCTTTATATATTGCAGGGTAGGCAGAGGGAATTGCAGGAGCCATATGAACCTAGTGTTAAGACACTCCGTTGCTTAGTCCCTGCTTTCTCCGTGCCCGCTTTCCGCCTTTTTCAAGGCATTGCGTGTTAAGCGGCGGAAGTCAACGCCGCGCTTTGCCTTAGAAAATTAAAAGTAACTATAGCGTTGATAAATTATTCTGTTTTATTGAGGAGAAAACTTAAGTTATTCGCTGTTTATTAATAATTTATTTATTTACTGCACATATATATAGTACTGGCAGAGGGCAAACAATAGGTACCGATACTGGGGTGGGCACCAGACGACATAGGGGTGGACACCAGCCGATACGCTCATGGCCACATTCACAGTTGGTATGCAATATACGTTGGCTCTACATTGTTCATATTGAGATTTTTTATAAAAGAAACTTAGATAGGTGAGATTAATTCAAAATAATATATTTTTTTTAATAAATTATTTACAACTTATTCGCAACAAACTAGAAGGTGGAATGAAAAACTGTATGTTACAAAACCTTTATTAGTGTTAAGGTCCAAATTGGCGCTGTTAAATATGTACTAAATAATCTAAACATAATATACTATATATTTATTATGATGTATAAAGCAGGGTCCACACTATGCCGGGGTTGACCGGGCGGGCTGACCCGGGCGGCCTTAGCCGCGTTGATGTAGACGCCCCGGGCGGCTTTGCCGGGTTAGAAAATGCCGGCCCGGGCCGTGCCGATCCCGACCCGCACAAAGTAGGTACAGATCAAAGGAAGCTGAGCCGAGCCGAATAAAGATATAGAGTTGGGACGTGCCGAGCGGCCCCGAGCGGCTTCAGTTACAATTAAACCTCCGACTGAACTAGACGAATTATTTTATTTCCGACTCAGTTTGTTTAAGTAGGGTTTTTTATTGTTCATTTTAAGTGATGGAGTGGAATGACGAACAAGTTTTAGGTAAATACGTAGAAATAACCCGGTCAGCTTCGTTTACGGTGTGGACGTCGTGCCGGCCCGAACGTACCCGCCCGGCCTGCCGCGGCATAGTGTGGACCCCGCATAATAGGCTTGGTAATATTGTATTAAAATATGTTAACTTTAAAAAAAGTACTCAAAATTTATTATTTAAAGCCAAGAAGTAACAATAAAAATCTTTAATAAGAGAATATATTGTTACAGAGAACATTTTTCTTCTCCGTACTTGTCGTTTGTGCATTTACAAGTCCAGTAATCCCTAGTTTATATATAGAGGAGGGCAGTGTACCACTTTGATTCAAATTAATAGTTAAATTGTTATATTTTATAATAAAAGGTGAAGCAAGAAAATTTAAATGTTAGAAAATAATATAAAAAATTAATACTAGTCATGATTTCATTAAAATTAGATAATTTTAATTAATCTAAGAAATAAATTTAAGCTATATATTATTTTTGATTATCAACAATGAATACTTTTAAAATGTTTTTAGTCTGTTAATATTAAAAATGTAAAATTAATATAATATTAAGATTTCATAAAGTTATACAAGTAAATGTAAGTGTAGAAGAAAAATGGTAATAAAAATAAATATCATTGAAACCTTCTATAAAGTACCTTTTAAAATATACTAAAGTCTATTTGCGTTGTTAAAATGACTGAATGAATGAAAGAGATTGAGTTGTTAAATTGAGTGAATGAGTTCAACCCTGCTGCATTCAAATTACCTAAGGTATTTTTTCTTTCCTGAGTGTGGATTAGCAGCTTAAACTCATAACCATAATACAACCATCTAATATTATTAATTTGCCGAATTGACTGGGTTTGAAGCAAAAAACACTGTAAACACTCTCTGTCATATGTGATTTAATACTTTCCACTTATTATTACTCAAGTCACATCTTCGAAGGATTCAGAAAACTATATCAAGCTCTCTTACTTTGGTATTACAAAACAATTAAAGCATCCAGTAAGTGATAGTAAGACTGTCTTCAATTATATAAAAGATAACATGTAAGCTAGTTAGACACACACACATATACATATACATATACATATACATATACATATACATATACATATACATATACATATACATATACATATACATATACATATACATATACATATACATATACATATACATATACATATACATATACATATACATATACATATACATATACATATACATATACATATACATATATGAGGACCGTCGTGGCGCAGAGGCGCAACGTCTGCCTGTAACGCGGCTAACGCGACGGTTTCTGGGTTCGATCCCCAGTCGGGGAAGATGGATTTTTCTATTTCCATTTTCTTCGCTCTGGCAACTAAGGCAAAGCGCGGCGTTGAGTTCCGCCACTCAACACGCAATGCCTCGAAAACGGCGGAAAGTGGGGACGGAGTAAGCAGGGACTAAGTAACGGAGTGTCTTAACACTAGGTTCGTATGGTTCCTGCAGTTCCCTCTGCCTACCCTGCCATGTGCGGGATAAAGCGTGAAGCTAAAAAAAAAAAAAAAAAAAAAAAAAAAAAAAAAAAAAAATATACATATACATATACATATACATATACATATACATACTCATATATATACACAAACACATACATATAAAATATATAAAAAAAAGAAACTAGAACTAATATTCAACATTTATTAGTCATCCATTCATCACACCCACTCTTCTCCAAGTCCAAAAACTTAATAATACTTTAAAAACACGTCTAATCCATCTAAAACGATAAAAGAAAATTCCATATTTACTTTTCATGAATATTTCTCATTTTCATTTGCAACTCGAACCGTCTGTTCGTTCGCACGCCCTTTATGACAGTCCTATTCTCCGTTCTGTCGACATTTCTCTTTTCGGAGAAGGATTTCTCCCTCATAATAGTTTGTTTCGCCAGATTTCTCCGCATAGTCGTCGTTCCAGCCAGAGAGGGTAGAGTTGCTTGACGTTTCAATATCTTTGGCTTGTTAGGTTTAACATCTGTGTTTTTGGGAAAGCTAAACGGGTTCACGTCCAAGTTCAGTTTGAAACCAAATCTAGAATATCCCGGTATAGTTTCTGTTTTTTTAGGAGTTTCAGGCTTTTTTGGCGGTTCAGCTTGGGTTGGTTGGGTTTCTGAAACATGTGTTGTTGTTAAATGAGATTTCTTTCACAAATCGGCATTTCTATATTTTATAATTTTACTATGTAATACACAATTAACATAATTTAAAAATCGTAGTTCAGCCTCACGAGAGAGAGAAAGAGAATGCGGAGAGAACCTGGTAATATTTCAATACTCACTACGTTACTCTAAGGACAATAAATTATTAAGGTCATCGTGCAGAAAGACAGCATCTGACTGTAAACAGCAAGTCTCGAATCGGAGAGATAAAGAGAAGTGTCTCAACACTACGTTTTTCTTACCTCCTTATGTGAAATATAAATTATGAAGGTAAAAAAAAACAATGATGCCTTTTTATATATGTTATGAAGACAAAAATACTAAAAACTGTGTCATTTGAACCCCTAATCATGGCGTAGATGCGTGTCTATGTGTGTGTACTCGGTGTAGGTATGTAGGTACATTTACTTATATGTTCCATAATACAAATATGTATTTACATTAAGGTATTGGGCCATTTATTATAATGAATTTACAATACAATGTACACATGTCATTAGTACTCACTAAGCTATTTTCACAGTATTTTCGATTAGTTTCAGAATCGACGACCTTCACATACTAATACAGTAATTTACTCGAAATCGAAATTGAAGAAATTATTTACATGCTTTATTAGAAAAATGAGGCCATCTGCGCTTTTGCAGCAAAAATTAAAGATTTGATTACCTAGACCCCAGGAAACGCCCATCACCATCGCTTTAATTAATATAGTTTAGTTAAATGAACTCGTCGTGTAAATGAGAGAGGACATATTAACTATGCCATAGTGACTTTATTAGAAAAAGGAATTTTTTTCAGCCACGTAACAACTCGAATATGACAGGGTAGTCAGGGTAGACAGGGTAGGCAGATGAGGGCCGCACTTGTTAACATAATCTAGTATGCTAAAGCGAAAAAAAATATATCAATTTATTGATTTATCTTAAAATTGAAAATGTGTCTCGATGTCACAAACAATAAGGGACGTATCTAGGTTACAGGTAATTTATGTCTTGAAACGTATTTCAATATGTAAAACATATGTAGGCTCGACACCATACTTAAACTTATGTAACTTAAAGAAATACACATATATTTAAGGGTGATGTGAAAGACATCATATAAGAAATGATAAAAATAATGAAAAAAGAGTGGTAAGAGAGGTAAGGGGAGACCTCGGTTGAGTTTTGAAAACATAGCATTAAAGATACTGGAGGAAGGCCACGTAAAAAGCATGAGGACTCCCCGGAGAGTGTATGAAGAGATTAACGACAGTGGACGAGGCGGTAGAGGTATGCGGGGACCGCTTCTCTCTGACTACCCCGCTAGGGATAGAGCGTGAAGATATGTAAAAATAACCTCTTCCTGTACTATATGTGCATGACTTATATATATATAAACATTCTATAATCATTCTATTAAAAAAAATACAACAGAATCTGTTGCTCAGCTTTGAAGATCTAAACATATTTTGGGTCAGTAACAGAATTACGTTACGTATTCTTGACTTGATTGTAAAGCAACGTCGATAGTATGATATTTTATCGTAAAACATATTAAAGTTTCCAGTATTATAAGTGAGTCAGTGTTATCAAAAATGGTTAATTTCGATACCAGCGTAACGACCGGGCCGCTGCTTAATCCTTCGCAATTGTACAAATATGTTATCAGATATAGCTATATTATGTAAATAAAGTTCAGTCTATATATATATATATATATATATATATATATATATATATATATATATATATATATATATATATATATATATATATATATATATATGTATATATGTATATATGTATATATGTATATATGTATATATATATATGTATATATATATATATATATATATATATATATATATATATATATATATATATATATATATATATATATATATATATATATATATATATATATATATATATATATATATATATATATATATATATACAATTTATAATACATAATTTGTATATATTTAAATTTAAAATGGTTTTTTAAATAGATAAGAACCGTCGTGGCGCAGAGACGCAACAGGTGCCTGTAACGCGACGGTTTCTGGGTTCGATCCCCAGTCGGAGAAGATGGATTTTTCTATTTCCATTTTCTTCGCTCTGGCAAACTAGGCAAAGAGCGGCGTTGAGTTCCGCCACTCAACACGCAATGCCTCGAAAAAAAGGCGGAAAGCGGGGACGGAGAAAGCAGGGACTAAGCAACGGAGTGTCTTAACACTAGGTTCATATTGTTCCTGCAGTTTCCACTGCCTACCCTGTAATATGCGGGATAAAGCGTGAAGATAAAAAAAAAGAGTAACATAGGCTACTTAAAAAAAAAACAAGTAGTGAAAAAATACTGAAATAATAAACTTTAAAATCTAGCTAATTGATAAGTAACAATAAGGACTTATGACGTAGAGTCATTATACAGCGATATCTAATATGATAATTTAAAAACACGCTACCTATAAGCAATTGGACGCTTATAAAATATATTGTAAAGATAAAATATTATCTGTAAGTGTAAGTTTTTGATGTTATCTAAAGTAGAATGTCTGCGCGAGACACAGAGTGTAGGTAAATCTTTGATTTATTATTTTTATTTAAAAATTAACTAGAAAATTAACTTAACTTGTCTGTTTGCATTTATAAACAAAATCATATTTTTGTAATTCTTGCAACATTTATTCTAGTAATAAAAAAACCTTTCATTAAACAGTAGAATCTTCATAGTTTATAAATTTATAAAGTTTTTATAATTATAAGTTTTTATTTTTTTTTAGCTTCACGCTTTTATCCCGCACATGGCAGGGTAGGCGGAGGGAACTGCAAGAACCATACGAACCTAGTGTTAAGACACTCCGTTACTTAGTCCCTGCTTTCTCCGTCCCCGCTTTCCGCCGTTTTTTCGAGGCATTGCGTGTTGAGTGGCGGAACTCAACGCCGCGCTTTGCCTTAGATGCCAGAGCGAAGAAAATGGAAATATAAAAATCCATCCTCCCCGACCGGGAATCGAACCCAGTAACCGTCGCGTTACAGGCAGACGTTGCGCCTCTGCGCCACGACGGTCCTCAAAGTTTTTATAATGTCCATATTATGGAATTTACTGGGGAATCCAGTATTACTTAATAATAACTAGTTATTTTTCTCTCCCTTTATCTGGCATAAAAAAAAAGGGAAACAAGTTACTAACATTTTTTTCCCTTTTGAGTGCTGGAACTCAACACTGGAGCACAAAGATATAATTACAGCAGCTAAATAATAGAAGTACCTGAGTACATATACTATTACCAACACTGTTTTGAGCCCAATTTACCTCAAAAAAAGATAAACAACTGTCTCATATGAGGTTATTTCAAAATACATGAAAAAAACATACCTTTAGGACTAGTCCTTTCCAAGACATTTATAGGCGCGGTAGGAGTCAGTAGCTGACGAGCTCGTTTCGCCTTCCTCTCCTGGCATTCGTCCAAGGACTCCATCTTCTCGAACTGCTTCTGATGAAGGGCGGCAAAGTTGGGTAACTTGGTACGTGGCACCTTCTCCTTGGTCTTAGACGGTGTTACGGTTTTCTTGGAAGGTGTTCCTGGATCTTGGAGACGAGCTGGTAAAATATAGTAATAATTTCACAAATTATTTATAGGCGTTTAATTTTTGGTATTTGAGACTATCATAATTTTATGAAACATATACCAAAAATGTTCCATAGAAAGGTTTGTTACATCCATAGAAAGCAAGCAATTTTTTGGTATCAACCACCCAAGGTATGTAAAGCATACATACATACATACATATCTTCACGCTCTATCCCTAGCGGGGTAGTCAGAGAGAACGGAGCGCCAAACGCTGCGGTCCCTACATACCTCTTTCGCCTCGTCCACTGTCATTAACCTCTTCATGCATGCTCTCCGAGGAGTCCTCATGCTTTTTACGTGACCTTCCTCCAGTATCTTCGATACTGTGTTTTCGAAAGTCAACCGAGGTCTCCCCTTACCTCTCTTACCACACACTTTTCCATCGTATATCTTTTTTACCATTCTTTCGTCACTCATTCTTTCAACGTGCCCAAACCACCTGAGCACGTTCTTCTTCATTCTTACTGTGACATCCTCGCTGGTACCTACCATACTGTGTACCTCTTCGTTGCGGATTCGGTCAGCTAAGCTGACTCCGCATATCCTTCGAAGAGATCGCATCTCCACAGCATTCATCTTTCTTTCATTCTTCTTCTGTAATACCCACGTTTCACTGCCATATAACAGCGTCGGAACCAAAACTGCATTGTGTACGGCCAAACGTGCAGCGACGCTGACGTTCTGCCGTCTCAACAACGCAGCTAAGGCACCGTTCATTCTGTTACCGGCAGCAACACGTCTTTCCACATCCATTTCGTATCTACCATCTCTACTTAACATACTTCCCAAGTATACTACTTCATTCACTTGTTCTAATAAATTTCCATTCACGAAAATCTTGCAATCTGTCCTTTCCTCGTCTCTTTCAAATACCAGAACCTTTGTCTTACTTGCATTCAGGCTTAGACCATTAGTTTCACACCCGTCTTTCAGAATGGTGACCAATGCCTGCAACTCGCTTTCTGATGATGCAATAAGCACTGCATCATCTGCGTACAACAAGCAATTTACCTTCAAGTCACCCACTTTTACACCCATATCACTTTCTTTCAGTCCTTGGAGACAGCTATCCAAATACAAATTGAACAACCAAGCCGACATGGCGCAGCCCTGTTTGACACCCGATTGGATGCCAAACCGAGGCGACATGTCGGCTCCTACTCGCACACAGGCTGAGTGATCTCTATAAAGAGACTTTACAGCCTGCAGCAAGGGTCCGCTCACATTGTACCGGGGTAGTATCTCCCACAATTTCTTTCTCAAAACCCTGTCAAACGCCTTCTCCAAGTCCACAAAAGCACAGAAAACCTTTTGGTTTACAGCCAAAAACTTCTCTGTGATCATGCGGATGGAAAAGATCTGATCCATGCATCCTCTTCCAGGTCTAAAACCTCCTTGGGCCTCCCACAGTAGCCTTTCGGATCTTTCTTGCATTCTTCTCGCTAAAATTTTTGCATATACTTTACCACCTAAGCTAATCAAACTGATAGCCCTATAGCTTGCACAGTCTATCTGTGAACCTTTGCCTTTATACAAAGGCACGATGACTGCACTTTGCCAATCATCTGGGACCTCCCCCGATTTCCAGCACAAATTGCACAGAAACCAGAACAAGTCCAAGATGCGAGGTCCACCATATTTGACCATCTCGGCAGTAACTCCATCCGCTCCCGCTGACTTACCACATTTCAAGCTTCTTATTGCACTCTCAACTTCTTTTATACTGATTTCGCCATCTGCTACATCAAGACTCGGCTTGTCGCTGTTACTTGAGGCAGAAGCGTCATCACATTCATACATCTCCTTATAGAATTCCGCCCATCGCTGCAAAACGTGTGATCTGTTTGTGAATATCTCACCGTCCTTCGAAAGCACCCCTTTCATTCTAAAGGTTGACGAACAACTCCGTGAATCACTAACTTCTCGCCAGAAAAGCTTCGTGTTATCCCGGAAGTTGCTCGTCAACCTTTCATCTCTTTTACTCTCGTTTATTTCACGCTTCATCTTTATCAGTGCTTTCGTTTGGTGCTTTTGCAGCTTGTACTCTTTCTTTTTAATCTCTCTCATACTTTTATTCTTACCCGAGGCTTTATAATCCTGCCATGCCTTCTTCTTTCTTTCTACAGCATCTCTCACTTCATCATCCCACCATTCGTCACGCTTTTTACTAAAGCCTCTTTTCATTGTACCACATACTTCTGTCGCAGCTTCCACCATGCAGTTCCTAAGGTTCTGCCAACATACTTCAACGCTTTCATTTCCTGTTTCACAACTGTCTAGCTTTTTGGAAACCCTTTTGTATGTAAAGCATTATATACAAAATTCACATTTGCCCCAATCCTCTTAACAAGAGTAAAACTAGGTCTTCTCTACCTAATCTTTTCACTTAGGTTATAAAAAATTAATTAAAAAAAATTAAACTATTAAAATTATATATCCAAAACAAAAATATCTTTTTAAAATTAAAAAATTACCAACACATCAATACAAAGAATATACATAAAACTATACAAGAACATACTCTTTTATTAATTCCATTTGTTAAAAACTAGTAATTAAGCCAGTTCACCTGTAGCACTGGCAGTGCGCGGTCGGGACAGTCGCTCCACGGAGTGCTGCTGGTCCTCCGTCAGACGCTTCCTCTTACTCCTGACGTCGTCCGCCTCGCTCTGTGTGTAGGAGCGCTTGCGAGCTGGACGGGTCACATCCGTTACTGGAAATAGATGTTTTAATATAATTAAAAATAAAGTAAATAATAAAGATTATTATGATTTCTTTAACAATAACATTTCTTGTTTTTTTTTTTAGCTTCAAGCTTTATTCCGCACATGGCAGGGTTGTACAGGAAACTGCTGGAAACATATCCCTGCTTTATGCAGTATTGCGTGTTGAGTGACGGAACTCAACACCGCGTTTTGCCTGGTTACCAGAGTGAATAATATGGAAATATAAAATCCATCTTCCCCGAGTAGGAATCGAACCCACAAACTGTCGCAATTACAGGCAGACGCGCCACGACGGTCCTCTAAAAATCGCATTTGGAAGCAAAATTGAATATTTCTTTAAATGATACATATATATTAGATGTATACAATTTTTCTAGTAACTTAAGCGTTATTGAAAATTAAAAAGTTATCTTTTAACAATAACCTGTTAGTTTAAGAAGTAAATATCTTACTTACCACTTTCATCAAAAACGAAGCTCTTATTGGAACCTTTCAAATTAGATTTGATCACCTTTCCTTTCATCTGAGTGACCATGGCAGGGTTATTTACTGGACTGCAAAACATTACTTTAGTTGTTCTAGAAGGTATTTCTACAAGGGAGGAACTCTTTTCAATTGACCTAGTTAAATTCATTATATTTTTGGATGCACTTTTAGATAGCGGGAAAGGGGTACAGCCTGGAGATGGCAAGGACTGGCGTCTCTTTTCTTTTACTTCCGGTGATGAATCTGAATCTTTAGTAAATGTACCTTCTCTTTTAAGTGGTGTCTTATTTTCCACTAAGTTCACTTTCTTAGATGGAGTTTTTTTAATTTCTATCATTTTGTCTTCTTTAGGTGTTTTTTCTAAGCTATTAAGTTTCATAGGAGTCTTGTCTTTTCTAATAAAGTTATCTTGAACTGGAGTGACAGGTTTTAGTTCAGTATAAGTACCATCTCTTTTAAGAGGTGTTGTAGTTACATCAGTGTTAAATGTTCCTTCTCTTTTTAATGGGGTTGGATTATTACCACTAGCATCCGTTGGTATAGGAGAATGAGCTTTTTCAAATAAACCAGTAACTTCTGATTCATCTAAGCTACTTTCAATGAGCACTGGGGTTGTATTCATTATTTTTTCCTTTGATTCATCACTTGTTATGCTTATACGAGAGCTGTCATCGGTAAGATCTGATTTTGAAGCTGTATTATCTGAACTTATGAGAGAACTCCTATCACTTGGCTTCTCAAAGGTAAGATTAGGTGTTTTTATTGAACTCTTATTAATATTTTCACTAACATTGTCAATTTTGTCAAATGTTGCATTTAAAGGTTCTGTTATACTATTACTCTGTTTGTCATATGTACTATTCAAGATTGGTTTTTCTTCCACTAAATGAGGTGTTAATCTACAGTTTTCGTCTTCAAAATTATTTTTAGATAAATTTGGTTGTTTGTCATATGTAGAGTCCAAAACTATGGAAGATATGTTATCAATTTTATCATAATTCGAGTTTTTGATGCTTGATTTTCTTTTCTTCTTTAAAGAACTTGTATTTAAATTAGACGCTAAAGTTTCTGTCTCCTTAGAATTATCTTTCTCATATGTTGCATCCAAGTTTGTTATAGTTAGACTACTTCTGTCTACTATTGAAGACTTTTTTTTCTTTGCACTACTTGTTTTGTTCGGTACAATTTTCATGTCAAACGTAGAATCTAATGGTGTAGAGGATATATTATTAATATTAGAATTTGAGATTCTTACGCTTGATTTCTTATTACTAGTTGCAATGGCATCAAAAGTATTATTTATTCCAATTGAATTATTCTCTTTTTCAAATGTAGCATTGTTTATTTCAGATTGTTTTTGTAAATGTTCACTTACATTTAATAAATCTTTTGATAATCTTTTTCTTAATGGACTTTTTGTGGGTATTTCAGCCCTTTCAACTTTTGTTTTTCCATTTTTTCTTTTAGTTTCAACATTTCCACTTGACTCGTAATTTTCATCTAATGTACTTTTCTTTTGTTTTTTCACACTTGGCGATTGATCAACCTTAACAAGTTCATTAAATTCATGCTCCTCATTTTTTTCAGGGCTGCCAGCAGCACTATGAAATGAATCGATTGAAGCACTACTTTTATTTAAACTTTTATTGGATTCTGGACAAACATCTTTAACTACAATAGCATTAGACTTCTTTTTGCTTTTTTTCTGGTTAGACCTTTTCTTAGTGCCTGAAGTGTCTAATTTAGGTTCCAGCTCTGCATTGTCATGTTCAATGGAAGCTTTTTTCGTTTTCTTCTTTTTACCTTTCTTCTTTTCAACAATAATTTCATTATTTTCTGTGATAGGTGGATTATTTTCTGAGCCGTCTATGTTGTCGAATTTTTTAGTGCGCCTTGTGATTCTCATTGGTTTCCTTTCATCATTAGATGTTTCAGAATCTGTTACAAGTAAATTTTGTTCTTTGAGTGTGTTCCTTCTAGATTTACGAGCGGTTTTTATAATATTTTCACCATTGCCGTTTAAGCTCAGCGCTATATCTTCCTCAGATGGATATCTGACATAGTTTTTCCGTTTCTTCTCGGTTAAAATAATCTCACAATTATCTTTCTGTTTACGAGATTTTCTGACGCTTCTAAGTTCTGTTAAATTATCTAATTCATCTTCAGGCACTAAACCGTGAATCCCTACAAATAAAGAACGTATTTAATTAATTTTTATTTATTAAATAAATATGACTATTTCGTAGTATGAATATATAAATCAATTGACTTACTTTTACCAGATCTTGTAGACATATTTATAATACAATACACAAATATTTAGCACAACATTAAAATGCCTCAATATATATTTCTAACAATTAACAAACACAAATGTTTACGTTTCTTACTAAATTACCCGTTTGTAACGATTTAAATTTTTAAATTTAATGTCATTTACTGACTATCTAAGCGTTGAATGTTGCCACAGACAATAAAAAATATCATCCAACATGTACAATCTAGTTATTCGTTCTAAAATAAATCTTTTTTAAAATAAATTATTCATTAATTCAAAGTATTATTGTACATATTTATAAATTTACATCTCCCCTAATGAAGTCAATCTCTTTTTTTGCAACTTCTAATAAAGGCACAAGAAAATATAGTCTACTAACTGAGATATTGAGTCCTTTTAAAAATTTGAATATTAAAAATTAAACCACAAAGCTAGGTCCAAAGATAATGTAATATAAATAAAAAAAACGAATTCTTGGAATATCAAAAGGTGACATTATTATGAACTGTCAAAATAAATAACCGAAACTGAAACGCGGCTTAGTTCCGCATAGTGCACTTATTGATTAAACAATGCTTTTATGATGAATCAAGCAAAAAAGCAAGTATTTTAAACAAAATGTGTAAGTTATCACTCATTAACATTACCTATTAACTGTTATATATGATGTTGAAAGAGTAATGTGCCTGTGTAGAAGTCAATTTTATGTATGAGTCAGAATCTCGAATAAACAATGGAGCGGCCGTTTCTTATAACGGCAGGAATTATAGCTTTATATACTACATATTGTACAGCTGACCGTGGAGATTATATTGGTTGTTATAGATTTAAAGATGATGTGCTGAACACGCATACAGGTCAATCTGTGGACGTTTGCTTGTCTGCTTGCGAACAAGTCTATTATAAATTCGCGCTCATTGGTAACGAGTCGACTTGCTTTTGTGCAAACAGTCCTGGTCAATTTAAACTAGGCTTGGAGTCCTGTAACACACCATGCCCTAAAAATGAAACTCAGAAATGTGGCGGAGATAATGCTGCAAGTGTATATGATACTGAAGTGAGTGCCCCAGGCCCACCAATGTCTATAGAAGTATTTAATGTAACTGAAACTACTATGAGAGTTAAGTGGACAGCTCCACAAGCTTTCACTATAATTACAGGATATGTAATTAAAGCAGTGATATTAGAAACATATGCGGATTTTGCACTTTTACCAGTAGAGTGGTATGTGTCTAATACTACACTTGAATCTGAATTACCAAATCTTCAGCCAGGATCCACATACAATATAAGTGTATCTGCAACTTTCTATGAAGAAGAAGGAGCTAATATCACAACCAAAGTAGAAACAATTATTGGTACTCCAGACCCCAGTCCTCCAGATATTGAAATAAGAGAAAGACATGGCGATCAAATGCTAGTGCATATCCCTGAAGCTAAAAATGTTAATGGACCAGTGTCAATGTACAGAATTGTTGTATCTATTGAGCTATTCCAGCAAGGTTTTATTATAGATAATTTAGGAAATTACACTTTTGCTCATGATCAAGGCCTGCCTTATTATATTACTGCTGAATTAGACCCGGAAGAAATAAAAAATGATTTTATTATTGGTGACAAGCATACATACAATGGGTTTTATAATGCTCCATTGCCATTAACAAATGATATTGAAGTCTCTTTAGGTATTGTAAGTGTTAAAAATTATGTGAGAAAAATTAGATATGCTGAGTCAACAAAAAAGATTATACTAAATATTAATGAGCCGGAAGAAGTTTCCCCAATGGTGGTAGCCCTTGGAGCTGCCATTGCCATTGGTGTGGTTTTGCTCTTGATAGGTATTGGTTTGTTGATCATTTTACGTAAAAGGATCCATATGGTGCGTCTGCAAAGAGGTTCCCAGTCTATGCCATTAAGTTTAAGTGAACCATGCTTGGAAATTGAAAACTCAGGGTTTCTGCAAGATGAGGATGAAAGAGTTGATTACTATGGTAATTTGAAACGTAAGCTTTGGAATATTCCAAGGAACTTGATAGATATAGATATCTCTTGTGTAGTTGGTCTCGGCAGTTATGGCAAGTTCACAAAATGTAAGGTACAGCAACATGGTGCCTACACCTCTGGCTTAGTACAAGTTATTAATGATAGAGAGTTAGAGAAGTCTGACAAAAAAATGATGCTTCAGGAGTTAGATCTGTTAATCAAATCCAGTGAACATGAGAATATCATATCCTTAATAGGAATTTGTGAAACCAATACCACTCTACTGGTAGTTCTTGAAGACATAAAAATTACACTTAAAGAATTTCTACTTCAAAGCAGGCAAAGAGATCTTCAAAATAATAAATTCTGCCTTATGTCAGAAAACAAAGCCCTTAAAATGTGTTTAGAAATAGCCTGTGGAATGGAATACTTGCAGAACAGGAAAATTTTTCACAAAAAGTTGTCATGCCGGAACATTGTCATAAGTGAAAATGGGATTGCGAAAGTTGCAGGTTTTGGGCTTTCTCACATTAGAGCATTACATGAGACTCCGGATTATACAAGATGGACATCACATGAAATGCTTCGGCAAACTAGATTTAATCCGAAAGCTGATATTTGGTCCTTTGGTGTTCTTATTTGGGAAGTGCTCACTATAGGAGCTACTCCATATGCACACACAGGGAACAAAGATGTCGCTGCACGAGTTTTAAGAGGTATGAGACCTTCACAGCCTTCATATGTCGGAGACTGAGCTCTTTCAGCTATGCTTACAATGTTGGCAGGTAGATCCTGACGAGAGACCCAGCTTCTCATCTCTATTAAATGAGTTCACACCATTTGTAGAGGGTCCTGGCACAAAAAGTTTAAGCTTTACACATTTTAATGGATTTGACTTTGAACCCCATGTGCCACAGTATGAAATAATTTCATAGATTTGTCATATTTTGTTATCTTCCCAACAAAGAAATGCTAAAGAAAATTATATCTCAGTGTATGAGGTTAAGAAATGAAATAAATGTTAACATTATACTAAAAAATACTATATAATCATAACATAGTCATGCCATGCTTTTATGATAGGACCATATTAATCCAAAGATAAATCGCTTTGATTGCAACAGTTCAAGTTGCATGCAAAAACTTAATTTTTTTCTTGAATATAGCTAGAATTAATAATATATTATTAAATTTAAAACATTCTGAAAAATCACTCTTACAAAGACTTTTACTTAATGGAAAAGTAAAATGAATTTTTCTTAAAGCAATACTGTGTTACCTTAAAAACTAGACTCATCTAATTATGTAGATGAATGTAAGTGTAAGAAATAATTTACTTTTATTAAATCACACCAGAGACAGAGGTCTCGGTGCACAAAAATCATAGAGAGATTAATGAAATGGCAGTAATATATTATGTGTATATTAATTTTAAAATACTTCCAAATGAGTAGTTTTAAGATTGTAAACAAAATGAATTGTATCTTAAGTATGTCAGCACAAACTTTTTTCATAGTTGTAACTATTTTAAGTTCTCAGAATTCATACAAACAATCAATAGAACTGATTATGGCCGCTTTAAGTATATCAGGAAATAAATAACATGGAAAATATAGAAATAGAGACAAAAAATGAAATTAAAGTAGCACCTAGCAAGGACAAAATATTTTCATTGAGTGGTTTTTGTTTAAAATATATATATATTTCATAAGGTTGTCGTTTCAAGATCAAAACGTGAAAAAAATGGTTTCATATATTGTAGAATGGTGCATTGTAGAATGGTGCATTGTACTGTGGAAGAAACCAGAAGTCTTTTTCTATTGCTTATTGAATGAAAAGATTGTTTTGAGTGTCTTTGTCCTCGGCAAGTGGCAACCAAATTTGAAAGTTATTAGTTTTACATATATCTATGTTAAGTAACATAACATTAAAGACTAAAGTAAATGACAAATTTTGAATATGTTAATATGCACATTATTTTAATTGTATAAAAAATATATTTTTATTTCAGGACTGTAAGCTTTAATTAATTAATTTTGTGTTTTTTTTGTATAATTTTGAAACTAAATGTCTTATTGTATTTATTGTGCACAAGTTCTCATTAGTACTTAACTTTGTTTTATTATTTTGTTTACATTCCTTTTTAGTATGTAATATATATATTTGTCTTAGTTCTCTTTTACACCTAAATGTTGTCCGTCCATACATTTTTATATGAATCTCATTAATTTAATTATGTAGCGTTTACACGACTTGAAAGTAATAAATATTTATTTAATAATATTGTTTTATTGATAATCCTTAATGTCATTAAATATTGGCATAGTAAACCTCTTAAAGCTTAATCAGTTGTGGATTTTTTTTATAGCTTCACGCTTTTTAAAACACTCCGTTGCTTAGTTTCTGCTTTCTCCATCCCCACTTTCCGCCTTTTTCGAGGCATTGCGTGTTGAGTGGCGGTAACTCAACGCCGCGCTTTGCCTAGTTGCCAGAGAGAAGAAAATGGAAATAGATAAATCCATCTTCCCCGAGTGGGAATCGAACCCTCAAACCGTCGCGCTTACAGGTAGACGCTTACGCCTCTGCGCCACGACGGTCCTCAGTAGTAGTGGATTTAATTTTAAAATTTTAAACTTGGGCAGTAATTGTTATTTTCTTTAATATTTCTTAATATTTAAAGTAAGTTAGAGAAAATGGGTTAATTATACTTCTGTCATGCCCCCAGGCCTATTATAGGCTCTAGTATGCCAGACTGTACCGCTACTGTAACGCGATAGTTGACAATGATGTTCCGCTTGGGATTTCTTTTAAATCTCCTTACTCTTGTAATAACTCAGTGGCTTTGTGTTCCTCAACACAACTTGCAATGTTTCGACAAGCCGTGAATGGGGAATGGAGTATCTTAAACGAGTATCTCGAAAGTCATTAAATTTCACAATTGTTACAATTTAAGTTAGCTTCATTTTGTATTGATGCAATCAAGTTTACAATAGGTTAAAGTGTATAATAGAAACATTGCAGGTAATAGCAGTAAATAATAGTTGTCACTGACGCGGTTTAGGCTCGACGGCAGACTCCTGCTGCTATGCCTCTTATGAGCAGCCATCTTGGTTACTTACTTACTAATACTTCCATTTCCGTCCATAGATGCTGTAAATATCATTTTAGGTCCACAGCAGTAAAGTAAGTAAAATCAGAAAGGAGTAGCTATCACATGTGTACTGTGTAAAGGTTGGCATTTCTACCACACTGTAGAAATATAATCTATATAATCAATCTTAAACTTCAATGTTAAGTTTATCTTTTTTATTAGTATCAAGCGTGTTAAATTTATATAATTGCTGTTGAGTATTTATACTTGAAATTGAAAAGTTAAAAATATTAATAAGACAATTAATTGTTTGACTCGGTCGTATCCATTCTTACCATTCATTGGAATTGGGCCTTTCAAGAACATCACTGAAAGAGGATATGATTAAAACAATATAGAATAATTTTTCATTTATTTAATGTTAATATAATTATAGACAATGTTCAAGGTACCCTTTAATTGGTTTTCGAGCTTTAACACTAAGACATCGTAACCTTCACATCGACCTTATCTTTATCATATTGCAGTAAAAATAACAGTAAATTGAAAATCATGTCCGTACAAACTAAACAATCATCAACTTTGACTAAAACAGTGAATTCATAATTCATCAACATCACGTCCAGCTCGGCTTCACACTCGATACTCGTATCGATTCAACATTGCATACCCGTTTACGATAAACCAAGTTAACAAATTAAAAAAAATAAAATAATATATCAATAATAAAATATGATAATTCCATCTGTACACAACCTGTACAGCAACAACGTCGCGCGTGAGCCGCGCCGCCGCTACGAGCGCGCTACGCGGGCGCTGCGCGGGCGCTACGCCGCTACGAGGCCGCTACGCCGCTCGCGCTTACATACAATTAGTTTAACATGTGTAAAGTGGACGAGGCGACGCCCCGCGATGTCGATGCAGCGTTGATCCTCAGTCTTTAGTCGATGATGGCCATGGATGAGGTGAGGCGGCGGAGGCGCGGCCCACGCCGGAACACACACGCCTTAATTATATACTCTCAAATATTGTAACAACTTCAGTATAACAACGTTAACATTTTCCAGTATCGAATAAAATTATCTACACGTACCCACCGTGTTTCGTCTCGCATTACATTTAATGTGATCAATTTGACTAACTATAATATATTAGCGATGAACTACTCGACTTCGACGTGTTCTTTACAGTGTCAGCGGGTTCCGAGAGAGTACGACACGACTAGACATCTATTATATATCAACAATCTAATATGTGTAAAGCTTTCGATCAAACGTTCGCGGAGGAGAGTGACGGGAGCTAGAGCTAGAGCGCGAGAGAGAAAGACAGAGAGAGAGACGGAGAGAGTGAACGACAAAAATCAGATGGAATGTCTCGAGCGGTTAATCTGAAACATTGTAAAGAACAAATCAAACCGAAATACCAACGAAGGGGAGCGAAGGGGTGAAGGGGGAAGGAGATGCTGTGCTGCGGCGGCTGCGGGCGGCGCGCGCGCGTCCCTCAATAATTGACCTAATCACTTACACGTACTGACTAATCGAGATAAGTTCCGATAAAATTGAGCTCGCAAGCGACGCGGCGCCGCCCCGCGCCCGCATAATTGACGCGTACACGACGACGAGAAGGTACCTACGACACGCTGAAGATTGAATATACTCTAAACTAGCTACTCGAATGGAACTACCGCATTACCTACATAACACGCGTACATTAGACCGCACAGCAGACGACGCACGGCCGCGCCGGGCCGCACGCACGGACCGCACTTAGACACTAATTGCGATTTGCGATTGCACACTAACGACACTAGATACGAATCAAAAACGGGCAGAGACCGCGGCGCGCGGCGCGCGGCCCGGACGCTCGTATATCGATAATAATTAATTAATATTAAATGTACAATATAACACGTGAAATCGAAAGTCCGAGGTCGCGAGGTCGCGAGGCCTCGGCCGCGCCTCCCCGCGGAGGTCGTCCTCAATTCCTTCCTTACAACTACTAGTTTAAGCCGCTTCACGTACATCGTACCGTGTCGTATATATTTAATTAATATATTTCCATAGTGTTCCTATTCATTTGTACTTGACTGGCGGCGGCCGCGGGCCCGCGCCGGCCCCCGCGGCCGCCGGCGCCCCCGTTACGATAGACTATAATAATATTTCAACAAATAATTAATTTATTAAACGAATCTTCCCTTAACAAGTCGATTAGCAGATATCACATTTGTTTATTAAAAAAAATATGTATGACGTAGAGATGACGCGCGATGATGTGTTAGAATGACATTAAAACTACGCACGACGCGGCGCGGACTACGAGAACACTAGAGACACTAGAGACATTAGGGCACTAGGACACTAGGACACTAGAGACACAACCGAACAGCGCGCACAGAGTCCGAAACGATCACAGCTCACATTATTGCGTCCTCGCCCGAGCGGACGTCGACACGGACGCTGCAAATAAGTATATTTCATATTGTCCTCTCGAGTAATATATAGAATTCTGCATTAAAACATTTAAAATATATAACCTCTATACTATTATGGACATGCATTTATTATTAAAATTGTACTTACACGTTAAGAGAATTTAGACCGAATGCGAACGAACGGTCCGACATCGACCACCGGCCGGACACCGGCCGACCACCGTCCGACTACCGTCCGACCACCGTCCGGTCACCAGCCGGTCACCCGACGGCCCCACGCACACGTCCACGACACGTAAACGTACCAACAATAAACGAGGACGAATGAGGGGGACGGGGACGGGGACGGGGACGGGGGAAACAAACTAAACACCCACTTTGGTAACACGTCCGGCTCGACAACGACAACGACTATACATATACATATACAATATAAATTCAAATTTAACACTAAATACGCTAACAAATAACTTATCAATGGTAACATTTACAATGAAAACAACTCCAAGTATCATCGGGTGAATGTAGTTATAGCAACGTCAATAGTAATAATAGGCAATAGAAGAAAACAAGAAAACCGGGGGTGCCGGGGTCGGGTGACTAGAGCCGGCCGGGGCGGCTACTGCATGAGGCCGGAGATGGCGTTGTGGCGCGTGCGCTTGAGCTCCTCCTCCTGGATCTTCTGCTCGATGAGGTACTGCGCGTTGCTGATGGCGGTCTGCGTGCCGCTGATGGTGACGATGCGGTTGCGGGTGCCGGGCGCGAACGTGCCCTTCTTGGAGATCTGGATGTTGGCGCCCGACATCTGCTGGATCTCCACCAGGCTGCGGCCGCCGGGGCCTGCGGACCGAGGGACCATATTGTTACAATAATAGTGAGCTATACTAGGCTATAATAAGCTATACTGGGCTATTTTACCAGATCTTAAAAATCATTGTAGATTGTTTATTAATGGCTATGGAACTTCTATTTCTATATATTTTAAATTTTAAGTTCCAAATTTTAATATCTATGTTAATAGATGACGCCACATTTGTTTTGTATGTGTTTATCACCTGCGATTTTTATCTCAATTTACCGACTGTTTTCTCCAGTAAAATAAATAATAAATTATGTGGAACACCAGAATGTAGAAATAATTCAATAAAAACACCATGAAAACGCTCCAAAGAATATCAAAATTCATTGAAGTGGTTACAACTTGTTCGGATAAGTTGTAACGTAATAAAGAAGAGAGAGAAGAAAAAATAAAATCTTTCAAAATACTCTTTCTTGCCTGATACCAAGAGGGAATAAAATGGAAATAAAATAATCCATCTTCCCGAGTGGGAATCGAACCCACAAACCGCCACCCTTACAGGCAAATGGAAAATGATAGTAATGTATGATATATTTTAGTTTGGTTTAACATTAACCTATGTTGCATTTGCCAGCATTTAAATGAGATGCAGATTGTCAATACCTTAAATTATAAAATGTACACGGTATGTTTGCCTTACAACAGGACCGTTAAGTTATTGGCTACAAGGAAGAGCACCCACCTAGTATAGCTCCGACGATGACCTCAGCGATCTCCACGTTCTTGGAGTCCTTCGCGCCCGCGTCCGCCGGCGTGGGGCTCTTGGACAGCGGCAGCAGGCTGGCGGAGGGGAAACCAGGCACGCCGCCCACGCCGCCCGACAGCGAGATGGGCGCCACGGCTGGGGGGCGAAGCGCCTCGAATGCAACCTCCGCGAAACGCTCTAAGGAGCCCCCGCGCGCGCCGCCTGCGGACGCGTGACTGATGCGAGCGAGGCCGGGCCGCCCCCCCACTGCACCCCCTCCCTCCCCTGCCCCGCTCCCCGCGCCCCCCTCGCCCCGCCGCCGCGCTCGAGCTTACATTAGAACGTTTCGCGCTGCCGCGACACAACACGCGTTAGCGCGGCGACCCCCCCACAGCGCCCCCTCGCTCGCGAGCGCGGGCGGGGCCGTCGCGCGCGTCGGCGCGGCCGGCCCCGCCCGCGCGCGGCACAAGTTCGAATTCCCGCCACATGCCAATCCCGCGGCCCCCGGGTGATGCTAATGCACGCAGCCCCGCACTCGACTTACATCGTTACGGACAAAATTTAGACAAAAACTGGACAGATCGTGTTGCATTCGAACACCTATATTTATATTATGCTATGAAATCGAAAAGGTGCGTAAAAAATTTAAAAATGGCAACCAAATTTGATCGAAACTAAGCTGGCTAGTCTACGGTAAGTAAACCATTTGTTATTCTACGCAAGTACACGAGAAGGTCTAACTTCTATGTGGATGAGAGTCAGTTAAAGCCAATAGTCGGTAGCGCAGGAGTCCCGAGTCGCACGACGTACACCAGCATGACCCACGCTAGTCAAATCGTGAGATGGTCAATTTTGAGACTTATGCGAAGGTTTTGGCAGCGCTGTGGTGCGGTCGAAGAGTTATGTAACATGGATCAGGGAGAAACAACTCGAGCGGCGACTCGAGAACTAAGTGGTATTATGAACTTATAACAATTAAAACTACCGCCAATCAAAGTTGTTTCTCCCACAAGCGAGCAGTGATCTAATTATTGTATTTACACTACTTCCTTTAGCGTTAAATGATTCTTGTACGAAAGCTAAGCGATAGTAAGAGTGTTAAAACAAAATAACAATGAAAAGTATCTATTACGTAAAAACACTAACCTAAAAAAATTATTGTGACTCAATCAATAACTCTGTCAGCAACGGCTTATACCCAGAAATTGATTAAAAATGATCATTTAAGGCTCAAAGACAAGTAGCGCAATACAGTCACTGCTCTGTAATATAAATGATATGAAAGAAGCGGAAATTTAGAATTTTGTATAGAAAAAAATTATAATAAGCCAATAGTGTTATGACATGCAACAGTAAACGAAATACATAAAAATGATTATTTATTACTTAGATGAAGAAAACATATTAAATCTATATATTATTGTGAAGTTATGATTATGCCATTTTTAACATTTACAAATATTTATTTAAATCAAAATCAGTTCAGTGTTTTACTAAATATAAGAATTAATATTAAAAATTATGTCCCACATAAGTTCAAATCTCACATAAAAAAAATTCCAACTGAATTCAAACCCACACCCTCCCGAGAGTGTCTAACTAATATTTTCACAAATATCTTCTAAACAAACCACTTATTGGCCGCAATCATTGCGATTGTCTACAATTGAATAGAATTGCTAAGCGAGCCGGCCTTGTGTTGGCGGCTGTGACGTCACACTTTGTTACTACATCGCTACAGTTAATAACGTTGCAATATTCTAAATCATACTCGACTCCATTTGCATTAATTTCCCGCTTAATCTTTAAAAAATGCAAATATTTGGCAAATTAAAAAAAAAAGAAAAAAAAACAGAGAGTTTCTGAAGCATGTAACTTCTTATTTCAAATAAAATAATTTACCCCTATATAAAACCGAATTTAATACACGTTTTAAATTTAACATCAACAACCCATAATCGATTTATACACATGTGAAACAAACAGAGAGCATAGAGCAGAGGGCGTCGACTCACCGAGCTGCACCTGCGCGAGCGGCCCGAACACTGCGGGCGAGTCCTGCGCGGGCAGCGGGAAGTACGCCGTGGACAGCGGCGCAGGGAGAGCTGCAGGAAGCGCCAGCCCCAGCACGCCGTGCTTCACCAGCAGCGACAGCGCCGCGCCGATCTCCGATATTCCACTCTCCGTGTAACCAGCTTGCCGCAGCGCAACCTTGATGTGGTCTAGCGTGTGCTGCGTTAGAGGGGAGGGTGGAGGCGTGCCCGGCGGCGCCAGAGACAGCGACAGAGAGAGCGCGCCCAGCCCAGACCCGTTGAGCAGCACGGACCCAACGCCGCCCACCCCACCCACGCCGCCCACGCCGCCCACCCCCGCGACGGAACCGCCGCCCACGAGGGCGTGGCTCTGGAAAACGGGAACAAATTGGTTTTATAGAAATTGTAGTGATTTATTATATTCATTTAAAAGATTATATGTTAAATGTATATTAAAGTCGACGGTTGTGGGATTTCCATTCGGCCCTATAAAAAGGGGAAAATTTTAATATGGTAAGACTAACCATTAAGTTTAATTATAGTGAGATTTTGACCCGCGTCTCTTGGAAACCGTCCAAACATGAAGATATACTTTTTCATTAAGCTATGTCGAAATTCTTTTAAGCTTCTCATAATTTATTTGTCTTGTTAGCAATTCCGTAGAGATTTTCACATATTTCCACTACACAAAGATTACTGCTTAGACAGTTTCAACGAGGTGCGGTTTCAAATTCAGTTACATTCAAATAAATCTAGATATTTCAAAATGATTATTGACTTACAACAAAGAAAATATTTTAACAAATAGATTAATTAATGTCAATTTTATCAAAAAAAAAATATACAAAGCAAAGAAAAAAAAATACAGACACATATAGGGCACTGGCTTAGCATTTTAATTTATATTTATCACAACTATTACTTATATAAATATATATAAAACATATAAAATTGTTCAAAAAAATAAAATATATCATAAAATATTAAAATGAGAGAGTAAAAATAAATATTTTGGCTTATACATATAAATAGTTTAAGCTATGTAAATAGTGTCGTTAGAAGTAAGTGTGGCAACCACTTAAACACGCCCGCAAGTGTTATATACACCTTGTGCTGAGGCTCTATGTATACAACATACAATACACATATACATATATATGGTATAGTATTCAAAAAAATCAAATTATATTATGCTTTGGAAAGGTTTAAAAAGCGCAGAGTCGATGAGTGTTTTTGTTTAGAGATCAGTAATATTCATTTCTTAACCTTAAATATTCAATAGATATGTACGTGCAAATATTAAAATAGATATATATATTTATGTTATAAAATGTTTTTATATATTCAATTTTAAAACGGCGTCCCGTCCAGTATGTCAAGGTGGTTGTCATAATTTGCAATACTTTCATCACAAATCTTCGTGTCAAGGCAAACGCTGTAAAAAGCTAACGCACGTTGTATAGGAGTAACTTTCATTTTGTGGAAATATTTTTTTAATGTCTTCACGCTTTATCCCGCACATGGTAGGGTGGGCAGAGGGAACTGCAGGAACAATAGGAACATAGTGTTAAGACACTCTGTTGCTTAGTCCCAGCTAGAATAATAATTTGACAATTGTGAGTGTAAAACAACGGCAGAAATGAAATGAATATAGAAATAATAAAATATTATACGACGTAACCGGGAGATATCTTTCAGATAGGAGAGCAGGTGGTGTTAAAAGCTCACAATTGCTTCAAAATACTTAAGTCAAGAATGAGATTTCTCTCAAAAAGTTCCAGGTTGTAGTTGTTGACTCTATTGAAGAGTATTTTAAAAA